>JAQLOM010000004.1:11453927-11470110 GCA_030068315.1 Chrysichthys thysi
CATTTCTGAACATGCTGACATCACTTTTTGTGAGTTAAGAGAGCTATAAATGTATGCTGTAACATCTGTCTGTGTGCATGTTCATGATTGTTTTCACAGTAACTCCGTAGAACACAAGTATAGTATGACATAGTTCATACTCGTAATATTGTGCCGATATGGCAATTTGTCTAAAACGTCAGCAATGTGCATCTCAGAAACCTGACGTGGGAGCTGAATTTCAATCACAAATCTGAAATCAGCGTCAAAATGAACTAGGAACAGTTATTAAATTCTCAGTAGCAAACAAATTTTTTTTTGTTGACCAGTATTATCAGACCAATTTCAAATTATTACAATATACAATAATAACGCTGAATATTATTAACTCAAAAGGCTTATAGTTTAGCTGTGCAGCACTATTGCCTTGGATCTGATGATTGTGATGTACAAATCTTAGAGCATCTAAAACTACTTTTGAGCAGCTGTTGGTTGTGCTTTGCTCAATGGGTAGAAATTTTACCTGCCATCTCTGTCCCAGTCATACACTTCAATCTTGATTGTTCTGGAAAAACATAGACAGAGCGAGAGCGAGAGAGAGAGAGAACAATGTCAGCTTGACCACTGTACAGTAATGTCGTTTTTTTTTTCTTTAAAATTTGGTTTCAGTTAATATCTGAGGAAACTAAAGATGAAGTACTGTTCTCTCAGTAGCAAGTAAGCAATTTTCCATTGACTATGGCCAGCACTTCTTACAGCAATTTTACATTTTACTATTCACTTCCCAGGCAATCAGAGCAAGTACGCGAGAGATATGGAGGCACAGAAAGAGACATGAATCATTGACTGCTATGTTACAGAGCTAGTCATTAGTGTTACATTACAACATGAGCAGTGAATTGGTTTCCTTGGAGCCGGCAGACAGCGGTAAGGTTTTAAGTGCTGCAGATAACCATATAAAAAGCTAGAGATCTCATGTGCAGAATAGGGTTGAATTTCTTCTGGATGGCCTGACCTTCACTTATATGAACGATCTGTAAAACTGCAGGAAACATGACCCTGTGTCAGATAGGAGCAGGTGGAGAATAAGAACAGTTTTGCCATTTTGTTCATGGTTGAACATTTTTCAGTAAATTTCTAGTCACTGATTTCTTATTTCTTGGGTTGCGAACGTAATTAAAAAGCTCACTTTCATATCATGTCCAGCTATCAGCAAAGCTGCTGTTAGCAGCTGCGCAACAAGTGATGAGCGCCCAGCACGATTTTCTTGTATCAAGATCCAGAGGCACTTTGCTTGGCTGCGCTCTAACAATTGCCTGTCAACAGAACTAACATGGCAGCAGGACATTCAGCACTTCTCTACTGGAGTGTACTGCAGGGTCTTATCTCCATAAACACACCCCTACGGTCCCACAAACTCAAACACTTTCAATCGCAGATAAAGCAGACGCAGAAGGCAATAATCAGTGCTGCATTCAACCAAGGCTTTAGGTCTTATAGATGGCGGCACTTTTGGCTGCCACTGGTGTACGCTTAAAGCTAGAAGTGTCAGAATGCCTTATAAAACAATATATTTTGCATGTACTAATGTGTCCATCATGAAAAACACTATACGTTAATGCATTTTCATTAGGACCATCAGGATTCATTTCAACATATTTATTTAAAGGCAAAAAAAAAAAAAGATCCCATATTCTACTTTTAATCACTTGAAATTGTAAACGTTTCTGATAAAATGACCGTATTGCCCATTCCTGAGTCTTTGCTTCCATCTGACAACTGCCCAAGCATATTATGTTCTATGAAAAAATATAATACATATATTATATACATATTTTATTTTTCAACCCACTTTGAGAAAAGTACCTTTTTTCGGGTTTGGAGGTGATAAAAGTGATAAAACAGACACATAAAAAGAGGAAAGGGTACACACGGTAGAAACTCACACTTGTCATTATAGCGTGCCGCTTGATCATATCGCATGCAAGTGAATTCGTGCAAGCATTTCGCTGCTTTCTTGCACTGGTTTAACAAACACACACATGCCAAATGTCTAGTGATGGTAAGATTATTATGAACATTCATTACCACTGTGTATGGTCCCATAAAGTTGAATGAATTCAGCAAGATTCACTCCTATTCTTACTGGAAGTTTGAACTTGTCTAAGGTTTCAAATTTGATCTGCGCCAAAGTGCATGCTCCTATAGGACTACACCCCACCCATTACCCTACTGCTAAATTCAAATTGTTATGCCTTGTATCCCGTGATATAGGGTGACACTTTAAATGCTCTTTCAGTGGCCTAAGCCTGTTTATAACTAGCTGATTCCCAGTATCAGTATCAGGCAGATATCTGGAGTGGATATCAGAGACAAAGAAAGCATGAATTTCATTCGATTTTATAAAAAAACAAATCTATCTTAAATTGTCAGAACTGCTTCTGGCACAACGTTAAGTGGGCTAAAATAGGTCACACAATATTAACACAGATTTGGGCAAATGGCTAGTCTCGACACCTGGGACGATGTGTTATTTTTTCCTCTTGTCCAACAGCCAGAGAAAGAAAAACAAAAGTTTTCATTTGAAATGTATCTATAAATGCAACACACTGGTTCGAGACACGTGTGGTATAACTTGGATCAAATCCTGCGGCACTACACACATCAGCTGAGGTGCAATAAGCGGTATGATTTTTATTCGTTGAATTTATTTGTTAGTACCGATGATGATCTTTTCAGAGATAAAGAATATGCACAAAGCATGGATTTATTACTGCTACTCACTAGAACAAATATCACTTAGGAAAAATGTGCTCAAGTCCAAGGTCAGACTCACAAGCAACTAAGATATGTTACTAGTATTACAGACAAATAACTAGTTGCTTTAGGAACTAAAACTAAAGGCATGCTTGCTGAGCTCGTACCTGTCATAGTCTCCATTACACAAGGCTCTGACGGGGATCTTGAAGGCTTGCCATACAGGGTTCAGGGTGTTCTTCACCACCTCTGTCTTATGGCAAATGGTGAATCTGTCACAAGCACAAACATATCAGTTATACACATGCATAAAATATTGTCAAAAAGGTGTAAAATTACTCATTTCCACATTTGTACACGATATTGTATGTTACAATAACAGTGCACTGGAGAAGGGTATAAGGGGCAAGTTCGTACTCAAAGCATGTTTATTGTGGTTAAAATGAGAGTGACCAGAGTACATGGCTGGGTACAAAATTATACACAGTCAAAACCAATATTTCTAAAATCACTCTGCAAACACTAAAATTAAAACAAGATTACACTGATGTGGACTTTGAGCTATATTCTTATTATATTTATGATATTAGCTAACGCAGTGGCCTAGCAAAAACGTAAACCTTTTCAGTAATGATCAGATTCCACTCGTAGATCTTAGGTCATTATTTTAAGTGAGAGAGGAAAAAATGACTGGCTTGGCGTAAATGATTCTCATGCATTCTTCTCTGAGATATTTGTTCTTTGTTAAGGAAAAAAAATAATTCACGAGGCTGCATTCCCTTTTACTAAAATGCAAGAAAACAATTCATTGCGAGTTTTAACAACCCAAAGGAAAAATAATTAAGGGCACGCTTGAGTGCTAGACAAACCTCCCCAGTTTCACAGCACACCACTGCCTTAATAACAACATAAAGAAATGCACCAGTAGCAAAGTAGCACGGAGTGATACACTTACTTAGGGTTAGTTGCCGTAGTAACTGAACAGGGCTTAGAAATAGCCTATTTCATGAAACCAAAATAAGAGAAAAATCAGGCAGGCTTATTAAAATAAGGCATGTGCATTTCTTGCTGCAAAAATAACAAGACCAAAATAGCAATATCCCTAAAACCATAAATTGCTCACGAGACGAAAAAAGAAAAAAAAAAAGCTCCGGGCAAATCCAACAATTCAGACTCAGCATTGCTCCACATACAACACACAGGAGAACACTGAGGCTTTAATGAGACAAACTAAACTGCGGTAGCAAAGTGACAGGTGAGACTCATCACCCACTACAGCTATGGAAAAAAAAGATCAATATCTATTTAAAGAAGGCAGGTGGGGTTACACACCGTATACATGGAAACCAACAAAATGACAAACACAATAATCCTATAAATGAACATATACACTTTCTGGCCACTTTGTGAGGAACACCTGTATACCCGCTCATTCATGCAGCCATCCAATTGGCCAATCATGTAGCAGGAGCACATTGCATAAAATCATGCAGATAGAGATGAAGCACTTCAATTCATGTTCACAATAAACATCAGAATGAAGAAAAAAATGTAATTGCAGTGACTTAGACTGTGCCCTGACTGTTGGTGCCAGACAGAGTATTATAAAGTATTAAGGCGGCCCTGCGGTGGATTGGCGACCTGCCCAGGGTGTACCCTGCCTCTCGCCTGGGATTGGCTCCAGCTCCCCCCCGCCACCTTAAACAGGATTAGGCGGCAGAAGATGAGTGAGTGAGTGAGTATTAAGATTGATATCCTGTGATTTTATTTTGCACAATGGAAAAAATAAAAGCAAAAAAAAAAAAAAACCCCATCTACGGTAGTTCTGCAACCCGAACCTTGTTTATGAGAGAGGTCAGAGGCCAGATTGGTTTGAACTCACAGAAAAGCTGTGGTAACTAAAGTAACCACTCTTTACAACTACAGAGGGCAGAAAAGCATCTAATAATGCATAACATGTTGAACCTTGAGGCAGATTAACAGACACAGAGGACTACAACAGCTACAAGACCACATCATGTTTCCCTCCTGTCATCCAAGGATTGCAAGCATGAATTTGCTACTGACAAACTTGGAGCGATTATGTCATACAATCATGTCAACATGGACCACAGTCTAAAAGAAGTTTCCGTCACTTGTGGAATCCATGCCCTGAAGAACTGAGCCTGTTCAGACAGAAAAGTGGGTCCTACCAAGTATTAGTGTGGCGTTCCTAACAAAGTGGGAAGTAAGATTTTATGGCATGTATAGCCAATCAGCTACAGACTGCTTCTGAAAAAAAAACCGGTATAGCTTTATGAGCACAGTGTCCTTGCACAGGACTTCTTCAAAAATCTTCCTCCCCTTCACACAGCTGGCCAAGGCATTAGTGGAGGATTTACTTATAGACATGACATGCTGTTTCTGCAGCTTTTTCTGCTATTCAGCCGCACGCAAACTTCTTTTTTTATCCACCTTATCCAAAGAAGTCCAAATAAACCCCTTATCATCTGGTTACAGGGCTATAGCGAAGACAGCAGCTCAGGTCAATATTCTGTAGGTGTTAGTTCAAGGCACCATCATATATTCAGTCACCTCATTAGAAATCAGTACGCTCTGATCTGGTGATCTGATGTGGAATTTTCACCATGCACCGGGCACTTGACACTGACCTTACAGTGCACTAATTAAGATAATGGGTTATACATCTAGGGACAAATTCTACATCTTTTCCAATTAGTGTCAAGTCAAGACAAATATGCTGATCAAGCAAATCAAGATAAAAACAGCAGTTAAAATAAACTGACCATTACAAATTTGACAGTAACTTTAACCTCCACCCACAAACAATTATACACAGTGAAAGGAGGAGGGGGAAAATGGGTCTTCAGATGCAATTTATAAATGTCAACATCGAGAGAAGACCTAATATGAAGAGCGAGGTCACTCCAAAGCCTCGGGGCAACCATTGAGAAAGCCTTGCATATCCTGAAT
Source organism: Chrysichthys thysi (assembly GCA_030068315.1). Lineage (NCBI taxonomy): Eukaryota > Metazoa > Chordata > Actinopteri > Siluriformes > Claroteidae > Chrysichthys > Chrysichthys thysi. The sequence continues at coordinate 11,459,637 of JAQLOM010000004.1, forward strand.
ATGCTGTAGAGAGAGACCATGCAGGGCTTTAAAACAAACAGCAAGATTTTACACTTGATTCTGAATCTCAGCAATAACCAGTGCAGAAAGAGAAAGAGAGAGAGAGAGAGAGAGAGAGAGAGAGAGAGAGAGAGAGGCTAGCACAGGTGACATATAGTACGCTTTCCAAGTTCCTGTTAAAAAAAATCTAACTGCGACATTTTGAACCGGCAGAAGACAAGACAGCCCAGACTGGGCCAAAAATATAAAGAGTTGCAATACGCTCTACAGTCTCGGAGTGAAAAGATTTCAATTTAACGATTGACCTCAATTGCTAGAAACGGGTCTTAACTACAGTGGAAATTTGTTTATCAGACCTTAATGACGACTCAAAAATTATACCAATGTTCCTGACATTATGATGGATAGTTGGCGATAAAGGACTTTAAAGGATAAAGGACTGACTGCAGATATCAGCAACAGAAGAGACAGGGCCAAAGATAATGACCTCTGTTTTATTTTCATTTAATTGAAGGACATTTTGAGCCATCAAACATTTGATATCGCCAAGGCAATATATCGGATTTCTTATGGATGAGGTAATGTCAGGTCTCACTGGAAAATACACTTGCATGTCGGAAGCATAAAAACGTTAGGCAATACCATGTTTTTGAAAAGGAGCCCCCAAGGAGAAGAAGTATAGGGCCAGTAAAGTAAAGCGGGGCCAATGTGGAACCTTGTGGAACACCTTGTATAAGAGGATGTAGTTGTTACCTGACATAGTTATAGCCTTAAGCAAGTACTCAAACCACTTCAACACAAGGCCCTGAATGCCAAACTCACACTTGAGCCATTTCATCAAAACACCGTGGGCGACTGTGTTAAATACTGCACTGAGATCCAGTAAAAGTAAAATTGCACAAGAAGCTGAAGCTAATGTTTGACTAGACCAATAGAGACCAATAATGAGCATTCTTATTAAACTAAGAATAACCCTAAGCCTTTTGTCAACACATTTTAGAGTAAATAGAGCTGAGTGTGTGTATGTGTCATTACTGGTACCTGTACATGACTTAATGTTTGCTATTTTTATTAGAGGACTCCATATGAACAGCCCACTCTTGCACCTTTAAAGCAGAAATGTTTTGATTGCTCTGAGTTGATGGTACAATGTTGATGTATCACATATTGCCAAAATCAACAGAAGTTCACTTAGCAGTTAATGCTAAATAAAACTCAAAGTGTTATTTCTGCCATATGGAGCCTATTGGTCGTTATTTCCCAACATTTTGTGGGAGATTATTCTTATCAGTTATATCAAATTGCCACTGTCGCTGTGTCTTTACATTATTTGTACAGACAATGATGGGTATGTGGTGGCTCGCTAAATCATTAGACTAATTTATTAGGTAGCTTAAGCTCTGTGTCAATATATCCCAGTTGCCTTGCAACAGTATTCTCATGATTCAATCCCTTGAACAGTGAACATATCATGTACCTTCCAATGGTGAAAGGACAAATTAACAATTTTGATTTGCAAGCGGTTACGTCTACTTACGTTCCGTCTTCGTTGCTGCGGTAAAACACAAGGAAAGGGTCAGATTTGCCAAAGAAATCCTTCTTGTCCAGCTTGTTGCCACAAAATTGCATCATTACAGATTCCTGTAGGACAGAGATACAACCACTGTAACACTAGCACACAATAATTAATAATTTGGGAGCAGATGATATTGTGTGACTGCAAAATGGTCTGGCACTGTCTTTTAGATTTGCATAACTGGAACCAGGTGCCTAAACTAAGAGGCGTATGAGAAATCCTTTTGACAAGTGTACACGTGTGGATACAGAGACTGGCATGTGCACACACCTTCCTTACGGTCAGGGAGTAATCTCTCCTCTCTCTCATTCCTGTTGTGCCATCCGGCACATAGGCTGTCAAGAAGCCACCACGGGGCTCGGTCAACGTTTCCGTAGCTAAGTGCATGCTAGGTCGCTAGTCCCACTCACAACTCAGGACTCGGGATCATGCACACATGAGGGCAATTTTTAGGGTAGCCAATCCACCTAATGTGCATTTTGTGTCTTTGGACTGTGGGAGGAAACCGGCGTACCCAGAGCAAACCCATGCAGACTCCACCCAGAAAGAAGCCTGTGTCAACCCCAGGGAATGAACCCAGGACCTTCTCGCTGTGAGGTGACAGTGCTAACCACTTAGCCACCATGCCACCCTTCAGGGTGTTAATGGTAAACACATAGTGAATGTATTCTATACTACAGTGTATAATCTACAGCAGGGATTCCTGGCCCAAGACTGACTAGTTGGATGCTTTGCCTGCCTGTTGTTGTCTGTGCAGATTGGAGGTATATACTGTATATTCGTCACTTTAGGATAGTACTCTAGGATAGGTTAAGGATAATACACAGCATGCATGCACACACAAACACTGTTTTGCACCAAAGACAAACAATGAAACACATAGTTTAAAGAGTTTAAACTTAAATAGAAGAAGCCATTATTTGTCACATATACATTACGGTAAAGAGAAATACAATAACCAATAACCCTACACTCTGGACGACCTACTCTGCAGTTGTTCAGTTCCTCCGCCTTCACGATAATGGTGCCACATTTCTTCCCAGGAATGCCGCTGTTGGTAGAAAGAGAAACCTTTCAATAATCAGTCAATAATCAGATGCTACAATGCATGTAGGTACACTGAGTCCAATATTTTTTTGTTTAACAGGTTATCAAAAATTTATATGAACCATGAATCTTTACTCAAGTTATGTTGAATCTTAACTCCTGGTCAGTCTGTGCTCCTATTGCATTTTATCTAACTTTTGTTTTGTCTCATTAGCGATTATATATAGCACCCTGGCTGTCTATGCGGGCTGCAACTCCTTGTATGTTAACTTGTGTGAACTTTTTTTAATCTTTTCTTTCAACTTTACAATCGCATACTGGATTTAGATCCCCTCAGAAATACCTTTGAAGACTTTCCCCCGAAAATTACCTTTTAACCTTTCACAACTCCCACATGGGAGGCTATGCTCTAAGAGCATATGTCTTAAACCATGTGAAGGCTACACCCTCCACTGTGAAGCTTTTCCTTCTGAATCCTTTTAGAAAATCTGAAAATAAAATTCTCATTTGTGACCCTGATGGAAACAAGGACCAGCAGTAATTTGTTAATTCATCTTCATATTCATATGCTTTATCCTGGGAAGGATCATGGGGGATCCTGGAAAAACTGGGTTTGAGGTAGGAATACACCGTAGATGGGATGCCAGTCCATCATAATCCACCACACACAAATTCACACTCATTCATACCTGGGGCAATTTAGCATAGCCAATCCACATATTGCCATATTTTCAGAAGGAAACCAGACAGCCCAGAGGAAACCCACATGGACACAGGGAGAACATGCAATTCTCCACACAGAGCAATTAATGATCACTAATACTAAATGTAATGTTAATATAATTCATACCTGAACCTGGCTCATATTTGTAGGTAAATGTGCAACTGTGTTTATTTTACTGTCAGAATTCATTCGCCACAAACATCTTAAGAGCAGATTGTCAATCTGTTTAGAAGATGGTTTGAAAGACCCATTAAAGTGATCAAGTTTGGATTGTTTTTCCAATAAACTGCTGTGACCATTCAAAGTCCCCTCCACAGACTGCAATTATTAAATGGAGACCCTGCTGTTATGATCCTCACATCTCTAGTTCTTTGTCTTTTTTCTAGTTCGTGTCCTACTTCTTTCAGTCTTGTTTTGTACCTTCCAGATTTGATCTTTAGTTATGTTGTTGTATTCCAAGCATGAAATTTTAATGGAAAACAGCTGAATGCTGCACGCATGTCTGTGCGTTATTCTGGTTTCTGTACAGAAATAAAAACACATGCCAGAGGTGCAGTTTAACTTTTGGATCCTACTATGTGTGTAAATGGACTCCTAGCTTCAAAAGCTGCAACCAGCTCTGTTCGGCACTCAGTGGGAGGCAGAGAGTTCAGCAGGAAGTCTGGTTAGACAAGTAAAGTAACAATGCTTTTTTTTTTGCTTCTTTTCTCTCTTTATGTACACTGAGAAAACAGACTTGAATACCCATGCTGCCAGTGGTGTACCCTGTCTATGCTTCAGTACTAGTATACGTTTGCCTTGAGTCTTAGTCTGCAACACATCTGGACATTTATAGTTTTTAATAAAGCTTTTTCAACAAGTTTTCATTAGTTGCTGTGTTAAATGGTCCCTATAAAACCCCTTCTGTGACAGAAATGTGAATTTTTGCATATACAGTGATACCTCTGAACCCGAACTTAATCCGTTCCGAGCTTGGGTTCGAATCCTAAAAAGTTTGAGTTCTGATCAAATTTTCCCCATAAGAAATAATGGAAAACCAATTAATTGGTTCCTGGCCCCAAAGAATTACACCTAAATCTGTTTTTTTTTAGCATTTACACACAAAATGAACAGGATAAAACAAGAAGAGCGCATACTAAACACGTCTAAGCACATTTATCAAAACAGTAATTTGTAAAGTGTTTGTTTTTATATTTACTCTGTAACCCTTTATTTCTGCTGAGAGATGTACCACATGACTCGTTTCCCCGCATGTACTGTCAGGAATGTAGGGTGTGGGTGTACACATGTGCAGGTGGGAGACCGAAGTAAGATCCATACTGGCTTTAATAGCAATCATGGCAGAGGTACAGGCAAACGGCAGGCAAAGCAGGTGGTCAAAACACTCAAGGGAAAATCCGAACGGCAAACACCACAACAAGGGCAAAGGCTATGATCACAAAAAGCAAATGGATAGAAAAAGGGTCAAAAACCAGGGAGAATAAACAGACAATAATCAAGGCTTGGCAATAGCGCTTGGTGTGACTGAGTGAGTCTCTTTAAAGTCTCTGTCATTAGTTACCAAGTGTGTAACACCTGTAGCATCCCACGTGACGCTCGGGCATGGCGTGAGTCCTAGCGGATGCGCTAGGAGTGTTCTTGGAGCAGCGCACGTCCTACGGACTACGCAGCTATCGTAGATACCCAAAACGGGTGTGTTAAAAGGGGGCTCCGCGCGGGCAGATTTATGACACGTACAAAGTATCTTAGGTCCACAGTTCAACTTCTGAGATTCAGATCAAGTTCTAGGTCATTTTTTTAGAACTGGTTGGTTCGACTCTTAAGAAATTCGAGTTTGAGTACTGAGGTACCACTATAATTCCTGAGACAGCAAACACTAAGCTGAGATCCAGAGCAGTTCCCTTGAGCTTTACTCCTTAGAGTTCCATATCTGAGAATATAAAGTTTATTAAACTGTAGCTCTTGTATTGTTTGATACTTATTTTTCTCAAGGCGATCACCTGTGTCAGAGGCACGACTGGGACAGTGTCCAGTAAAATAGAGATTATTATGTTTTGAGACTGTTCACACACTGATGCTAAACAAGTTTCATGAGCAAGCAGATTCTAGTGAAACACTTCACCGGCAAAAGAAAATGTAATAAAAAAAATGGGCATAGCTCGAAAGGCATTTAAGATTTACCCGTAACACTGGGAACTCTGTGAGCTTTTGCTTCATAATTAACTATTGTGAGCAAATCAGGTAATTAAATGAGGTATTTTTAGAACCTTGAATGTCCTTTATCTATTGTTGATACTAGATTCTGCCACATTGACTGTCAATGTCCTGCAGCGAGTTTTCTTTTCTTTTTTTTTTTTTTTAAGTTAAATTAAAACAGTATGCAGCATCACACGATGCTCTGATGCCGACTGGTTCATTATTTTATAAACTGTTAAAGATGCAGGTGTCATTGGAAAGAGAGTAACTGTCTAGATCCCAAGCCTAAAAAGCTTTTAGTGAAAGCTAAAGCTGCCAGTCCACCAATCTGTAAACTCTGCCAGGATGCTGTACAGACACAAGCACTATCCACAAAGTGGAAATGAATTAGCACGCATCCGGATGTGCGATCGTGGATGCACTGCCACGATCAAATAATGAACAGATCAGCAATATGGTATTGTGGAACGTTTCATCTTAGGTTAGGGCATATACTGGGCTTCACGTTCACTAGATGATAAAAAAATCCTCACCTCTAGAAAATGTCACCAACAGATTCAAGCAGACAGGACTGCTTTAGGTAAGAGTAAAAGGGAAGCAGCAATGAAATGTTTCTATATTAAATGTAGAAATGTATCTGTATAATTCATCACTGGGTGGCACGGTGGCTGAGTGGTTAGCACTGTCGCCTCACAGCGAGAAGGTCCTGGGTTCGAGCCCGGGGTTCCTTTCTGTGTGGAGTTTGCATGTTCTCCCCGTGTTCACATGGGTTTCCTCCGGGTTCTCCGGTTTCCTCCCACAGTCCAAAGACATGCACAGAGGGGATTAGACTACTTGTCTACTCTAGATTGCTCGTAGGTGTGACTGTGAGTGTGAATGGTTGTCTGTCTCTGTGTGTCGCCATGAGGTGGATTGGCGACCTGCCCAGGGTGTACCCCGCCTTTCGCCTGATGTCAGCTGGGATTGGCAGCAGCTTCCCCCTGCGACCCTGAACAGGATTAAGCGGCAGAAGACGAAAAAAGATGAATATTCATCACTGTAGAACTCCACTGAAGCTGGGTTTCCTCCAGGAGTAACCTTGATGGCTATCACTTGCTATTAGTGGACACATTTATGTAAAAAAAACTAAATTCAGGTGCACTTTCTTTCTTTCTTTATGAATTTGACATCCATTCCAGAACGTTCGGTACCTCACCAGCTATAGAGAGAAGTGATTTGGGAATAAATATCAAATGGTATAATGTGATTTAAGAATGATTTTACAAGTAATGTAATAGGCAAACACAAACATTTATCAATATATCATTTATATCATATATCAAGCATGGTTGGCAAAATCATTTTTCTTATTTAAAAAAAATGATTATTATAATATTTATGTATTCTCAGATGTATTTATGTATTCTCAGAATGTATTTACTGTTAGAGACTTCGAAGGACTTCTGGAAATCGCTCTGGATAAGGGCGTCTGCCAAATGCCATAAATGAAAATGTATTCTGGTGCAAATGTTTCACAGTAGACCTTTTACTTTTAGTCTACTAAAGTAAGTATATCAAAACATACAATATGTAAATATTTCGGTCAAATCAGTCTTTGTTTTTAATGGAATGATGGGCCTAACAAACTTTATGGCAGATTTATGTTTCTTATTATTATTTAATTCATGTATCCATATCCATGGCATTCTATTCATCATGTAGTGAAAAACATCTGTGTCTGATATACCGTTATGACACTACGTAGTGTATCGAGTGTATACTGCGAAACCATTTGGGATTGAACTAAAGCTTGCTGGGGGATCTTAAAAATCCCTGAACAAATGAAATGTTATAATTTATGCCTTTTCCTCATTATTTTTTTAAAAGATGGCAGTTTATACTTTCCACAGTTAATGTGATTTAGAGGCTTACTGTAGAGCTGCTGCTAACAGAGGTATAAAATTAGCCTCATTGATATTCTAAAATATTCAAATTCGAACGCTTTTAAGCGATTATAGTTCCAACGCAATTCTTTAAGGACATTAACAGGCTTTAATCATAGCAATAAATGGCCATTTCTTTTTATCTTTCATTCCATGTCATACTTTCTACTATATAGGCTTCAATAATATTGACTGACTGCCTAAATATTTCAATAATCAGCTGGCGATGTGATCCGACAGCCATCAGCTTCGACCTCTTTCCTCTCTCCTAAGACCTTTCATATGGAAGATATAATCTGGATCAGAACTGGCAGGAATACATCCTAATTACATCAGCATGCATTCCATCACCCACAAAAAAAAAAAGTCCACGCATTAGAATAAATTGTGCAATCACGCAAAATCTCATGTCCAGGCGATGAATCACAGATGTCATAATGTGCTATTTTTGGTCCGATTTCAGCGGTTTAATTAAAATTTTGAAAAAAATGTTTCATCATACAGCGAGGTCACTTTTTAATACTGGAAGCTCTCTTATTCCTCTAAATCGCAGTGCGCGAATGCAGACTGCAAAAAAGCACCATGTGCTAGCATATTTCCTCACAGCGACAACTCTCCCACTCTTTCCTGAACACCTCACACGCACACCCAGTGAATGCGCTCCTTTTCAGGTTTCTTAGAGATTTTCTATAGATACTCCGCGAAAGACAGGTTGAAGTTTGACACTAAAGAAACAGAGTCACGCTCAGTGTCAGTCTGTTCCATGGCTCTGAAAAGCAAGCTAACAGGTGGCAAACTAAACTGCTGCACCGCATCCGTCAAGGAAATCTGCCGAGCGTTCAAGCATTCATAACCTAACCTGGAAACCAAGAGGAAGACAGTGCAAGGGGGGGGAAGCAAAGCTCAGGTCTCCATGACAACCCCAACCATTAAGCTGGGCAAAGGACCCCAGCAGAGATAATGAATATATTTCTTCATGAATATATTTCTGCACCAGTGCCTCCTGGACATGGGCTCATCCATATTTCACTGAGATAACGCCGTCACCGGAAAAAAAAAGGTAGAACTCAAAGACTGCTGTCGGAAGAACATATGTGTGAACAGCGTGTTAAAAAAGCCACGAATAACGTATTAAATAGTAATGTGCCTGTGAGAGTGTAAATCCCAGGATTATAAATGTGTAAGGAATCATTGTAGGCGGTTCATGTACATGTGCAAATTACTGCTGACTTTATTATAATGATGTCTGTCCGTTCTACATATCATCTCAAGTTTTTAAAGAGATTTCACTTGTATGATTATCTATATCATTTCTAGCTTTCCACTACTATTCCAACCTTTCATCCTAGACAGGGGCTTTGGGGTTATGTCTTGTGCGGTATACCAAATTGCGCTAAAAGTGAAAAAATGATTCTGGTTGTAAAAATAGGAATACTCCATTAACGTTACTGCATAATGTGAAGTTTTGCTCCTTTTCATACATTAATGTGAGTCATTTTCTAAACCACACAGACAAGTAACATTACTGCAGGACACACTGCGAGGCAGATATCTGGGGGGAAATATTAATAGAGGCCCATTATTTTCAGATCCATTACTGGTAGGTACTTGGAGCTCCAGGAAAAACCCAAAAGAAAACAAAAGAAAAATTTCCTTAAAGAAATTCTCTTGCAATATTTTCATTCGAATCTCCAGTTGGAATTACTGTATAAGTATTTAAAATCTGCTTTCCCCTGCTAACAAAACAATACCAACCTGTTGGGAAGTGTCGTTTTTTATTATTATTATTATTATTATTCCATGAGTTTCTTAGTACAGTAAGACGGTCAAAAAGCTCATACGGTACAGGTGAGCCAGACAGCACTGAGGTTTTCTTTAAAAAAAAATAAAGGGCCATAATCACCATTGTTTCATCACCATCCACTCACACAGAGACGCTCGTTCTTGCAGCACGTAAACGCACACACACTACCTTCTCGCGTCCCTTCGAGTTCCTCTCTACGCTGTGAAACTACCTTCCTGAAAGTCCCAATCAAGACACGTGAATTTACAATCAGCATCCCGACAGAACAAGCTAATTAAGTACCGGCTACACTGCAGCGGAACAGCTGTTTTTCTGATCGTCTCATGTTCAATTATCTCACCCCCACCCCCCCCATCGGTACGGATTTGAATGAAATAACAATTATCATTAAAAGCAATCTAGATGCTCAGCTCAAGTCCCTCTTCCTTTTTCACTCCGTCTCTCTCGCTCTGTCTGTTTCGAAGATAGCTGCTCAATAGGTGCCCTTTACATCCACACAAAAGCTCATTGCCGTGTATTGGCTAACTAATTAAGCTTGTTTTTTTTTTCCACTGAAGTCTATTTTGCCAGCGCAGTAGTGCCATTCAGCCACACGCACATCTTACCTGTGTGCCCACTTAACCAGGAAGAGTGGTTTTACCGCACGGAGAATATGGATATGATATCTGAGTAGCAAATTAGAGCCAGTGTGTTCTAGCTGAAGTGCTCAACTCCCTGCTATGAAAAGGCGCGTCATGTTTAACTGCTTGCATGAGTAATATGAAACAAGCCCTTATGGAGTTTACACATGACAATATTTCAGCTAAAGAAAGAAAGAAAGAGCAAGTCGAAAGGCGAGCAGCCTAACAAGACCGGGAAGAGAAATAACTATGAAGGGACTTGAATGGAGTAAATCGATAAAGCAGAGAAACTTGTATTAGCTCGTGAATAAAAGCCAATTATTTCAACGCTTCATTTTTCCAAACGGCTCTTTTTTTTTTTTTTTTTAGCTGAATTTGTTGCTTTTTGCCTCTCCAGACAGGTTTTTAAAAGAGGTTTTCCCTTCACTGATGACATAACAGATGCACACACTGGTGCGTTCTGCACCATGGAGAACCTTTACTCCAATATGCAAAAATAGAGATGCTTTGAATGCTTACACACACACACACACACACACACACACACACACACACACACACACACACACACACACACACACACAC
>JAQLOM010000004.1:11597232-11614668 GCA_030068315.1 Chrysichthys thysi
ACACACACACACACACACACACACACACACACACACACACACACACACACACACACACACACACACACACAGCTGAGAGTCAGACACACACATCACCATTCACACTAAACATCTCAGATGTTGAAAGGAGGTTTCCATGGAAACATGTTGATTCAATTGCACTGTAAGTGTATGCAGACATCAAAACGACTCGTATACGGGAGTCGACTCTCAGCGTTCACCTCGGAATCGACTCTGTGACAAACGACACTTTGTAAGGAGTTATCTTAGTGTAAACATGTGACAGGGATGCAGGCAGCTGGCCGAGCCTGGCTGGTTATCAGGGTGATTAAAGAGTGTCTCATGAAGCAGAGTGCCTTATGTGAATTCAGAGAGTGTCTGTCTGTTCAGAGAGCCGAGCTCCAGATTCAGATATTCACACAATTACCAGATAATAATAATAATGACCGCCGTCTGGTGGAGCATTTTTTTCCAGCGATAAACAACAAAATTCTGAAAAATAAATAAAAGTGGGTAACTAAATAAACCATTCCCTGCCATCACGCCATGACGTCAAATGTAGACACTGCTAATTAGCTACCACTGAGCTCATAAACAGTGTCTGATATTCGAAATTAAACAAATCTGTGAAATACTCTAGAGATAAGACTGAGCATCGGTGACTGTACAGTATATCACATGCTACAGATGAATAAAACTAATTAAAACCTAATTGAAAACGGCTCTTTCTACTTTGTTGAAAGCGTAACTATTATATGTTAAATATAATAGCAGTGTGGAATATAGGGATACGTCACTTTACGTCGTTAACTGGAAATTAAAAGTTAAATGTTAATTGACATGTCAAATTAACCACACTAAAAAAACACCCCCCAGAGCGTACTATGTACTCTATGTATGGGTTAGGGTTAACCCTAACCCTATGTATGTACTGTACCGTATTTTGATAGTACCGGAAACACTACCGCCATCTAGCGACAGAAACTGGAACTATGAACTCAGTTGATCGTCCGATATTATTGAACATTAGCTGATCGTACGGTGATGTTCTGTATTATTCTAATTTCCTTCTTATTATATGATTTTATACTGTATATCATAATGTAATCTTTGTTCTAAAACGTGTTTTATAAATCATAATGTACTTTTAATCATTTATTTTAATGCATTGCACATGTATAGTGTGTTGTATTTTTATATGTACGCTTATAAAAATAAATAAACAAACAACAACAACAACAAACCCCAAACAAGCAAAAAACCCCACAAAACCGCCGTATCTGGAAACTGATGTACCTGGAAACGAGTTAAGCTGAGGTATCCCTGTATATGCAGTATTTTAACATTTCTAACATTTCAGTAACACCTTTGCGTGGATACACAAGCCTTTATGTGGCTAAAACGACCAATCATATCTTAATCCAAAATTATTTAGTTCAAAATAAATTCTGCATTTTAGCATTTAACATTGCGGGTATTTGATATTTAACAACAATGACGTTAATAAAATAATAAAATATAATAAAATGTTTAGAAAATTCTCATTGTTTATTATTATTGTTACTTTGCAGATATTTAATACTACTTAAACCATTTATTGGATTAAATATTAATATTGAATAATTATATTTCCTTTTTGTTTTTGCATACGTCATTTCCTGTCTGTTTTTAAACTACGTCACTAACCGATTTATAACAGCTGTCGGAGCTCGTGCACTGTGCTCGCGCGGCTAAAGCTGCTAATTGACTAGCATTAGCGTTGCTGGTTTACATTAATTCGTAACTAAAGTTTCTTTTTAGCTCCTGTCAGGATAATTTATCAACATATTTATTTATCTGACAATAGATATCAATTACTTAGACGTTGGAAATTTACAGTCTTTGTTAATTAATTTACTTACAGAGAAAATATAAGGTATTTTATCAGGATAGCTAGCTGTGCTAGCAGGGCGGTCTGAGTATGAATTGGGTCGGGGGTTGGCGGTACGTCGACGACTCTGTGAACCTAACGTCATAATAATAATTCACATTTGTTTAGTTAACACTATAGTGAGCTTTTCTGCTTTACTTAACTAAGAAGTTTCATAAGAAAGGACTGACACATGAGCTATAGTTTAACATTATTTATTTATTTCTTCTCTCTCTCTTTTTTTTTTTTTTACAGAAGTCGTGTTATGAAAAGCAGTGACACAAAAAAACAAAAGGTAACTGTAAAAAATAAACCTTAGTTAACACAATCAAATAGGTATGTGACTAAAATTTTCAAAATGGATGTATCATGACAAAATAAAGGGTTCTGCTGGAAAGAGCTTGAAAAAAGCTTTAAAATAATACCAACATTATGTTTATAGGTTGAACACAGGATATGTTCATTTAACTTTTGGAAATTGGGGCCCATCTTTTCACCTTCTTTTCCATTGAAACAGAAAAAAAAAAGTTGTGACCAAAATAAGTGATTTATGATGAAAAATGTGAATATATAACAAGATTTTTTTTCCATGAAATTTTCAGGAAATCTTTCTTGTAGAGTTCTTCAAACAGTTCTCTCATAAAATGCACTTATTAGCACGGGTTATGAAAGTGACAAATCACCCAGTAGGAAGTCGGCAGCTAATTGGTAACGAGACATCTCATAGTCTGTCTGTGGCATCATCGTCATAATTTTAACCCTCAAGCCAGTAGCCTAGTTTGTATGTGCCATTCCTTTTTTTCATGTATTTATCAATCTGTCCAAGATAGAGAATCTCAGTTTGATCTTCATTCAACAACAAATGACAAATCCATCATTAACTTGATTGAGTTGGTTAACTTGATTATGTCGTCTAGTTTCTAAACAATGTAAACAAAAACAATTGCATTCAATGATTAAGCCTTCAGACAATTTAAAGCTGTTAAATGAGCGAGATTGATGATGTGAAATTCCTCATCACCGGCTGGCGGCCATTATAATTTACACCGAGCCCGGTCTAGTTACCGGACACCAAATTTTTTGGATAATAAAAACATATGTGCGAGTCATTCAAATGACTTAATATTTGGTCTACTTGTTCTCAGATATATATTGTAACAGCGTGTTAGAGTTTAGATAAAGTCTGTACTCACCTTCTGCGAAATTATGTCCTATTTTTACGAGCAAAATATTCAACATATGACTGGACGATTTGGAAAATTTGAGAGCAAGGTAATATTATTGGTTGCCCCTGCTAACGATATCAACGGGAATACCAGACATAACACTAATCCAGCCAGTCTAAAGCGAATTTATGGGGGATACCAGTGTGCAAACAGTAAAGTTCAAAAATAACATTGGGGTACAGGTTAGCGGCCGGTGATTAGCATAATATGCACATACCTTCATCAAACCTACCTTAATATAGCTTCACCAACATTGACATTAGATTTGCCAAAAACCAAAATTATGTGTAAAGTATTTAAATGTGTTTGTAAATATTAAAACTAGTTGGCATGCGCTGTTGTGCTGACTATATAAATGCTGTCCTTTGCTAATATCTCGATTGTCTACAGTTTTTATAGCTATCTATATCTACTGTATAGTGCTTGTGTGTCTTATTTTATTTCAAGGAGTTTTTTGAAAAGAAAAGGATGCTGAACAGACATAATCTCCTGGCACCACCAGCATCATCACCTAAGAAGGGCAATGCTGGAAACTTGGATTTGCGTACAGTGTTTGTCGTGAATCAAATCGCATTACAGAAAGAACACACTGGTAAATAAACAGTTCATATTACTAACAACAGTTTAAGATTAGAGGCGGCATGGTGGTGTGGTGGTTAGCACTGTTGCCTCACACCTCACCAGGTTCGATCGCTGAGGTCGACCTGGGTGCTTTTCTGTGTGGTGTCTGTATGTTTTCCCCGTGTGTGTGTGGGTTTCCTCTGGGTACTCTGGTTTCTTCCCACGGTCTAAAGACATGCACAGAAGGGATTAGGCTATTTGGCTACTCTAAATTGCCCGTAGGTGTGAATGTGAGTGTGAATATTTGTCTGTCTCTGTGTATTGGCCCTGTGGTGGATTGGCGACCTGCCCAGGGTGTACCCCACCTCTCGCCCAAAGTCAGCTGGGATTGGCTCCAGTTTCCCCTTGACCCCGCAACCCTGAACATGATTAAGCAGCAAAATATGAGTGAGTGAGCTTAAGATTATGAAAAATATTTTTGTACATTTATTGTTGTGTTGTCCGGTCAAACTGTGAAGTAGTGGTATTTTTATTTTAGGTGACCCTAAAATAACACATTTGGCTAAAACAAAAGGAATGTATAAATCTATGCGTGAGGAGTCTTTAGAGCTGCCAATGAGTCCTTGCTCTCCATCACACTTGAGCCTGGCAGAAAGTGAACCCTACTACAGGTACCAATTCTTCCATCTACAGCCTACAGTCAAATAACCAACAAACCAACCTGGAACTATTTCACTTTTAAGGCACACAGAGGGGCACAGACGTCTGTAATTTATAACTTTTTTCTGCCTAAGCTTTTGCAGGATTTACGGCAGTTAATATTAAAATGTCCCAACCATGTTGCTGATATTATTACTCTTTTAAGTTTTTGTAGTGACCAGACAGTGAGTTCAAAGAAGAGAAAACATAGCCTCCTAGATGAATTCAAGTTCAAGACGGTGAGAGTTAATATGAAAGCAGTTGCTCTGGATGCACTCTTACTGTACTGTTTTCATGCTTATTTTCTGTATGTTTTATAAAACAAATATCTTGTATGATGATGGCATATATATATATATATATATATATTTACATAAAAATAAAATGTCTTATTTGGCCTAAGCTGTCACCGCTTGTGGAACGCAGCTTGTCTGACAAGAGTATTTCAGGGTGTCAGCAGCAGGTTCAGGGCAGTGTCGGTTCCTTTTCATCAGCCTCATCATCCTCATCAGAGGCCTTCAACTTCCAGTCCAGGCCCAGTGTACACATCTCCCCTCCACTACGAACAGTATCACACTACAAAAAAGCTGATCAGGTAAATCAAGCTGTCGGGTAAACGTGGATGCAAAGAAGCTCAAATATCAGGCACACTGTATCTTTCTCTTACTCTGTTGTTCATTTACATTTAACAGACAATACATTCTCCACAAGGGGGAGAAATCACTCGTGTAACCTTTATATGTGCCATTATTGAGCGGGAGAAAATTGGTATGAATCTGTACCAGTAGGATCAGAGGAATGCATGTATATTTGCTTTCATGAATTGTGTATCTATAAGGATAAAATTCACAAACTCAAACCCTAAATGCAAGCTACTTTCATTATAGTATGTTTATAGTTTTATTGAACATGAGCAAAGTAAGCTAATGATAAAGATTCCCCTCTGCTTTTTAGATACAGAGCATCAGGCCCTGAATAAAATACGCATTGCCCCCTCCATTTGGTCACCTACCAATTCCCACCTGCGTAACACACTGCTGCGGTATAATTGTCTGGGTGCAATACTGAGCAAGGTGCAATGATTTTCTTTTGTTCAAGTACTGTATAATTTAATTTATTATTCTTATTTTATTTATTTTTAATTCTTTGATCATTTTTTAAGTCACCTGTACTGGTAAGGACAGTCATTCAGTTTCATTGTACTACTTGTGCAGGGACTGTAAAGGTCTATCTATCTGGAGGAAAACGTGCTCCATGCAATCTGCATACATGAGCTAACAGATGTCCCTTATTGGGTTTTGTCATTGTGACTGACGGGAGTGAGAGTGTGCCATCCTTCACACCCAGAGAGCATGGCCAATTTGGCTCCTGGCCTCAGATGGCTGTAGCATTGTTGAGATTGAATATTTTCATCTCCTGACAGTAGGGCAGATACACAGATTTTTGTAATCCAGGTGACACCACAAATTTACTTCAGTCTTTAACCAAATGCCTAGGGCCAGGATAAGAGTTTCATATTTTACATACATTGTTGCCAGTACACCTAGCTGCAAGTTTTTGTGACAAATATTTAGTCTGGGCATGGAGCTGACCACAGGCAAAAAAACAAAACAGCATGGAGATCTTTTAAGAGTGCTGATTTACATCACGCACACCATATGTCCTTATTTTCTAAAATGTCTCATTCTCCTGTCTTAATATAGAGCTAATGTGCAGATATCTTCTGTTGAAGTTCTCTACATTCTCCATGAAAACTGTTTATGCTTGTTTTCCAGTCACTGGGGGAGTGTGAGTACAATTCTTGGACAGTGCCTTATCAAACAGAGGCCTCCCAGAGCAGCTTTGGAAATGCGGTCCAATTTAGTAGCACCTTACATAGGTGAGATGAGCTTCAAACATAAGCTCTCCAGACCAATGATTAGTATCATCCAGTAGTAGCAGCACATTGTACAGAGTCAGTAGAGTACGTATAACAAACACAGATACTCCACTCCTGTGTTCCAGGATCAACCTGTCTGTGTGCAGGGCTAGATCTATGTGTGGCTTGTTATTAAACTAGTATGATGGAACACTTTACACCCTCAAGATTAACGTAAAGAGGTTATTATGAAAGAAATGACATGAAATTATTTTTTAGTCAGGACAGCTTAGCTATATATTTACAGATCTGTTCAATCAGAATTTCAGGTTATTATTATTACTACTGGTAATTTTAGCACTTTTTCATGTGTGTAATTATATTGCCAATTTTGAACCTATTATTGTCTCCACTCATTGTCTTCAAATAGCAGTGCACGCAGTGGGCCTTCCATACATTCTGCTGATTACCCAGTTAATGATTTAGAGATGAATGACCAAGAAGAAAAGCTCCACTTTTTTGGACTTAACAGTGGAGGTGAAGGTGCATGAACACTCTGTCAGGAGTTTGTTTGGTTTTGCTATGCCTGATGTATATTTGATGACAAATATTTGACTTTAAAAATAAAGGTTAAATATTCTTTGTTAAAAAAAGGTAATGAAAAGTAATGTTTATTAACAACACTAACTGTTGTCTTCAGCAATAGTGTACAATGTGTTTAATTAATTGATTAATCTCATTTATGTATCATGTCCTATATTGGAGTAATTCTTCTCAATCCTGTTCATGGAGTAACCTGCACATTTTGATAGTTCTTTTGCTCCAATGCGCGATATTTCATTCATTAGCTAACCAAAAAGTCTGAACTCTTAAGTCTGAAATATGTTGGGTGAAAAACACCAAAATGCGCTGGGCAGTGGTACTCAAGAACCACAATTGATGTCACCGTAAAATAGTTCAGAAGCACATTATGGGATTTTAAATTGAAAAATGACATATTATTTTTAAAAACACCACAAATTTTATGTAATGTTAAAGGTGTAAGAGAATACAAAAACGTAATTTTTTAAATCATATATTGTGAATGATAAGTAATTGTGGTTAAGTGGGGTGTATATCATGAATCTAGACAAAATGGGTATTGGACTGGGGGGTGGGGGTGAATAGTGTTTAAAAAAAATTTACAAATAAAAATGTAAATGTGATTGTACAGATATTTAACCCCTTGCTTTTGGCATCAGAAGTCATGCGAGTGGTTGAATGGAGTTCACTTGTTTGTAAATGTTTTGTAAGACCCTAGAATGCCCCAGAGTCTGTTAGTGAACATATCTAAACAAATAGCATCACGAAGAACAAGTTGCTTTCAGAACAAGTCCAGGGCAAAGTTCTGGAAAAAGATCAATCAGGGATTATTTATTCAGATATCCCACACTGCTCATCACCCTGAGGACACAATCCCTACAGTGAACCTTGGTGGTAATAGCATCATGCCAAGAATTAGCATTGGCCTCCTGGTTGTTTTTCTGACAGATGTCCTCCCTGCATGGTCATTGACATTTGGTATTCGGCCTCTTCTACGCAGAGGCAGATTTAATTGTGTTTCATGGGATCTTTAAAGTTTGTAATGTATTTTTTTATGGCTGTGATACTTTTCCAGAACAGGGTTCATCAGTGTGGGGCCTTCTATTAAACTGTTTTTTTTATATCAAGATCATGTAACTTTTTAACTGCACATAGGTGAACTCCGTATTCAACTGATTGTGTTACTTGTAATGGAAACTGTTTAGAAGTTTCAGCACTGTGTATGCAATTATGACTTTTACATTTAAATAATTTTAGAAGGTATATTGATACTTCTTCAGTTCAGGAGTATAGGCTATTTTGTGGCCATTCCTGACATGTAATCCTGATTAAAGCTCATTTGCAGGTTATAACACCACTAAATGTAGAAAAGTTCAAGGGGCCTGTTGTAAAGGTGTATGTGGTGGCCATAGTGCTTCTCCACAGCACTAGAGCTTTCTGAAAGGAGCAAAGAGCCTTTGCCAGCTATGTTCCCCTAAGAACCCATAATATGGGTCTACTGCTTGGCCAGCTGTCTTGGGGAACGCCTTGGGGGTTCCTGCTCATGGTTATGTCTCCAATTTTTATAGCCCATCAAGTCTTTTGGCAGTGTTTTACAAAAATATCAATGATTAAAGCTTTTTAATGCATGCAAAATATGTGAATTTATCTTTTCTTCTCTGTACTGTAGACATTTCTGGTAAGAGAACAACAAAGCACCATCTTCAAAAGGAGACACCACTCCCCCCCACAAGATCTCTGTTAGTAGCCTGATTTAGCAAAAATATATTATATTAAATGATCAAATATCTTTTATGCTATATTTGTAATGACTTGTGTTATTTATTCTTGATAGTGATTTTACTGAATCGTACAGCAAAGACAGCAGTATTGATTTTGCATCTCAGGTAATATGGGGCTATTTATTTTTATTAATTTATCTAAAGTGATTTATTCATGTTGATTCATTCTTTTGGAGTCCAGTTCAGTATTTAAGCACATTAACTTATTGCTAACATGTTTATTTTCAAATATCTGTCCAGTAATCATGGCACTTGACTAGTTTAAATGCCTACAAAGTAAAGAGCAGTCTTTTTTATAATATTACTTTGACCTTACTCATTAATTGTGAAATAGCAAAATGCACACACAAAAACAGTGTGTCTTTGTTCACAGAGCCACTTAGTATATCTGCAGTTTGATAGCATGTGCATATAATGTACTGCACTAGCTGAGTTGTATTTTTTTTTGCTAAAAGATGGTTCCTTTGAAGGTTGATGTTTGATGTTCTCTCTTTACCCTCTTGTTTCAAAGCATACGTCTAGATGTGTTGACTGTAGACCCTGTGAGTTTTATACTTTTATCTTAGGCTTATTGTGCCTGACTGACCTATTAATAGACTCTAAAGTAAGTTTATTGCCATAGGCAGAGTACACAGGATTGTCTCAGAGCACACCTGTGAATCACCAGTAACCTGTTCTCAAGGAAAGGGTTATCTCACCTCAGATGATATAACAAACTCCATTCCATCTCTCAGATACATGTCAGTAAGTGATTTCATGATCCTTTACAATATATTTTTGTGGTCAGCAGATATCACAGTTATGTTAGAGTGTAAAGTTTAATCACTTGACGTTTTCTGTTTTTGGACATTACACTGACTTGCCAGTTTGTTAGGTGCACATTGGGGATGGAAAAAAAAGATCGGTTTCATGTACACAGAATCTTACCAGACAGGAAAGCAACAGTTTAATGTAAACTAGTTTATATGTGTGTGTGTGTGTGTGTGTATGTGTGTGTGTATATATATGTATGTATAATGGTTGGGTACCTGAATGTCAGCTTGGATTAATCAAATAATTTGTTTTATTGGCTCTGATTTGTAGCGTTTTAGTCCCTTTATCCTGAAAACTGTTTTTTTTTATTTTTTTTTATTTTTTTTTTTTGTATTTAAATTTTCACAGGAAGAGGGAAAAAAGCAAGATGGTGACTCCTACATGCATGTGTGCCACTCTAAGGATATTCTAACAGCAAGCCAATGTTGTCCATCAAGGACGAGTACTCCAGCAAGATTTATGTCCTTGAACCAGAAGGTGATGTGTAACCATGAACACAGGGATAGGAAAGATAATGCCCATGGGATTTTAAAAACCTTGAGAAGGATCAGTCATGAACAGCACTGTGAGGAGGACCAGTCTGTTCCCTCTTGTCTGCAGACGAATACACAGACTGGTAAAATGCATAAAAAAGCCTTTTCCAGGACACAAGACAAAGCAACACAGACTGAAGTTTTTTCCAGTTTGACAGCTCAAGATGCCTCAGTGCAGTGTTGCCTTTTGAAACCAACTAAGATGAGTGTTTTCTCTGAGCCCACGACTCACTTTCACCACAGCAGAACACACAAAGCCCCTGCCACTAGGAGGCAGACTTGTGACAGCAGAGAAAATCATGGTGATCAGTTTCCTCCAGAAATCCATAAGGTGGGGTGGAGCGCCTCCTGTATGGCATCAGAAAAGGAGCCTACAAAGCAAGGTCCAGGAAAAGGTCCAGGGCATGAAAGTTTGAGCAAATCTGAGACCCAGGCATGCATGAAAAAACATCCATTACGGCACTGCTCTCACACAAATGCCCCAGGTATTAATAACTAACTGATTGCAATGTCACATGGAATACATATTTCTTAAAATGTTATGATTAGTGTGAACCGGATCTCAGTGATGCATGGGTAATCTCAGTAAAGGTGTATGATTTTGCTATCGGAACATATATGAAGCTGGGTAGATTATAACAGGGGCACTTTCCTTTTGTAGAGCTAAAGGAGCACTCATCAGAGAACGTGGTGCAGAGAGGAGAAAGGCAGGAAGGTAATGAGGATGGGAGTGTGAACCAAAACCCCACTGTGAACTCTGGCTGCACAGAGGAACAGGACAATGCCTTCAGTGCTGAAACAGGTGAAGACAGGGTATCTGAGGGGAAGGGAAAGCTTAAAGAAATTGCTCACATTCTGCTCATGCTGAAGCAGAAAAATCCATAAAAATGTGAGAGAGATGACTCAGAGCTGTTTTGTATGTTGAAATTTAGCATCTGTTATCAGAAGGTTTATAGTTGTGTGTGTCACACTGGCTTCCTTTTGGATGGTTGAGTTACAGAACAGTACACTGGAAATCAACACTGAAAACCAAAAGCTTACTTCAAACAGTGGACAACTTTTTATTGTTTAAATATTCAAATGCCATGAATATTTATTTTTCATAGAATATAAATCTAGCAAAACATTTAGAGCAACAATAATCAAATGAACACTATACACATATTTATATTCACTAGTTTTTCATTGATCGTAAAAACACTTTGATAATAGTAATAAAAGTACTAATTTTACATAGAAAACACACACCCACACCCACTAGATAGATTAGATCTCTCTCCTCAAAGCAGCACAATATCTTAGTGACTTTGAAGCATTCTCCAGTGTCAAATACATTCTAAAACATGTGGCACACCCTAACATCTGATCTATAAAACTGTCACAAAGTCAGAATAAACTGGCATTAATATACTTTCCTGAAGCATTCTCTCCCTCACTGCAATAATCAGAACTGATATGAGAATACCTGCTCTATGGTGTGCTTCTTCCTTTGGGAAACTCAGCATACTTCAGTGTTAATCATGAAAACACAGTTATGTTATCTGTTTGTGCTAACAGTGAACAAACACGAATTACACACTCAACAGTAATAGCATTTAAACGAGCTTGTTAGTTTGCTTGATATTGTTGCTTTTACAATACCCATCAACTGTTTTGTTACACATATAG
This sequence comes from Chrysichthys thysi, assembly GCA_030068315.1. NCBI lineage: Eukaryota > Metazoa > Chordata > Actinopteri > Siluriformes > Claroteidae > Chrysichthys > Chrysichthys thysi. The sequence goes on from JAQLOM010000004.1 coordinate 11,608,863, forward strand.
CCACAATATGTCTGCTTGGCACTTTTCTATGTGTACCAAACTACCAAGGTGTATACTCACAGCAGCACAATATAAACATAACATTGTATATTACACTACTCGTCAAAACATATTCCACTCTGTTATATGGACGAGAGCTATGAGATGCAAAGCCATTTGTACACAAGGCTGTGAAGGAAGACTAAATTAAATTGAGTCAAATAACAAAGGTAAACATGGGTCTGCGTGGAGTACAGATATCATGAAAAACAGATTAAAGAGGTCATTACACACTATATAGGAATGCAAAATAGTTTGATTAATCTAAAATGGACCTTAACTTCTCAACAAATCATTTCTAATACTCTCAGCCCCAAATATAATTTTGTGGTAAAAGGGTTGCTCCAGCAACCAGCACAAGACAGAATCCAGGTTACAACCCATGTGTGGTGTGCTATAACATTCAAACTATTTAACTTTTGCTAGAATCAATCTGAAAATATTGTTCACAGAAACAAGCTGATCGTTGTGGTAAGAAGTCACCAACGCCAAAGCCTAGCATCTTCACAAAAACCTAAGACTACAATAGTCTACTGACTATTGTTCTGTATAGCAAATGCCTCATTTTACTGCAGTGAGTGAAAAACAGTTGTGTAACATCTGTCGTATACTGTCAGTATCTGTGAGCACTGCAGTATCAAACTGTAGTGTACCACAACGCAAACACTTTTAAATGACATCTCACAAAAGCAGCTGTAGCACTTTATATGTTTCTGTGTTTGGATATGTCAGTTCCTTTTTCCTTTAAAGTGAAGTGCAGTATTTGTAAGATGCAGCCTGACTGCTACAGATGGGCCTGGTGTCATGGTGGGGTGAAGCTGAAAAGCGATTCCTTTTCTACTCTCTTCATAAGCCGTGTGCAGAGCTGAGAGAGGATCTACTGGGCGTTCTTTGAACTTTCACCTGAGGTTTATTCCACGTCTGAACCATCATTGTCCGACAGGTGGTAATTCGATCCTTTAACCCGGATGTACTCCACCTGCCGGCCTTCATCTGAGTCTGATGCACCACAGGAGCACAGGCGACTTTCAAACAGCGACTCGATCTCCTCTAGTCGGCGGCCTTTGGTCTCAGGGAGACATCCGTAAACAAAGAAGAAGCCCAGCAGAGCAAGGCTTGAGTACAGAAAGAATGCACCTGGAAGATAACAGAGCAATCTCACACCGAGCTGGGAAATGAGAGCTATAAGTCCAAAATGTACTGCAAGAAATTAACTTGTTTGGGGCATTACTTAATTATTTAATATCTTCTTTTAGGATAAAAAAAACTGTCAGTGTTTGGTGTCCAATATATAACACAACATTAGCCATCTGTAAAGAACAATATAATAAAGCTAAAATGCAGTTAAGGAGACAGAATATTTGGAAAACTTACACTAATATGTCAGGTGTGTGATGAATCACACATGAACACTGTCTCACCAAGATACCTAGAGCTCAGTGATGCCTTTATTTTTATCCATGTGAAGTGTAGGTTAATTCAAGGTTAAGTGTTGCCAACAAGTGCTCAGGCTTGGGCTCTGATGGCATGTTTTTTATTTAAAATTATAATTATACCATAATAGGTGAGGTATTGGGCTATGTGTAGAAAGGTCAGGGACACCAGCACGTTGAAGGTCCAATTAACTCCTGCTGAGCAGGCGTTGCCTGTGCTTCTCGCCCACAATGGGTAGATCTCGGAGTTAACAGTCCATGGCATTGGGCCCAGTCCTGAAAGACATGTTTTTGTTTAGAATTTAACCCAAAAACATTGGTTTAGCTAAACAACTGAAATGAAATCCTAGGCAAAATGTTGGGAGAAAAAGTAAATGATACTTGAAGCAGTCGGTTGGTTTTGTCCTCAGAACTCTTACCTGGAGCAAAGAAAGCCAAGTAAAGAATAAGACCCAGGAGAACCAGCCAAGAGAAGGAGGTTGGGCAGAAATTATAAGCCCAAAAACTGTGATTTCGAGATTGTGTTGAGTTGGAGCACCTGCAACACAGTTAAAAGTGATTTCAACCTGCAAACTGTATGATAAACATAAGATACTGTAGCGCTCTGACTGACAGAAAAAGGAAAGGGAATATGTGACTTCCAGCATCATCACTATAGCGTGCTGCTGAGCTTTGGTGGGAAATCTCAACACGCAAAGGCGAACTCACGCTCACACACTCAGATGCCGATTATGACTCACCTGCCCCACGCTGCTCTTTCTGTGGAGGCCTGATTGACTGGCACGCAGGAGGAAGCAAACACAGCAGTGCTGTTCTGCTGGTAGCAAAAGCCACAGCCCGGATCCAGCATGCACAGTTCACATGACCTGAAGCAAAAGTAAGGACAAGCAGGTCTGTACTTTTAGGGAGTACAAAAACTCTGAACTGGAAATTGTGAAAATGTCTCTTCAGTGCACACAGACTCACCAAAACTAGACGGCGGAAGATTGAAAAAAGGCCGGGTGATGTTTTTGTAATCTGGCTGGGATTGGTGACTGCCACTCCAAATTTAAAACTCTTTATACGTGAATCTTATTTGACCAGTAAAATTCTGATTAAATAATCTGTGGTAAACATGAAGTTTAATAAGAATATAGGAAAAGAATTGAGTCCTGCATCAAGCCTACTATAAAATCGTAAAGGAGACCAAGCAGAGCACGGACTGAACAATAGCCAGAAAGCATGCTTGCACAGATTGGCTTGTTTTCGTGATGACAGCACAGCCATTCCGCCTCCATTATGGTCTAATGAACTAGTGTTGTTTCAGCAGCTGGGTTGTATGAGAGTAAATTGGGACAAAGAGAGCAGCCACTCTCTTGCTCTCTCTCTCTGAAATGATATGGCTTCAGGTTGCAGGGTCACATGCTGCGGAGGCCCTATTACAACAGCATTAAGGGACCAAAGGAAGTACACTGGCCATGTTTGATCTTTACTACTCAGAGGAAAGTCCATCAACATAAGACTTCACAGCCATCAGAGACTCAAGGGCAAGATCCTGTTATGTTCAGCTCTGGAGGCTTAAAGTCAAAGGCAAAATGCAACAAATTTCTAATGTCCCGTTTCAGGATTGGAGATGTCATTAGCCTGCTTTGTTTTTTTCCTTCTTTTTTTGTTTTTGTTTTGGTAAAGTCATAAATAATTCACAAACCATAATTGGCCCTGGACTAGCGTATTTCAGCCAGCAATCTCTGTGCAGCACCAGCACACCTGATGCCACTTGTCAGTTAATCAACTCTTGATTAGATGATTCAGCTGTGTTGTAAGGAGATTAACAGAAATCCATGCCATAAGAATATTTGTTTTCAGTCAATGTGAATTTTGAGAGGCAATAAATTCTCTCATTATTGTTCATTCGCACACTATAAGTGACACGTCTTTATATTTCCAGAGAAAGTAAAACATGAACACTTTGATCTGAATCTAGCTTCACCTCCTACCGCAGGTATTCAACTAAATCTAGACGTCCAGTTACATAAAAATCCAGATAAGTAACTGACATGAGTGAATGGGTGACTAGAGTTAGGCTTTAATGCTTAACCATTTAATGCTTTTACCCATGCTTAACCATCAGTTTATGTCTATATACAACTGTGTAGACATTTTGACATGATTTATTTTTTGTAGCCATGCTTTACGTTACCACTTTTCACTAGAACCATGTACTCTGAATAGATGAGACACATCTATTTTAGACTTTTTGTTCTTTAAACATCTCCCATTCCTCTTCAGGTTTTCATATTCAACTGCACTCCTCTTCAACTTTTCATATAGAAATCACCAGTGGTTGGATACACAGCAATAAAAGATCAGAGAGCTGGTTTATGAACACACACTGGTTCATTTATAAATGATGGACTTGCTAAACAATGGGCAATTCTTGGATTGGTCTGCTGAACTACTTTGCTGGGCACACATGTGAACTCCGGCCCTCCAGTTCACAGCCCCTAGAACCTGTATAATTTATATAATATGCAACATAATCACCTGAGTACTAAGCTAAGAAGGTTCAGGACACATCAGCATGTACTATACTCACAGATATGTGGAGCAGCTGGTGTTGGCCACATCAGGGTCAGAATGGTGAAGAGTGACAGGGGGAGAGTGTTGAGCAGAGAGCAAGAACCCAACAGCTAGGAGAGACAGACTCAAACAAGTCCCTGTGCAGAAAGCAGGAGAAATTGTTTGTATATGTTTATGAAATGACTTAAAAAAATATCACAGAACATATGTGTCAAAACTACAGTGTCTGTATGGTGGCATATCAAATATATGCTCATGAAAATTGTCCCTTAATCTTAGACTAATCACAAAAGTAACCCAATGAATTAATTACAGCTTCGAACACCAGACATTCACTTAACAATAATCACTTACAGGATGCTGCAGAACATTTCTCTCTCATCTGTCTTTGTCTCCTAGTCACCAAAGACTCATGTTTCCACAGTTGCTTGGCAATGTTCCACATTTCTAACTACTGCATAGTCTCTAAGCCACCAGTACAGGGACAAAACAAGGTAAGACTTGCTGTTTGTACTCACCGACGATGCTACCAAGAGTCAGTTTCCGTCTGCCTACTTTTTCCACCATCCACACACCCAGCAGTGTGAACAGAAAGTTAGTAAAAGCAGTCAGTGAGGACAGCCAGATTGCCATCTTATCATCCTGCACTCCAGACATCTGCAAAATGGTTGCACTGTAGTACCTGCAGGAAGGGGATATGGAGAATTCTGAACAAAATACTGACATAGTTATGCATACTCTGTAATGGCTGGTGTCCGTCGAACTGGTGGAGGTCTCAAGAATAAGAAAATTTGTACTAATTACTAATGACATTGGTGATTTTTGATATGTGTTTTGTGTTTTGGTTCAGTTCAAACTGGCATGTGTCTAATAAAACAGGAACATTAAAAACGCTACTATTGCAATGAATAACACAGTCATAACAGGGAACTTGTCAATTAACATTGACACCACAGTCAAACTTGCACTGTGTACAATGCCTAATCTGTTTTCCAATTTTTGTTCAAAAACAAAGGTGCTATGCTGTGGTAATCATTTACTGAAGTATGTTTGTGTTAAATTGATGTTTATATTGGGCACAAATTATTAACGATGTATATCACAGAGTCAATATTTTAAACACAACCCTACAACATGGCTGTAAAGAGTGGTTATATGAGTTACCGTAGCCTTCCTGTCATCTTGATCCAGTCTGCCCGTTTACTTCTGACCTCTCTCATCAAGAAATTTCTGCCCACAGAACTGCAGATATTTTTTTCTGCTTTTCACACTGTTCTGTGTAAATTATAGAGACTGTTATATATGATTTAGCCTTGGGCTCTGACAGGTAGGACCATTCTAAAACATTAATCATGTTTGTCTGAAGCCCCTCCTTTGCTGAATTGGTTTTGTGCTATGGCTCATCATCATACAGGAAAGTATCAATTTTCTTTGTCTTCAGCCGCCTAACAGAGGCCTGCTGATTTTGTGCCAAAATAGATAGGTAATTGGAGCTATCACTGGTTTCCTCTAGCTTGACTAGAGCCCCAGTCTGGGCTGAAGAGGAACAGATGCATAAGATGATGCTCCCAACACCATGCTTCACCATGGGTATGGGTATCTTTGGGTGATAGAGAGCCTATCATGTTCACATTGTACATCCTGTGTTATGTCTAGGGGCTGTTGTGTGTAAAAATCCCAGGAGATCAGCAGTCTATGTATATACAGTACAGGCCAGAAGTTTGGACACACCTCATTCAATGTGTTTACTATATTGTCATGACCATTTACATTGG
>JAQLOM010000004.1:11634872-11649716 GCA_030068315.1 Chrysichthys thysi
TGTGTGTGTGTGTGTGTGTGTGTGTGTGTGTGTGTGTGTGTGTGTGTGTGTGTGTGTGTGTGTGTGTGTGAGATGGCCCTGAGGTCTCTGGCTTGTAGCAGTCCCCTCAATTACATGGTCTGAGTGAAAGACCTTTAGCTTTCACCTCCCTGTATGATCTTCCATTTTACAGAGCGCTACTTTTACAAACAAAATCTCTGTCTCAAACAAATGGCTTAATTTGACAGCTATTAAAATTGTGGTGAGCTAAGTGTGATGTTTTTAAACTGAATTAAAAAGCAACTTACTGATTTTCTTATCAGTTCCTATTGTACGGGAAAATTTGCTGTTTCATTCCTCAATCTGTTCAGTAGTCTACATTATTATCTCTCTTTGATGCAAACTGGAATAAGATCACGGACATTTATTTCCACAAACAGTTCTTCATTATGCTCTCACTTTGTATTAATTTAACATTAAGAAAACAGTCGTCCTCATGCTATGGAAGTTGGGATTCATATGGTTTAGAAATTATTTACAAATAAAAAAAAACCCATAAAATTGCATAAATGATTGCATAATAAGTCATTGCCATTGTAGTGAAACCTAAATCATTAGGTTCAAGGTCCTAAATCATTTCTGGTGTAACCAGATGCCATCAGATGTCCCATACCATGGATATAAAAAGTCTACATACCCCTGTTAAAAGTGCAGATTTTTATTCTTTAAAAAATAAATAAAAAGCACTTATGTTAGATCTTTATTGTGATATAATAGCCAATAAAACCCAAGTGAAAAACAAACTGAACCATTTTAGGGGGAAAAACAAAACCTGGTTGCATGTGTGCACACCTTTTTATAATGGGGCACGTGTCTGTGCGCTTTATTAATTAGACACTCTAATTAGACAATCACATCTAACTCATGTTCAGAAGTAATTATCGTCAGTAATTTGTCATCAGTGAAGAGATTTCAATTAACCCCAGATAAAGAATAAGTGTTTCTGCAGGATTTCCTTGACATATTCTGATTGCTGAAGCCATGGTCCACAAAGAGCTTTAAAAGAAAGAACAGGATCTTATTATCGAAAGGGGTACAAAAGATTTTCTAAAACATTAGATTACCATGGAATCCTGTGAAGGCCATCATTAACAATTGGAGAAAATAATGCACTACAATGACATTATATAGAACAGGACGTCTCTCCAAAATTGACAAAAGGACAAGAAGAACATTTGTCTAATGAGTTTATCAAGAAACCTACAACAATATTAAAGGAGCTGCAAGAATATCTGGTCACTTCCTGTATGTGTCAACAACCTCTCATAGTCTTCATAAGTCTAGGCTGTGAGTTAGGGTGTCGAAAACCTGTGGAATCACTTGAAGAGGGCTGTTCCCAGGAAACCCCCATACAATGTGACAGGTCTGAATCGTTTTTGCAAAGAAAACTGGAATAAAATCACCAAATCATGATATGCTAAAAGAGTAGTCGCTTAAAAAGACCGAGTACTGTATTACAAACAAAAGGTACTTTAACAGTAAGGATTAGTTAAGGGGTGTGCACATTTACGCAAACAAATTATTGAAATTATTATTATTTAAAAAAAAATTTTTTTTTTGCTAAAATGTTTTTCACATGAATTTCGGTGGTGGCTATATATCAAAGGTGGGAAAGATCTGACATCACTGATCTTATTTTCATTTTTTCACAAAAACCTGCAACAGGTGTGTAACAGGTTTGTAACAGGGTTGTGTAGACTTTTTAAATCCAGTGTAACTGAATATATATAGTTCACCTGTCTGCAATGAAGGTGTCAAGTAATCTCAAGATAATATACCTATTCCTAGATGGCCCCAGAGTAATGTAGAGAACGTAAGAGCTATCGAAAGATGTCTAGAAGAAGACAAAGTTCTAGAAATTTTTCAAGATTTTTAAGGGGGTAAATGCATGGCATTATACACGGTACCGTATTTGGAGCGTGATAGCTTGTGTTGGGTATCCTTCAGAACCCAGTGAATTGGACAGGAAGGCATAATTCATATTTACTGTATCACATACTGTATCAACCTGCTATTATGTCCTGTGTGTTGGCGAGAGCTTAACATAGCTACAAGATGATCCAAGATGCAGCTAGAAGCTGCCAACTAGCACCCACACTACTGACAAATGTTTAAAACAATACTACAATACTGGCATCAAACTGTCCAGCAGCAAATCAAGTGGCTGTGAATGCTTCACCTTCCTTACACAAGCAATGAGGACAAATGGTGCAGGTATTCTGGCATAGGTTCTCCAGAGGATCACTACTGCTGTAGAGCTCTGGGCCAGGCCTAATGACTCACTGAGCACATCCAATTTCCACTGCTCCTCTTGACCCTTTGTGTGACCTTGCACTGGCTTTGCTCAAAGATCAGAACACTTCTGCTCAGGAAATAAGACCAGTCTGTCAGATATGAGTGGCTTTTCTGAGCTCAGATGATAATGATTACTGCCTAAGTTTTTGAGCTCATAGAGATGAATGTACGGTTTTCAGCCACAGGATTTATGAACAACAGCAGCAGCAGCAGCAACAACAATGTCAACAATTAATAATAATAATAATAATAATAATAATAATAATAATAATAATAATAATAAGTAGAAGAAGAAGAATGGCCCTACAATGGAATCTTGTGGAACTCCACACTTAACAGAACATTTATGATACATTATTTCCCAAAACAACAAGAAACTGTATATCAAATATGACTTAAGACATTCTAATACTATCCCTGAGAGACCTACCCAATTTCAAGACAAAGGACAAGGATCTTGGCATCAACTGCAAAATACTGCCCTGATATGAATTGAGGGTAAAATAGATATTTTATGTGCATTGGCACTAAGCCTCTGGTCATTCACATGTACCAATGCTGTTTTTGTACAATGACTATTCAGCCACCAGTTCTTTCTGAAATTAACTGGTAAACATGGAGCCAGCACTTAACTGTTCACTGAGGCTGAAAATAAAAGAAAACAAAATAAAAGAACAACAAAAAAATAAGTGTGCATTTGTTTGTTGTTGTATGGCTCAGAGGTATTACTCACCTCCTGCACTGTCTTTCTCCTCTTCCTCAATGCTGCTCTTGATGCTGTCATACTCCTCGTCAATGTTCTGGTTGCCTCGGATCTGGCTGAGCACACGCCGGGCCTTCTGGGTAAGGCCCTTCTGGATGAGCCAACGAGGACTCTCAGGCAAAAAGAGGAAACCCAGGAACTGCACCAGTGCAGGCAAGGCTGACAGACCCAGCATGTATCTGTACCAGCAGAGAGGGACAGCCATTAATTTTCAACAAAGATAATCTGATTATTTAATTCAATCTATTACAAGAAATTCTAGAATTCTGTCTTGTTTCTCAAATGAATCATTTGCATTTAGGTTGCAAAGTCTATTGCACATACATTTACTGATTTGGCAGATGACTTTTCTCCAAAGCAGCTTAGTTGAAGCACATTAAAAACAAAACAAAACAAAACAAACAAAAAAAGCTGATAAATTATAATAGGATTCTACAGTATGAATGATGCTGCAAGTTGTGTAACTAAACACCACACAACTAGAACCTCCGGTAATATATCAATGGCCAATGAATAAACCACAGTTCCGATTTACAGAGCCTTATAAAGGTTCTGGTACTTTGGTACTATTAGCCCACACTATTAAAGTAGAATTCAATCCACATATAAGCAGTGGAGGGTTAAAGACATGATCAAGGGCTCAACAATGGCGGTGCTAAGAATATAACCTGCAGTCTTTCAGAACCTTATTGAATGATTTTAATAATTTCACCATGTGTACTTACTATCTGTATTTTAATGAACCATTGACATGATTATATCTATTATGTTTTTGGTTAATTTCATACGTGCCACCTTATTCAACCACCAACCCATCCTATAAAGCATGACTTGTTTTAGAAACCAAGGCTGAATTGAAATTAGTTCTGAGAAAACCTGTCAAATTTCACTAGATGTTCAGCCTTTTCAGTGAACCTCTTGCACATGTAGGAGAGCAGTGGTGCAGTTTCGTTATAAGGAATGCATCCAAGAGAAACAGAAACTTCCTATATTAAGGAGACCTACAGACTGGAATACTGTGGGCACCTATACCAGCAGGACTGCCAGAGTACCACCTGCTCAGGCCTGTCCCTTGATTCTGCCTCACGTTTCATAAAAGGATGAATAAATGTGCACAATCCTAAAATGTAGGATTATTTCTAAACCTCATACACAATAGTCAGAATAAAATTCATTATGCAACATAATGTTTCTGCCTCTAAGGATGTGAAAAATATGACCGAAAATAAAATAAAAGAATGTAGTAGCACCCTTTCCTTTCCTGTAGACCTCTTGATTGGGGTTTATTGCACATCACATAAACCTATGCTGTAGAAAGATCTCTTATTTCATGACTCATCCATTCACCGCAAACCATGACAGCTTAATTTTCTTTATCTGGAAAGCCAGCCGAGTGCCAGGCTCGGAGCACAAGCAGACGAGGTAAATCTTAGTCTCTTCAATTCATAACTCACATTCAGTCCCACATATTACAGTAGATTCAAGTGGATCACTATAATAAATCACCAGAGAGAGACAGTAACAAATAGAGGGTGTGTATGTGAGAACAATCATCTACAATCATCTACAACAATCAGAGAGCCTAAAAATCACAATAGATTGTTGTGGACTAGAAATGACCCCTATTAGCTATTCTCATCATGCTATACCAACTCTAACATATTTAGCCCAATTGAACTGCCTTGGGTAGAATGCAAAGTTAATGAGATCGTGATTGCGCTGTTGAGCCATACAGAACCAGGGATTATGAATATCATGAATATTTGTGAAGCCCAAACCTCCATCCTCCATGCTGTACATAGCTGAATGCACCATCGATGAGGCTGGCCACGAACTGGCCTGCTGTGATGAAGAGCGTGTTAATGGTGACCAGCTGCCCTCTCATTTGCGGTGGCGAAGACTCAGCGATATATACAGGAACAGTCATGGAGCCGATCCCTGCATGAGTGAAAAGATGGAAATTAATTATTATTACTCTAAGTATAATTAATGTTGGGTAACGAATGACAAAATGCCAAGAAAGACCAGACTGAGGCTTCTGATTCGCCAAGGATTTTGTTTAGATGCTTGTTTCTCTAAAAAAAAAAAAAAAAGCTAAAGTCTGAAAACAAGCAACAAGTTGTTAGAAATAATCACCCTTAAATACTTTACATCTTTCATGTACTGTACATTGTTTAGTTGATCAGTTTGATTATTTACTATTTCAGTCAGTAGGCTTGACTGTGGCATAATAAAAAGGCATACAGTGGCTTTAAAACATTTGTGTATAAACCATGGCATTCTACATGCGACAAAAGTGTTTAATGATGATACAAGTGATAAGAAAATGCATTAAATCCTGCTTATTGTTTACCCTCACGTCTGAATTTTAGCCACACACCACATTTCCCGATCAGCAATCAGTTTTACTCTCTATAATAACCCACTTATTCACCAGACAATTTTCCCTTTCTATAATTTCCCCCACTCTGTAATTACCCAGTGTATACCCACCCACTTTCTAATCACCCAGTGTTTAATCTCCCACTGTGTGTCACCCAGTCCCTTATATGTTAATGATATGGCCTTTTTTTATACCATGGCTGTTCTGTAGTTTGTGGTGTAAAATTGTTTGCTAACTACAAGGCTGCTAAAACCCCATTTATGGAGGAAGCTAATCGAGCACTAACACAGAACAGGTGAACACAACTAGGTAACAAGACCAATGACAGGACAGGGGCTGGGACAGTAGCACATGGAGTTCACTGCCATGGATACAATGATGTAGAGAGACAGAGAGAGAGAGAGAGAGAGAGAGAGAGAGAGAGAGAGAGAGAGAGAGAGAGAGAGAGATTTGGGACTTATGTGTTAGACTTGCCAACTGAGGTAATATTGTTTGGCAGAATGTTGTACATCTTTCCAGTACAGTTCCAGAGACTGGTATAATCTATGCCGAGGCATATTGAAGATGTTGTGGTAACTTTTGCTTATAGATAAATACACATAGTGAATTATTACAACTAATTTCACATACGTATTTTGTCAGTCAAAGAAATAGCACAGAAACTGCGAACTAAACCTGATCTATAAACAACAGCTGCTTACAAAATCTCAGCTATTTCCAGGTAATGAGAGGCTTTATTTAAGAGCAACCACATAAAAAAATATATGAGGACACAGCACAAGGTTCAGGTGGAATATAAATGTGATTTATCCCAAAATGAAAGCCATCACTTGAAGCGCAATGGCAAAGTGTAATTTTGGCTCTTATTAAAGTGGCTACTTCTGAGATGTGTCCTTTGGTTAAAGAGGTTACAATTGGGCAGACAACATTTATGAGACATGGCACAGCTTCTTGTGGCAATCTATAAATCACATTCAGTTTAGTTCAGCCATGCCCTTGCCCATAAGTCTTTGGATCATTGAAATTGTGTCATGAACCTGACAGTTTGCTCCGTTGCTCCAAAGGAAGTTTTATTGTTTTTTTATACTAATACAAAAAACAATAAAAGTACTGCATTACTAGGATAAAAAAAACCTCATGTATTAGTGTTGCTCCATGAGTGGCAGTTAGAAGTCCATGCTCAGGTTTTGATGAAACGCTATTCATACAGTGATTGATGTCTAGCAGTGTGATGGTATTGACAGCAATTTTTTCCCATGGGTTTTCTGTCTGTTTAATAAACTGTGGATATTTTTTACATTGCTACACATAAATGTACAATAAATCAGTAGTTGTTGATGTATAGTTACAATCTTCCTGTCAATCAGACGGCTCTTGAGACAGCTTTGATGTGACAGGCCAGCCAGTCATACTCATCCTGAGTCAATTACAGCATGGAGGTGTCACATTTTGCAAATGGCATTTGAGAAAAGAGCTTGGATATGAAAAAAAAAACAAAAAAACAAACACACCCTATTGCTTCCCACCAGCCTGGGATAAAGATGTAATCCGAGGGCAGAACAAACGCCTATGTGATATTTGTGCAGGAAAACAAACAACATGTGTTTGCAGATTCATATGACAAGGGCCACAGCATCATCGCTTGCTGTAAAGTCTATTAATAGCTGCTGCTCACTGCTTCCTGATGCTCCCGTTGCTTGGTCGACAACGCACATGTTGCCATGGGAACCCCTCGCTCCCAGCTCATATGAGGTTAATCAATACTCTGCGTCGACGACTCTTATCGACGTTTCATTAGATTTTTTGAAAGGCATGTGCTCCACTCATATGCATCTACTCATCCATAAAAGCTGTGTCTGTTGTATACATCGTGTTTGATATTGATGCTACCACTTTCAGAGGCGACTTTTGCCAACCAGTATATGTTCTAATAATAATTGTTAGATCATCATCACAATAAATCAATATAGCAACATGGTTGTGTTTTAAGTCTTCCCTTCTTTTATATGTTCATAAATGATACATGAATATTTAGACATTAACATTGTTTATATATATATATATATAATTCTACAGTGTATAGGAGTTAAACAATGAATCTGAGCTCAAAATGCAGAAGCGAAGCTTTAAATTTCAGGATATTTGCATCCAAATCAGGTCAACTGTTTTGAAACTTCTACACACACACACACACACACACGGGTTTGTATTTATGTCTTTGTGGGGACCTCCTTTTGATTTCTATAGGCATAACCCTAACCCTAACTATGACCCTAACTGTTACCTAACCCTAACTTTAACCATAAGTAACCAAACCAAATACAAGACTGAAACTATTTGTTTTTTTATTGTTGTCACAGATTTTTGTCAAATTTTGTTCTACAGAAAGACTAGAGAGTTTTACAAGGTAAAACAGGTTTATATCACATTGTGGGGGCATTGTTGTTGTGTTCCCTCTCTCATATCATATCATATTATATATGATGTGGGAGGCAGGGGTTTAGTACCTACCAAAAGTGGCCTAAAGAAGGACAACCAGTAAACCAGCCACAGGGTCATAGGTGCCCATGGCTCTTTGGTACGTGAAGGCTTGCCTGTCCAGCCGATCTCACAGAAGAGCTTCTGTAGCACAAATTTCTGAAAATGCTAATGCTCCCTATGATAGAAAGGTGTACACAGCTTGCTGTGTATGGGACTGAGATAACTGCAGACTGGTCAAAGTGTTCATTCTGACCCCTGTCCACCGCGGAAAGCACCAACAATGGGCATGTGAGCATTAGAACTGGACCATGGAGCAATGGAAGAAGGTGGCCTGGTCTGATGAATCCTGTTTTCTTTTACATCATGTGGACAGCCATGTGTGTGTGCGTGTGTGTTGCTTACTGGGGAAAGTGATGGCAGCAGGATGCACTATAGGATAAAGGCAAGCTGTTGGAGGCAGTGTGATGCTCTGGGCAATGTTCTGTAGGGAAATTTTGGGTCCTGGCATCCACGTGTTACTTTTACAGATACCAACTACCTAAACATTGTTGCAGACCAAGTACACCCCTTCATGGCAACAGTACTCCCTAATGTCAAAGGCCTCTTTCAGAAGGAGAATGCTGCAAAATGGTCAGGAATGATTTGAGGAACATAACAAAGAGTTCAAGGTGTTGATTTGGCCTCCAAATTCCCCAGATTTCAATCCATTGGGTATCTGTGGTATGTGCTGGACAAACAAGTGTGATTCGTGGAGGCCTCACCTCACATCATATAGGACTTAAAAGAGGAGTCATCGATTCTGGAAAAAGTTCGTTTGACAGCCAAAGAAATATTCATTGCCCTTCTGTGCTCCATCTGAAGCTCTGCCCCCCAAATTCATGGACACACATTGCCAAGGCAATGACACTTACAAAAACACCCCCAATCTTACCTCTTCCCCTTCCCCCTGTCCTGTGATTGGCTGGAATAGTGCTGTGTAGTTCGCAACGAACCACTTTCTTTGTTTCCCCATTTACAGAGCCAGGGCCGTGTACGAGCCGATTTTTTTTCTGGACACACACAGAACGAACAGCTAGAGGAACACAAATAAATATTTCCTGAATTTGACAAAAAGTGTACTGGATTAGAATTGATGACTGCTCCGTTAAAGGATCTTCTGCTAACATCTTGGTACCAGATACCACTGCACACCTTTGGAGGTCTTGTGAAGTCTGATGGGTCAGAGCTGTTTTGGCGACGCAAAGGAGAACTACACAACAATAGCAGGTGGTTTTAATTTTATGGCTGATCTGTGTGTGTGTGTGTGTGTATACACAAAAATATCATACCATGCCGTTGACACAAAATCTTGTACCACAGTGATTCAACTTTCCAGGGCAAATTTATAATCTCTCACAGTCACACATGTATGAAAGTGAGAGTAAACTGTGAGTAGGAAATAGGAAGGAAAACAATGACTCTGCCTCTCATTATTACTGACGGTGAATGAAATATTTGCTATCAGAACCTGGTCTTAAACCTTACGACCTTTTCAGGCCAAAATGACCTGTTTTAAATTTAATGGCCAAACGAGATGAACCTGGGATCGCTGTATATTCGAAAGAGATGTTCTGACTTAATAAGAGGTCAAGATTGCTGTTAATGGCTTCTCCCTGAAGATACATGAAGACAGAGAGCTTAACCTTTCCTCTCAGATGCCAAAGGAGACTTAAGAGAACTCTCATTTTCTACTGTCTACTGCTGAGCAAAGATCTTTCAGAGGTTATAAGGGGCTTTTAACGGCAGCATTTTTCTGACACCACGCACAAATTATTACATGTAATTTTAAGAAGTAGACTTGGGTGTGAAATGAACTCCAGAGACTCTCTAGAGTTTCTCTAGAGAAACTCTAAGCATTTTGTCATGCTTTTTGTTGATATCTTCATGCTGAACGGTGACAATGCCTAAAGGTCACCTATTCTCATGGCTAAAGTGGCTGTGGTTCACTATGAACCGCTTCACTGGTGTGCTGGCACAAAGGGCAACTCACAAATAATTGGGCTAAACCGCTCAAACTGGAAGCCAGCAGTGTCAATGGGAAGGTATGACATTTATTTGCTTGACAAACAGACAGATTTGACCTTTTGGTAACAGAAAATACTAAGCAATTTGTTAATGAGTGCCAATATTTTGATTAAGACAGACTGGCAGAATATGTGGGCAAAATAATTGATGAAGGAAGCTACACAAATATCTGCCTAATTAGATGTAGATATCGAGGTGATGATTAGATGTCAGTGCGCAGTGGGTCACTCACTTGGAAAAGGACAAGTCGTTATACTTTATTAGCACTAGTGTTAGTGTAGATCACAAAAAAATATGCACTATTTTCCATTGCAAATGCAACTAATTCCATTTTGTTCGTGAAACAGGATGTTATTCTCTACTACTTTATAGAAGGTGCTAAAAGGTCTGACACTATATATAGAGAGGATGATCCACAGCAAGCTGTGATCATACATTTAGTATTCAGAGAGAAAAAAAGAGCACATAATCCTACACTCAATAAATGTTTCACTCTCAGCCTTATCCAACAGAATTCATGAGATTTACTATCTGTCAGGCTCATAGCCATAGTTCCTAACATTGGATCTTGACATAAATTGCATCTGATTAGAGGACTTAAAACAGGCTTGGTTTCTGATGGAAAAGTCATTGCTGGACATGCGGTCAATGCCTGTTATAGCATTTAATTTAAAAGTACAACATGTACAGCATGTTATAAGATCCTGTTTTTACTGACTGTTGGTGACCTCTGAATATAGCTTTGATACCAAGTCAATATAGAGGGCAATGAATTCTTATTATCAAGACAACAAGGGTTACAGCAGAATATCGGTGTGTTTATTGATTTCAGCTAGGCCAACCCAGGCGCTCAATAATGCTTTCTGTTTGCCCTATACTTTGTATAGATTAAATGTTTCTTTAAAATCTAGGGAGTACACTTTCAGAAAAGTAAACGGTCTTTAGTAACAGTCACCATGCTATTTCCATACGGTAAACAAATACTTTCATAATCACTATCTTCCATCCAAAAGACAAGCAGAGCCACAATTTCTTGCTTATTTTCAGCACCGTAGCTATAGGTAACATTTGTAGCTCTGGAAAGCAGACTTGCAAGCAAATTATGATCACTATTTGAGCTAGAATAAAGATGATAAATTGTCCCACTGGAGTGATACCCCTGTAGCACTGGTTCGCAAACTAGGGTCAAGGGACTCTCAAGCGTCCACGAAGTAGTGTCAGAGGAACCATTTTTTGTGAAATCACAACCCACCATTATCAAAGTTATGGCATTTATTATTAAAGTCTTATTAGCTGGTATGATTAGATTCCTCAAATTGAATGGGTTTAATTCAAACACATCAATAACAAAAATGACAAAGATATTGTAGCAAACAGATAAATAATGTTATACAATATACATTTGATCAAATAAATAAATTATTATTTCTATTTATTATTATTATTATTGTTATTATTGCTGTTGTTGCTTATTTATTTATTTATTGATTGATTATTGGTTGATTGAGCTAGTTTGATTGATTGATTGATTGATTGATTGGTTGATTGAGCTCGTGTGATTGATTGATTGATTGATTGATTGATTGATTGATTGATTGGTTGATTGAGCTCGTGTGATTGATTGATTGGTTGATTGATTGATTGATTGAGCTCGTGTGATTGATTGATTGGTTGATTGATTGGTTGATTGATTGAGCTCGTGTGATTGATTGATTGATTGATTGATTGATTGAGCTCGTGTGATTGATTGGTTGATTGATTGATTGCAGTTAAGGGGTTTCCTGAATACAAAACTTTCGAGGACCCCCCCCCCCCCCCACACACACACACACACACACCACCGAACACGTCTTTTGCACCTACAATTACGTCATTACGTGAATGCAGTGCTATTAAACCGAACCGGACACTGAGCCTACTTTATTGAACAAAATATATCCGCGCAGCACTTTTCTGACCAAACATCTACCTATCCAGTGATGTGCAGTACTTAGCCGTGCTCAGATGCAGCGCTCCTGCCAGTCTCCCGAGCCTGTGGCCGCCCGGTGGACCTGCTGCCGGGCTCAGGGTGCGAGCGGCTGGAGACACAGCAGGCTGCAGCGTGTGGCACTAAAGTTTCCCGCGTGCTCTCTGATGTGTTCCTGGTGTGGTCTAAACACAAATATCTCCCAGTGTTTTCTGTGCTATGTGTACATCCTAACCGGGCTTGGTGCGCACGGCATGTCGGCTTTTATCCACAGAGTAGTAAACAAACACACAGCGCTTCTTACCGATCCCGATTCCGACAATAAGCCGGCCGATGAGAACAGTCTCCTTATTGGGCGCGGAGCTCATCACGATGCCGCCGATGAAGAAGGCGCAGCTGGCGAGCAGTACACACGCTCTCCGGCCGAACACGTCGTTCAGGAACGCGCCCCCGAGAGCCGAGAGAGCCGCGGCGGCCACGGTGCCCGAGACGAGCAGCTCGTGCCACGGCAGCGTGATGTTCTGCTCCCGCTTGAGGAGCAGCATGGCCCCGGACACCACGCCGGCGTCGTATCCGGACAGGAAGCCGCCGAGCGCCGAGAGCAGCGCCAGCACGCGGACGAACACCGGCGCGCCATCACGCTGGAAGTTCTTCCGGGCGGCGCGCTCCAAGTCCCCGGTGGAGGCAGCGCACGCGGCGTCGGAAGAAGCGCGCGAGGAGGCGGAGGCGGCCAGGCTCGAGAGGCTGGTGTTGGACGGAGCACTGATGAGAGTCCGCTCTCCGCTATCATCGCCGCCTCCTCCCGCTTTCTTCCTCCTCTCGCCCATCAGGTTGGTCATGCTCCGGAGGGTGTAGTCATGCTCGGAGGATTTGCGGGACATAAGTAGGAAACAAATGTTTAAAAGAGTTGCAAATCGGTTTCACGGGCGTCCACTTAAGGGAAAGTGTCTATCCCGAGTATGTCTGGTCTCTTCCTATGTGCAGAAGTATAGACAGAGATGGAATTGGTTTTGTTGGTAAAGAACTGGCACGTTTTTGGTCTCTTACAAAGCTCAAGCATCAAGCAGCATCAGCGTAAACATCCCGGTGGTCCAAAGTCGCGCGTGCGGACGGTTAAGAGATGCGCGGTGGGGGGTGGGGGGAGGGGGAGAGAAGGATGGTGGGGGGGTTAAAGTGAGGCGTTGACTGCTTTCGTCATCACCGGCGTTTTTTCGTGACGTGACGCGACGCGGTGACTGACACGAGCGCGCGTGCACACGCGCCCCGAGAGGCCACGGACCAAGTGTCTCCAAATGTCTCTCTGCATTCTCCAAGCTCTTGCTAGGGCCATATTTTTAACAGCTCGCCTCAACATGTTTCACTGTGTTCACTGTTAATTGGTTGACTGAATAACTTATTGATAGCTTGCAAAAAAACCTCTATCCATAATAATAAGTTGTGCAGTTGTCCATTTGAACCTTTGCATTGTTTAATCCTGGGCCTCACGCTCTCAGGAAAACTGGTGCCGAATTGTGCCTTTCCTTTAACATGTACAGAATGTTCCATAACTTCAATATGTGTCATTCATGTGGAAATGTTTTACTGTACATAAGTAGAGCTGAATTAGCTTTTAGGGTGAAAACGTTCAGTGTTCTAAGTAAACAGTACGCGACATGGACAAAAGCTTGTGGACACCTGAGCGTAACACCTGTATATGTGCGTCGTCCCTTAACTGGAGCCAGAAAGTTGGCAGCACACAGCTGTGTAGGATGTCTTTAAAGCTGGAGCCCGGACCTGATCCAGCGTGAGAATACTCCTGTGCACAAAGATAGCTCCAAAAAAGTCATGGTTTGCCAACTTTGGAGTGGAAGAACTCAAGAGGTCTGCAGAGAGCCCTGACCTCAACCTCACTGAACACCTTTGAGATACACTGGAATTCTGACTTCGCACCAGGTCTCCTTGTGCAATATCAGTACTTGACCTCTTCTGTTCTTGTAGTTAAATGAGCACAAATCCCCACAGTCACATTTATCATAACCCACCAAAAAGCCTTCTCAGAAGAGTGCAAACTGTTATAGCAGCAAAGGGGAACAAATTCAATATTAATGCCCATGGTTTAGGAAGAAGATGATGAATAAAGTCAGGTATCCATATACTTTTGGCCATATAATTTACATAATAAAGGTACAAAATGTGTAATAGTACGGAATGGTACAGGTCAGTGTTTTAATATTTTTTGTGAGAGTGCATGCATTAACCTTTGAAAATCAAGTCCATCTTTAACTCCAGACATGTAATTTTGCAGTTACCTCTAAAATATTCATATATGACATTAAGGTTAATTATATTTGTGCACTGCCTCCTAGACTTGTCTCCAGTATTGTGTTAAAGGCATAAATGACTCCAATTTTTTATTATAAAGGTTTAAAAAAGCACATAATGCTAAAAAACTAATGCTTCGTTTTGTAGTCAGATGAGAGCCTGTGTCTGACTGAAACAAGTTCTGTTGTTCATCTGGTTAATTACTGTTGTGGTTGAAAATATGTCATGTAACATGTTCTATCATTTTATACGCCTCTGTAATGTCCTCAGTTTCTGCCAGCTTTGGTTTGTGAAGCATGATGCTATTATGTGTAACCATTAGGTACTTTAGCAGAATGCATGTGTAGTCATGATATTATTTGAAGACATGATTCATAACTTAAAAAAGATTATAAAAAGTATCTAAATATTTCAACTGAGCTTTTTCTTGATATAATAATTCAATTAAATTCAGTTATTTGTATGGTGCTTTTAACAGTGGACATTGTCACGAAGCAGCTTCACAGTACATGTATATAGAATCCAATTAAAAGCTTATTAACTTAGAAACAT
>JAQLOM010000004.1:11835622-11852844 GCA_030068315.1 Chrysichthys thysi
GGAGGATTTTATATCCAAGCTCAAACTATTTTCTAAACTGGACTTTCAATCGAAACAAGAGGTAATAAATAAAGTGTGTGTGTCCGTAAGGTAGACACTGGCAACTGAGAGAGTAATGAAGAAAACCAAATGAATGCAGAAATCACGTAACAAAATGCTACTGCCTCACCAGCCATGAACCTCACCGCACGTCACTGGCAAACACTCTGCAAAGGTTACAATGGCATGACTAGGGTGAAAGTAAAGGCTAAATGTTATCTCTAAAACATGTTCACGTAATCATTCGTAAATGTTTCTTGGCAAATAAGTAGAACGGTCTCGCTGACGTCAGACGTCAACCTTGGAACGTGATTGTTCTCATAAGTAGCTAGCAATTAGGTATTCGCATGATTAGTGCGAGAACAAAAGTGCCTCTTTATGGAAGGAAGACTTTGCTGCAGTCACTGTTGGATCTGAGATCCACCAAGTACACTTTGAACCTTGTAAGCACAGAAAATACGTACCGTGACCTGGGAAGACTGCAATTTTGGCCAAATCCCAATTTTATATTGATAGTGCCATGTACATAATCTCCACTGAGACCCAATCATTTCAACCATCATCCTGGATCTTGATGATTTTTACCTGTCCGTTTGATCTTCTAAATCCATTTGAATCCGTTCCATCTAAAGAGCATAACATCATTAAATATAGAGTCAATTTAATCCAGCAGACCTAATAGAGTAAAGTACACGTGGGTCACTTTAGAACCTGCTCTCACTCCATCTACCCCTGCACATCAGCCCCAGGAGACAGCCATGAAAGAACTTATCGACTAGGTCTCCTCTTGCTCCCCGCATCCACCAGGAGTAATATCATGGCAGGCCATTAGAGAGATGAGAAATGAGGGACAGAAGGGGAAGGAGTGCACAGCGCAAATGCAGCAAGAATGACCATCTCTTCAGCTCTACTCCATGGCTGAGTGGTGGTAATAAAAACTCAGGGAGTCTAATCAGAGATGGCATCACTCTGCTCTTTATTATCTTCCCTTTGCATCATCACCGAGGGACCCAATTTAAGAACTGTAGTAGAAAAATATTAGGGTTTCCAGGCTGGTGCTCTATTTAGATGTATGGGATGGTTATTACTGAGGAATAAGGTGCTGTAGTAAATTGACCAGGTGTAGCTGAAAGTCAAAAGGACTGGAAAAAGAGACAAAGAGAGATGCTTTAGGGGGTTTGGTTTAATATAAAAAAAATAGAAAATAAAAAAAGGCATAATAAGGTCAAACATATTGCATGATTTAAGTTTTCTTGCCAATAAGATTTTTGGTTTTCCAAGCCACGTTCTAAGTCTAGACCATGTTTGACTCACCCACAGAGTTTCAGCTTGTGCCTGTCAAGAGTACTACCAGGTCATCATCAAAAGCAGGGCAACATTAATACTGACATAATCTCGAAAAGAAAGTTAGGTCAAGAGTCCTGACTTCACTCACAGTCTTCTGTAGGCTACTCTTTGGTGAGTTTTTAAATCAATTTTAAAGAATAACAGGCATCTGAGGGTAGAGACAACATACAATAATCCAGCATACAGCCTAACAGCTCCTTTTGAGTATTTTAACAGGTCGACCATGTGGGATTATGAAGGCTCTATAAACAGAAATGGAGTACATGTTCCATAGTATACTTATGGAATTCATAAGCATGTCTTCATTAGTGTATCTGTAATTATAAACGGTTGTGTTTTCGTGAGCTTAGAACAAGCTCTTCACATCTACAAAGGGAGAGGGTCCACTTCCACAGAGGCACCATGTTGAGCTGTGGCTACAGTAGCCCAGAGCGGACAAACTTCTATGGAGCGTATTCACAACTTTATAAGTGGCAGCTTGAATCTGGAACGACGACAAAGAAGAAGAAAGAAAGGCAATGAAGAAGAAAGAAAAGGCATCGGTGTTTGCTGGTGCTGGCAGTTTGAGAAGCCAAATGTTGAAAAGTGAAGAATTATACTTATTATTTAGCATGAGATAAAGCAACATTTGTATTGTGATGCATGAGGTGCACAAAGCTAATATTTGGGGTTGTCAGATTTTAACCAAATTTCCAGTACAGCTACTTCTCAAAAAGATCTAAAACAAGCCCAAAACGATTCAGGTACTGGCAAAGGGAAAGGGTGTTTTCTTCTGTTCCCCAATCTTTTGAATTCATATGTCATATGAAATTCTGATCACCATTATGCATGGACATTATCCATTTTACTGTCTCTGATTTCCAGTATGGTCTCTTACAATAGAAGTGGTTCTGTACGATTGCACACTGCATGTACTTACACTCTGCCTTTTTTCATTTCATTCTGATTCTTTGCTATAAAACAAGAGCTTGGCAGATTTGCAAAGGAGATATACAAGAGAATTCGTTGGAAAATGCTACACAGGACAAGTGACGGGATAAGTGCAGTCAAGTGTAGTGCAAGAAAGAATTGAGAGCTGCTTCTCTGATCTTTGTACGTATGCTGATGGTTCCTGCTGTCCATCCATCCATCCATTTTCTAAAGCACATACATTAATGGTCACAAGGAAGCTGGAGCCAATCCTAAATGACTTTGGGCGAGAGGCAGGGCACACTCTGAGCAGGTCACCAATCTATTGCATGGCTAACATGAATACAAACAAGCCAGTTGGCCTATTCTTCATGTCTTCATGGTTGTAGGAGGAAACCTGAGTGCCCAGAGGAAACCCAAGCAGCACAGGGAGGAAATGCAAACTTCACACACAAAGGACTCAGTCGGCCACGAGGTTCGAACCCAGAACGTTTTCGCTGTGACGTAACAGTGCGAACCATTGTATACCTTCTTTAAATATTTGATAATATTAAGAACCTTTTCGACTACAGTTACAGTATTTCCGATCACCCTGCTGAAATGAATTGACAGCGATGCAGTTTGTGGCACCTTCACCCATGGAGATAGTTTTGGTAAGCACGCAATGCCAATGTATCAAAATGATCTAGCTTTCCATTTCGAAAAGAAGTAAAGTTCAAGCCATTATGGCATTTGCATTCAGGTAAAAACACATAGCTCTTACTGTCTAAAGTTGCTATTTATTTTTCTCAAAAGCAGGTTAACATGAAGTCTGTTAAAGAATGAAATATATGAAATATATAATATATATATGAATATATGAAATAAAAATAATGAAATAGTCCGTTTCTCAGAAGAGAGTGCCATTTTAAAAGCTTGAAATAAAACCCTATTGCACTGGTCTGTGCGTTGCCTCAAGCCATTGCTAAATGTAAAGTTACTGCATTTCTTCCGTTACCATTATAATTTTATCATAATTTTATTTCAGTGCAATACAAACAGTGAATGACACTGTGACAATAAAATACAATTACTGCCGAATTTTATACCTGTGTGCTTCAGGGTGCATAATTTCACAAAACCGGGCAGACTAATGTCAGGACCCTACTATGAACATCACCGACCCTGGAGCATGAGTTTAGCATACTAGCAACTCAGTCAGTCAAATAAACAGCTGTATTAACCACAACCAATGCACATGGGCAATATGTGGCACCATGCTTGCGTATCCACAGCTGGACAGCACTTATGCTACACCTACCCAGCTGAAATTTCTCACTGGACCTGAACTCAGGAGCCAGCTGAAGCTAAATAAGAGCCTAATTTGGTTGTGTGTGTTAACAGAATGCATCCGATGGCACGGCACCTGTTAGGGGCCTCTGTACAGTGGGTGAATAAGAGATATGAAGCGTAATGAAAGGAGGCTCAAGATCCACAGTCAGCAGTGTTGTCAGCTCACCAAACTGATGACTGATTTCACACTGAAACCTACAATTTTAACTGAATTGCTGAATGCAAGGGATTAATAATAGTAGACTTTTCAAAATAGTGTTGCAGCATCTGACGAGTCCAAAACTCCCCCACAGCGAAATGGCCCCCAAAATTCGGATGCACGTCACAGAAGCAGTGATGGTACATCATAATCTTGGATAGAGAAAATTTACACCAAAACCTACTACCTACATAACTAGCCCTGCATTGTGACTAGTAATTCAAGTTCACACCTCATTCCACAACCACACACAATTTTAATACAGGACTAGGATTGGTAAGAGCCCTGCAACATTGAATTCCAGTTACACTTAGCGCTTTGTTATTGGGAATTGTGAAAGAATGTCCTTAACATTTAGTTTTGCCATTTCGCAGTGCCACAGCATGAAACTATATAGCTGAGTGGGTGTGTGGATGGATGGCAGCTCAAAGTGGGTTGAATTCAATTTTGATCTCCACACCTTCTTTTTTTATGTCTCTTATTAAAACATTACATCATTACATCATTGGATTACATATCATTGGAAGCCCATGTGGAATTCAAAATGAGACCATTACCCAATTAAAGCTTTAATTACATATTGGTGAATATACAAAATATTTTTTCCCCCCAACAAGGCTAAATTACCAACCAGTAAGAGAGTGTTTAACTCAGTAGACAAAAGGAAAATAAAGCTTTCTAAGCTGATTGCGCGCTTGTTCAGACCTCAGCCTCGATGGCATGTCTGCGACGCAATTTGATATTTTCACAGATGTTTCGGCTTGCCCTAAAAGTCAGCCCTCCCAAAAGCTCTTCAGAATACAGTCACCATGTGTCAGCTCATCATGTCGCTGATGTCGCTGATGCAGATTTGGCAAGCTGATCAAAATGACACACGAGCTTCTACTTTGTCCAATCTGGCTAGCAGGAGTGATCAACAGAGCCGAGAGATTAGAACTCCATCTGACAAATGCCTTCCTGCATGATCATACGACATATCTCCATACACAATAATAAAAAAATAAGAAAGCAACAACAAAGCAACAACTACGAATGGACCATTACTGTGTGGAAAAAGTTTCCGTGTCGTGCGAAAAGCATGCTAAAGTTAAATTAATTAATCCAGTGGTGAGTAACACAGAGAGGAGACACCTGTGTGAGTGTGTGTGTGTGTGTATATGTGTGTGTGTGTGTGTGCGTGCGTGCGTTCGTGCGTGCGTGTGTGTGTGTCAGGATGGGACACAGTTTTTTTAAACTGCTTATCATTTTATGGCACACTGAAAACTTTCAGCAGATGTGTCAGCCCCATGAATGAACACCCAGTCACTGTTCGGACTGAACCCATCATATTTCTGACCAGAGTTTAGAGTGAGTTTTAGCTTGATCAGTGTTTAGAAATGTGAAATTTCAAACAATTTACGTTCCTTTCGCTTTGTTATATGACGGTTGGTAATGTATGCATCAAGACTCATTTGGATGTAAAACACGTTGCAAGAATGATTAAAAGCTTTGGGCGGATAACCGAAAGGGCTCGGTGCAACAAATGTGTTAAATTCAGCTGTTAAAATCAGCTGTCACGTCCTTCTGGTTTGAATCACTTTACTTGTGCAAAGGCCAAGACTAATTGGCTGCGGTTCTTGGATGATATAAGCAACATCTTGCGCTATTGGCCAAGCAGCAAGTCATTTGTGAAAAGGCCACAACTGAATAGCTGACACCCTGTCTTGTTTATACTGACGAAGGCAAGGGAAGAAGGGCAGGAAAGTGAGCAGATGCCTTAACGAATCATGTGACTCATCCAAAAATGCTACGCTTCCAGCCCTGGCCATCTCATCCACACAAATCCAATTATGAATGTATTTTGTATTTGGAAAGGTATCCAACAGTGATCATGCCTGTTCCGCCATGTGTATTCTGCTTTAGGGTTCCCATGACAACAGCACAGTAGGGCTGCAAGGTCACTTGGTTGGACATTGGTGGCACGCCATGATTCTTGAGAGAGAGAGAGAGAGAGAGAGAGAGAGAGAGAGAGAGAGAGAGAGAGAGAGAGAGAGAGAGAGTGTTCATCAGTCAGTGACAGGATGACAGGACGGAGACTGAGATAGAAATTGATGGGAACTTTCGGAGAGTGTGTTTAGGGGGAGGTTACATCCCTGTGTGCCTGAGTGCATTAGTGCATTTGTCAGATAGGATGACCTTCAAGAGTTGACCTTTACAGTCTTGTCTTATTGTAAATGTGAATTAACGTAGATTTTCCCCTTTAACTCACATTAGAAGGCATGGATTTCTACAATTAAAACTGAGAATTACCATTGATATGAATAACGTAGGTAGGTAACAGAACATGCGAAAGGGTGTTCATGGTGTAACTTATATTCATATACAAACCAGTTTTTGGGTACATGTGTATACAGACTGTAGATCCAGTGACATTTTAAGACTACTCAGACATACTAACAACAACAACAACAACAAAAATCTATTGAAATAGTTATAAAAGTGCTGCCATGCTTGATTCAAGATTTATCCACATTTTTGAGGCAGGTTCGCAAACGCTCAGTCACGGTTCATTCAAGTTCATAAAAATGACCTTAGACTAGGCTGTATGTTAACCAATGAATGTGAGATAAGTGTATGAGAACAAGATGTTCTTGAGAATGGGTACTGTCTGTTAGCTTGTCCGTGTTAGGCGTGCTAAATTTGCTCTCTCTTCTCTCCAAAAGTATTGGAAATAACCACTTGCATCAGACTTGACAAATCCTTCCTTATTCATGCACTTAATTCCTATAATGCACTGGAAGCAAACATCAGTAACAATACAAAGAGAGTAAACTGGATTACAACTCTAACATTCTGTGCCTGTAAACTACAGTATTATACAGAAAGACCCCCCCCCCCCCAAATGTATACACACTTTGACATGAAATGTCATAAAAGCTGTTTCTGTATACACGTCTCTGCACACACTCCACACTGCATCACGTATATACACACGGATGCCGCGATTCGATTTAGATTTAAAAAATGGCCATAGATAACCTCTTTTGAAGTGTGTATATATTTTTGAGCCTTTCTGTATAACAGAATAAAGTGAATCAGGGGAATAAAGAAAAAAAGGGGTCTGTGGACAGCAGTTCAGCGTCAATGTGCTTTCTGTAATATGAGTGTCCCTGTGGTGATAAACATTGGACAGGATCCATTCTAATACGGACTAGTGGCACGAAGAAAACAAAATCCATTCAGAAAAAAGGTACGAGGAGATAAAAAAGTAAAGGGTGATTCTGGGATGGGTTCCAGCCTCAGCACAACGAGGAGGCAGAAGTGTAATTGTACACATTCAGGGATCGCACTGGACTCCACTCGGAAAACAAGACCGCAAACTAATCAACATGACACGGTGGCCTACGGAACAACGAGCCCATCTGTACCGTGCAGAAAGAGAGAAAGACAGAAAAATAGAGAGAGAGAGAAAGAGAGGGACGAAGAGAAGCAATGAGAGAAAAACAGACTGTATATTCAAAGCGAAAAAAATAGCAATAGAGAAATGTCGCAATCTACATATAGATTCCTAATTAAAGGTTAACGCAAAAGTGCGACAGAGCATGTAATGCGGAAATAATCAGTGGCGGTAAACGCGGAGTTGAGGTGTACACTGAGAAGGGGATCTCGTGGTTCCCAAAAACAAAAGGGGTCTTTTTAGTTTTGGTTTTCTCAAACTCCCATTTGACCCCAGCGCCCGAGATGGTTAACATGGAAGCGTGTTGCATGCAGTGCCGTTTCTTGTGCAGTGCGTTTACTGCATGCGTCCATTCATCTTCAATAACAGCTTTATGTTATTTGTGGTTCAAATTACCTTACATTACTTCTACTTCATATGTTGGGGAAATAGAACCCACTGAGGTCATTAGAAAATAATGGCAGTGCGGGTATAAAACAAAAAAGAAAAAAAAAAGCGAGAGCAGGTGGAAGTAGGATTAAAAAAACAATCCTGCGCACACACCAGAAAAAAAAAAAGATCCAGAATCATGTCGACTATTGCCTTCCCAGACTGTTAATATGCACAACCAACTGCTTGAATTCACATTCATATCTTTCTTTACTATATATAATGTGGCACGTGTCCTAAATCTACATCTGTCCATGTATAAAACCGCAGTCTAATAAAGCTACATCACATCTCACTGATGAAAAACAAACCAAGTTTAATAGGATCAATTATGGTTATTACTTTTATCTGTGTCAAGTTATGACGTGCACGCGCAAACTGGATGCGGGGTCCTAATTGTTAAAGGAAATGGTGCTTAATTGAGAAGAATGAGAGTGAGAGATGTAGTCATGCACCATTGTGAATTAGCCCAGCTTAACAACTGGAACTGCTGCTGAGTTTTTAATATAATGATGATTTACAGAGCACTTTTTCAAAATCTCGTCGTGCTTAAAATATTAGATGGTGAAATAAGGTATACATGTATATGATAAAGTAGGTCAAACAATCAGTCTAACTAATCTAATCTATACTGACATCTCAAAAGTAAATGGACGCCCCTCATTAGGTTTTATCTATGCGGACACCACTTGATGCTTCAAAAATATTAATGTATTATTTTTTTCATTTCAGATTACAGGATATTAATTGTTTAGAGCGACTAGCCATGCGGCGAACACCAGAAGTAAAAGAGTTGCGTGATTTTCAAAGAGGGCGTATGGTGGGTCAGTCTGAGGGTGGATTTAGCCAGTGTACGATTGTACAAAACCTTGGGATCAAGGAATCAACAGGATCCCACTCAGGTCGACCTGGACCCTCTGACCGGTGTCTTCAGACTGTCGAGAAGATTGTTGGGAAAAAAATCCCTGTTGTAAGGCCGCTGATGTCGCAGAGCAACTCCGTGTGAGTCGGAGTACTACTGTGAGGGATCATCAACTTGGCTACTATGGCAGGGCAGTTAGAAGGACATTTTCAGAAAAAAAAATCCAAAATGATGGTGTCTTTATACTTTTGAGATGTCTGTGTAAATCTATGAGAATGATAACAAATGAAAACTTTTACAAAACTTCCCAGCCTTAAGAACAAACCAAGCCAAAAACAAGGATGTTTATGACAGGATTTTAAAAACAGATGTTGAACTCGTCTGAATGTTCTCTGGGACATCATTTTAAAGTTTAAGGGTAATGTAAGAAAAAGAAATCTTCCACCAGCTGAGCTGGGACAGATACATATTAGGGAAAATGACTGATATCATAGACCAACGTCAGCTGACACTTGTATCCAACACTGGGTAAAAGAACAAATCTTAATGTGTGTCATTTGTACCCCAGCATGAGATATTAGCCATGACTCATTAAAAGTGATCTGTAAGGCAGTTGAAATTTTAAAAACAAAAATAGGCCACAGAGAAATCTGTTTCAGCAACCGCTGTGTCTTTCCCCTCCTTCACTAGATGTTTTTACAGCCCCATTTACACCTTGCATTAACACTGGGCCCTCAGGGTACAGGGTTATTAAATTATTTTAAAATTCATAGCAAAGAAAGCCACGACAAAGGAGGACGGCTCGTATTTTGATCTCTGCTGTGTCTTCACAGAAAACCCCTCCCAGGGGAAAATGACTACAGACTGTTCAATGAAATCATCTGGTGAGCCCACTCCTGCCACGTTCACAGCTAGCTGACTTGCCGCACTTTACCAAGCTAAGTAGACTGGTTTTAGTCTCCAGCTCTCCAAATCCCCCCTAGGCGTTGACGAAACAGCATGAAACACACATTCACTCAGACTCCATCACAGTACACACTTACCGCTCACCACTGACTTTTAACCCTTCCCTACGTGTGTGAATACAAACCAAACTGGAGTTAACACCACATTTCTGGGTTTCACATGTACTTTCACTTGTGTCTCCAAAACCAATTACAGTTGCGCTGCTAACACTTTTATGTTAAGGTTCTCTTAACTAGTATTATTTACTGTATAACATGAAGCCTGAAGTCCCTTCTGCAATATTAAACTGTAAGTAATATTAACAAATTAACAAAGTATTTATTTTAAAAACAATTTAATGAACCAAGTATTAGTTGCCTTGTTTCTTCCAGTGTATTAATAATGCAAGTAAGTATGTATATGGTTAACCCTTTATTGCACAAAGAACCATATTTAACCAACATCCAAAATGGCTTCTGCATGCCCCCATGTCTTTTCCCATCCTAAATAAATGTTCTTTTTATTATTATTATTATTATTATTATTATTACAGTAATCCCCCGCAATATCGCAGTTCACCGATCGCAGGTTCAGTGCAGCACATTTTATTAGATTTTGAATCGCAGATTATTTTTGATTTCACGGGACTCTGGAATATTAAAAAAAAAGTTAATTCAAACATATTAAAAGAATATTAAACCGAAATAAAGTACAGTATGTATTTCATCAGTGGACGAATACACAATGAAAACGCAGTTCACGCCACTTCCACTTGTCAGGCGGACCAGTCAGGTGACCGCGAGCGAGCGCTAGGATTGGCTAGAACGGCTATAAACAGGAAGTCAACTCACCGGCATATAGTAACCATGTAGAATTTTATATGTTGTTAAAATTACGTAGGTTTAAGAGTGTAGAAAGTGTTTAAAAAAAAACATTTTTCTTAGAGAAAAAACATCCCCCGCTCACAACATTATTACATGACCCCCCCCACCCGGTCGCCAAATTTTAACCCCCCCTGTTGGCAGATTACAACGGCAAACAACCCCAACACAATATATATATATAATAAAATAAATGTAACATCACTACTTTGCGGATTTCACCTTTTGCGGGGAGTGGGGGGGGGCGCCGGAATGTAACCCCCACGATAGGCGGGGGATTATTATTATTATTACCACACTTATATTTACTTCACTTCTTGTTTGTTTGTCTGTCTGGTTCAAATTTTGTAATTGATTTTTAACTCACTTCCCATGAGCCAATGTCCTTCAAACTTCGCATACTTGGTTGCTTCTGATGACAATACAATATTCAGTCATCAAAAGTATAAATTGCTCACTTAATCTACCATAATTAAGTAATCAAAATTTCTATAAGGAAAAATAGTTCCATGTTTCACCAATAGAAGGCGCTGGTAACAGTTAGAGATGATCAATGCAAAGAACCAAGAGCATCATCTGTTTTCAACTTCACACAGTGAATATATTATAATTGCTTTTTGGGTTTTTGGGTCTACTGCCTCCCAGTAACAACCTGTCTAGGCAAAGAGCCCTATACAGTTGCAGTCCCGGCCGTCCCCAACAATACATCGAAAACCATTTTTTGAAAGACTGCTTTAGTCAGGCTGTTGGTCCAATAAATCGTGGATGTTAGTTAGCATGTTAGTTAGTTAGTTAGTTAGTTAGTTAGTTAGTTAGTTAGTTAGTTAGTTACCACTCTAACTCTTAATAGGAAGCATCTTTTGACTTTGGGTTTTTAGTAATAATAAAATCGATTACAAGATTCATTCAAGACTAAAAAGTAGAAAATAAAAATATATTAAAAAAAAAAAAAAAAAAAACACTTATATTAATTATAGAGAGAGTACAAAAAAGTAAAAAATAATTTTTCTGGTTAGAAAATTTATACATTCATCACTCAGAAAATGAAAGCATGGGCTCTTTTCCTTAATCAACAACCATTCCATAAGCGCCCACGCTTTTATTTTCCGAGTGATGAATATATGCATTTTCTGACCAGAAAAATAATTTTTTACTTTTTATATATAATATATTTTTATTTAAATGTATATTTGTTTAAGCTTGTGTTTTTATATATATTTTTATATCTTTGGTCACTCTTCTGACTTTGATTTGCAACATAAAAATGAAAAAAAAAAATCACAATATTTAAAAAAAAATAAAAGTCTTGTAATATCCTCCAATAACACTCTAGGCTTAAAAATTTGAATTTCCAATTATTTCAATTAGTGCTGTTTCAAAGATTAACACATTTCTGCATTAAATAATGTCAGCCGACTTAACCTTAATATAAAGCACCATCCTTGCATTATTGTACTGTTTTTTTCATAATGTTTTTGTCGTGGTTTTTAATTATACATAATGTTGCATAATTCTCCACATGGCCAAAAGTATGTGGACACCTGACCATCATGCCCATAAGTGACTCTTCTCTAAAATGTTGCCACAAAATTGAAAGCAAACAATTGTGAATAATGTCTTTTTGTGTTGTGGCATTACAAGTTCCCTTCACTGGAACTAAGGGACCCAAACCTGTTCCAGCATGGCAATGTCTCTGTGCACAATGCGAGCTCCATGATGACATGGTTTGACAAGGTTGGCATGGTAAAACTCAAGTGATCTTGGGAAGAACTGTAACTCTGACTGCACCCCAGGCCTCCTCACCCAGCATCAGTATCTGACCTCAGGAATCCTCTTGTAGCTGCATGAACACATATTCCCACAGTCACACTCCAAAAACTAGTGGAAAACCTTATCAAAAGACTTTTACATTATTCCAAGAAGATAAAGAACTTTAAGATTATTACAAGAGCAAAAGGAGACTCTGAAATACAGACGTGGATGTTCAAAAAGCAAGTGTGTGTGTGTGTTATTCAAGTGTTCACAAACTTTTGGCCATACAGTGTATTTATTTCATATACATCATTAAGTAGTTTTTTCCCAGTCTCTTAAGCTATATATTTATAGATTTGGTCAAATGTTTTTTTAATGTGAAAAAAAAAAAAATCTCCATAGAACAAAAAAAAATAACCACTCAACCGCCTATAAGAGCCAAAAAAAGAATTCAAATGATCGCATAACTTCCATTGAAAACACAATATTTGAAGATCAGTGAACCCCAGCTGTGTATCATTTACATGAGTCTGTAATTTGAGGCTTGTGGTTAGGAACTCTACCTCCTTGATGAATGAGACGCCTGATGAACAACAGAGATCAAGTGACGATCAGCCTGATAGCAACATCAGAGAAAAAAGTACTGCATGGATACAGATGGATGACTAAACACAAATCCCTTAACAAAAATATGACTAGATGTGCAAGCTCATGCCTCGACTTCATTTAAGCATGGATTTGCTTATTCAAAGCAGCTCTCAAATACAGTCCAAACATCCAGCTATGGCAACGCTGATGCAAGTGCTATGCAAGTAGGCAAGAGAGGATAGTCCAGTGTAATGGTAAGAGCTCCGAGTTACCAAAGACCAAACAGACTTATTCGAGGACTGAAAATCAATGAGGAATAAAGAAACACATAAGTTATATTTTCATGCTGTACGGTTAAAAGCATCAGAATCGAAATATTACGTCTTCATGAGATGCACATGGAGGTTCCATGACTGAGAAACCTCTGCAGGCTTTAGAGACTTTCCTTTTTGCCAATAAAGAGGAAATGATGATCCACAGCAAGCCAAAACAGCCAATCAGC
Source organism: Chrysichthys thysi (assembly GCA_030068315.1). Classification (NCBI taxonomy): domain Eukaryota; kingdom Metazoa; phylum Chordata; class Actinopteri; order Siluriformes; family Claroteidae; genus Chrysichthys; species Chrysichthys thysi. Next base: position 11,848,844 of record JAQLOM010000004.1, read on the forward strand.
TGTGACTAGTAATTGGTCACTAGTCAGATCACAAATTTAGCACGATAATTATTGTCTAAAAAGAGTAATACAGCATTTTATTTATTTTATTTTTTAATGGCCTTGCCTAGGTTGGCTGCCTACACCTTTCTCAGTGTCATTACCCACTCGGTACGATTTTCAGACTTCTGATTTCTGAAGCCCCCAACACTCACTCTCAAAAGGGGAGGCTAAATTGAGAATCTCAAAAATGTACCATTGTTTTTAATCATTCATTTCCCCCTCCCCTGAAAAAAACAAACAAACAAAACAACCAATGTTAAGAGCTGGACTCTTTCCTGGAGTGTGTTAAGTGCTTGTTTTTTGGGAAATGCGAGCGGTACACAGAAATACACACAAGGAGTCACTACTCTACACATCTACCGGCATGCATGACGTAGCACAACAATCACCATCTACCCCCTAAAGCTGGCCATGAACCACACAAAGATGTTGTACATGTACAGAGTGATTACTGAGGGAATTTCATGTCGCACGGTGTACGTCTAAGAGCTTAATAAGCAGCGATGACTGATGCGTCTAATGCGGCACTGCATAATGGAAACTACAGAAGCAGCATTGAGAACCCAGCTCTACCAGGACTTCTGTGGACAACGGTGACAAGAATGAAAATGGCAGGTTGGTGAAAGCAGTGAGCTTATGATACGGTGAGAAACAGATGAACAGCAATTTACTAACAAACATCAAAGTAAGAACAGAAAACAAGGGCTGTTTTGGTTTTTTTTTTTTGCTAATTAAAAGAAAAAACAACATTTTATAACGAGAAAAACACAGACTGCCTTAAGCTTTATGTTTGAAGTGGTTTGTCTTTCCAAAGAATTCCTTTCATTTCACCATTAATATACTACCGTTGTCTAAAAAAATGAATCATGTCTCCTCTGGCATGACATTAATCTGGAAATTGATGCGTGTTGTCTTCTTTTTGATTTTAGATGCCAGACAGCCACTGCTGTCATAAGTGTATTAAAATATAGCCTGCATTTATAGACCTGTTTGTTGTCTAGTGAATCACAAATGCATGGGATGTAACTGAATTTGAAAAAAAAAACACAAAAAAAAAACGGCATGTCATCAACCGGCGATGGACCAAGTCTGGATAGACCTTGACTGGAATCAGCCCACTGATGAATCAAATTCATTATGTAATACTGAACATCAATCTCAGGAAAAACGATATTAAGCTGTGCCATTCTTGGTCACTGTGGTCGCACACTCAAGAGGACATCATTTCGACCTTTAATGCGTATCGTGTACAAAGAACCGTGCATGGAGTGTACCTTTAAATAATTAATCTAAAAGCTAATTAAAAGTCTTTCTTAAGGTGTGGTTATTTATATTAGGCAATTACGTTTCCTATTTTCACCCCAATTTGGTCAATATCTCGTAATCAAACGACGCTCACCAACTGAATGGCTGGGTGGCTTCCTATGAGACAGATGAATCTCGACCGACTGCATCTAATCAAATGGTTGCACGTGCTTTATCACAGGACACGCTTGGAAGAATATGCTGTCTACCCTTTTCCGCGTACGTGATCTCGCAGATATCCGTGATTGGCAAGTGTCGCAGTAACTTATGGCAAGATTTGCTCCTTCGGTCCTTGACTTTTCTTAAAATTCGAGCTAGAATCGTTTTAAAGATACACAACATTCACAGTACCATCAAAGTGAACGTTAAAGGTAGAAAAAGGTACCCTTGACGATGAAAGGTGCAGGTTAGGATTGTTTTTCTGAGCGTGCAGAGACAGTTTTATTGAACTTTCCTGGAACTCATAAGCTTTTACCTACACCCGCTTGCTATATGAGTTTACTCAACAGGGGTATAGGTTAGGAATAACACTGTACTGACAGAAAAGGTAACAAAGCACAGTGCGATGACTCGCATATCAAAATACATTATGTCAAGTCCATGGGTGCATCGTGCGGTACACAATACAGCTAATACACAGATTATATACCAAAAAAATGGTGCCAGTATTTGACCACTCACGTAATACTATACCTCAAATGTGTAAGTGATCATATCAGTTTAATAAGTGCCTGTGGTGTTTAGGGTCACCTTCTAAACACCTTCTGCAGCATTATGCTTATTCGACCACACCCCACTTTGACCAGCAGCAAATAATGTTCACTGCAGTACAGAAGGCCAAGACAACGGCATTGGAACTTTGGTATTACATCTATCTTTCTCTCTCTCTCTCTCTCTCTCTCTCTCTCTCTCTCTCTCTCTCTCTCTCTCTCCCTGTGCTCCTCTGTGGATTTCTCTCCACGAGTAATTCGATAACGGCGAGCCTCTGCAGCATTTAGACCATGATTTAGAGGCTGCGTCTCTGCCGACCGCTGCGTTCAAACCACTGCTTATTGTGACCAGCTCCTCAGGGGTCGCAAGTCCATCAATAAAGCTTTGGCGTTGTTGCGTGTTTTAGCTTGCACTCTTTTTTTTTTCTCCAAGATTCATTATTTAGACAAACCACAGACTCTGTAAACATCTAGGATCCACAACAAACACTGAGAGTGCTTTGCTTAATTACTATTGATGTTTTGTTTTTTTTTCTGGACAATTTGCCAAACCTACATTTGTAAGAGAGGTGAAAATGAAGAGCCAATTAGTTCTCCAAAAATAAATAAATAACTAAAAAAAAAAAAGCGCGCGTATGCACTAGCTGAAATGAGTAAAGGTCCGTTGTGCATTTTCTTCAAAGCCATGAATCCGTGAACCATGAAGATGTCTGGTATTAGACCAGTATAAATGATGCAATGTTAAATAATGAATTTATTAATAAGGACTTGATTATTTATGTTCGTCGTCAAAGATCAATCGATAAATTCTAGTCGAATAACAAAACCTAAACCATGCCAGGATGATGGAGTTTGGATGATAGCCAAGAGATAAGATCCCCAGGAAATTTCTTGGACTATCGTGTCCTTTATCTTAAGGCAGTTGAACATCGATGTGTTAGGAGAATGGGAAATTACTTCAGCCAAGGGATTTATTATCAATTTGGTTTTTGGACTGAAAGAAAAAACTGCTTTCAATTTTACTGCTTTCACAGATCTCACAATTTTGGGGAAACGTACGTGTGGGCGTGTCTCAAATTAATTTCATAGACGGCAGGCAGAGTGAGGAATCATGATAGCGGGCAGGAAAAATCTAACAACCACTTCAAGACAGACAGAACTAGGGCAGTTGTGTTGCTTGGTACCACCATATACCAGAAAAGACCAGTAAGCATTGGTGAGGAGGTGGGTACCAGCCCTTACCTGGGTATGCAGGCCTGTGAGTCGGCCTCAGGAGCGTCCGGAGCGTCTGGTGCAGGGCAGCAGAACTGGTGCAGAACCGTCTGGTTCCTGCAAGACAGAGTAATAAAGAGAAGGCAAGAATTCAATCTATTGTGTATAAAAGAAAAATGACAGCTATTGAGTAGGCGGGCATAAGGCTTTGTGTTATATTACTAATTGCTAATATTTCACTGTGGCCAGGAGGCTCCAAAAATATATGGGGACAGATAGAGCAGATGGGCAATGTCTGCTGAGAGAGAGAGACAGACAGAGAGAGAGAGAGAGAGAGAGAGAGAAAGGTAGGGTACTCAATCCCTTTCCTCTTGCCATTTCAGTGAAATAGGGGACAGCTTCTTCTGAGCAAACAATAAACCGCACGTCACAACACATTTGTTTTCACTCTGAGCCCAGTGCATGTCCTGTTTCCTGTTGTCCCTGCTTGCATTCATTTCACAAATTCAGTAAATCATAATTTACAATTATGGTTCTTGATTTCATATATATATATATATATATATATATATATATGGAGTTATATAAAGTGGGTTTCCCCATAAGAAATAATGGAAACTCATAATTCGTTCCACAACCCACAAATATTTAGTTAAACTCACAGAATCACTGCAGTCTGTCGGCTCACTGGGATCTTTTTCTTTTCGTGCGACTTTAACAAGGAAACTATCC
>JAQLOM010000004.1:11856161-11869688 GCA_030068315.1 Chrysichthys thysi
CACACACACTAACAGTATATACTAGCATGGAAGCCACAATCCTGCAGTGAGTGAGAGAGAAGTTGTGATCACGTGAGCATGGAATTGCGCCGAAAAGCACACAAATGACTCCTCAAGGTCCTAGAGAGCGCTGAGGAAAAATGGGAATACCTAACAAACGACAAGGGGTAACATAACCATTTGAACAAGCCATCATGCCCAGATCAGCACGGACGTCTCAGAGCTGGAATGGTGTCTCTAGATCAAAAGCCCTAGGAGGAGTAGGGGCGGAAAAAATGGGTGAACGGAATAATAAAAATAAAAATAAAAATAAAAAAACTTAAGAAGAACAATAGTGTGCCTGCAGCGCAAGCACACTAATGATTAATAAAAGGAGCCCTGTAATAGATTGGCGACCTTCCCAGGGTGTATCACGCCTCTTGCTCGAAGTCAGACGGAATTGGCTCCAACTTCCATGCAACCCATAATAGATAAGCGGTATAGACGATGGACAGATGGATGGAATGAATAAAGAAACAAATTTATCTGGGAGCATACACAGTACATCACATTTGCACACTGCAGTACCCACATGGTACTCCAGAATACTGCCCACTGCCATATTAACTAACTGCACACATGCAGCTCATTAAGTTCCAGCCTATTTAAATGCCATTGATACTCAGTGTAAAGGCTTGCCAATTGATCTCAAATCACTGAGCAGATTTTTCCACCCTGCTGTTCAGCTGTTTCCTTTGCCTCAGATTTCCCTTTGGATTGTATATGCTGGAGTTGTTTTTTTAATGTAAATTCACATCTATTTTTCAAAAAAAAAAAAAATTCCCAGTCCGAGATTTTTATGCTGTTGTTCTCCTATATAACTTTTATACAATACCTCATTGAGTATGTCCTGTTTGAGTGGTCTAACACAAGGCATAGAGCTAGCATTGGTGCATGACAGGCAGGGGGTAGCTCAGGGGGTTACTGATCAGAAGGTTGGGAGTTCAAATCCAAGCAAGGCCCTTAACCCGCAACTGCTCACTTGTATAAATGAAATAAATGTAAGTCAATCTGGATAAGAGTGTCTGCCAAATGACAATAATGTACTAATGATGGGCAGTCAGTCGTTTGCAAGTCCATAAACAACAGTTGGAGAGGAGCTCATGGACTTCAAGGTCCATGATCTCTGTGAGTTTAACTGTGGCATGACCAATGGGGCTACCAAATAGGCTGGGGTTTTTTTTTTTTTAAGAAACTGCTGATCTTCTGGGATTTTCACACATAACAGCCTCTAGAGTTCATTCAGAATGGTGTGAAAAACAGAAAACATCATTTGAGTGGTGGATCTGCTAACTGAAACATCTTGTTGATGAGAGAGATCAGAGGAGAAAGACCAGACTCGTTTGAGCTGACAGGAAGCCATTTTTCCACTTCATAGCGACAAAGCATACAATCTGGCAGTGAACGTGTAGCATGTGAGCACAACATCTGGCACTGTTTTTAGAATCTGGAAGCCGCGACATTGCACAGTCCAAGTCATGATAAAATAAGTACACTGTTGTACGAAAAAGAAGAAGCTTTTAAAACTGATCAAGGCTGCTGATTCACTTCATCTCATTGGTAAACTACGAATATAGATGTGTTCTACTGATGCTTCAAAACTGCGCATTACAGATTTATGACATTCTCACCATAATGAATAAATGATGGAGAGTGAGAGAGGGTGAGAGTGTGTGTCTAAGAGAGAGAGAGAGAGAGAGATTGTTCAGAATAGGAGCAATATAAGTATTTGTGCACCTACTGTAGCATATACTGTACTGCATGTGTTAAAAATAGACTTTAAAACAATTCAAAGCGCTAATTATAAAAATACATAAATTGATTTTAATTTATTGGGGTAAGGTCTGTGTAATGCTTATTTTGAATAACACATTTGTCTAAATGTCACATTGATTTAGTCTCGAAGATGAGAAAATGCATGTTTAATAGACCTATTTATGTGCGTCATTTTTAATTTTTTAACCTGTGTTTTCGACTTGATGGACTCTACTGCTAGTTTTCGATTTTTTTTCTCCCAGCAAGGCCCACTGCAATCTCATAGCAAGAATAGTGGAAAGATGGTAAAAGTTCTCCTGTTTGTGCATTGGTATTGAACATTAGCTATTCTTGAAGCAAAGTATAAAATGGTCTCAGTTTGCACTAGCATGTCAGCTAGGGGCTAGCTAGCCTCAAAGCTGATATTAACAACCTTGAAAATGGAAGATTTTCTTTTGTTACATCAGTTGAGTTCATTGTTTATTTTCGCTGTGCAGGTGAAATATGTAGTTTCGATTTTCGCTAGTTTAGACCGGGCAAGGTGCAGCCATCCCTGACAGCATAAGTGGTACAGCTCCAGAGTTATTATAGTTTTGAAATTTTCATTAGTTTCTAGTTTTATTTCGGGTTTTTTTTTTTGTTTTTCTTAATTTCAGTTCCATTTTAGTTCATTTAACAAATGCATAAGTAGTTGTATTTTTATTTTGAAAAATTAGCTAGTTTTAGTTTAGTTTTGATTTAGTAGTTTTAGTCTCCGTTACAGTTTTTCAGGTATTATGGGGAAAGCCTTGGTTTACAGATCTTGATGACTTAATAATTAACAACAACAAAAAAATAAATAACACAGCCAAAATGTTGTTCTGAAACAAACTTACTGGTGAAAAAGGAACATTGCATGATTCATTAGAAACCGGGTGAATTCTCCCTGAAAGCATTTCTGAAGTGTTGTAACTGTATCGAGCGCGAGCGGCTCTTCTTGAATTGCTGCCCAATTTTTAACATCAAGTATAAGACTTTTTAAGACCCCTTTAAGATGAGAGAAAGAAGAAATAAAAATCAGTGAAAAAAAACAATAACAAATTAAGTTGGAGCAATAGCCTACTTCTATTTATATTCATACATAGACCTGCAAGATGCATGCATGTGTGGTGTGTCTGTGTATTTGTGTGTACGCATGAGCGCAGGAGAGAGAGAGACACTAATGTGCATACTGGATGTTTAAAAAATTCAAGTTCTAAAATAGCCTATTTTTCTCTTATAAAATTCACTTCTCCGTTGTATCTTGCATTAAACAGGTGAAACGAAAATAAGAGTGGCTAGGGGTGCCGCTCGCACAGCCATCATGGCAATGATAAACATGGCATGCATGCTCATAGGCTGTAGGTGAGGCAAGGAAGCAGGCCAATCACAGTTGTTGCCATAGATATATACACGTACACGCCGCGTTGACTGCTGCTGTCTGTTGGAGCTGGCATATCAGCGTGGCTGCCATCTTGGGTGGGTTCCTGCTTTGCCTCTAGTTCCTTAATTTGTACTGAGAAAGGAGGTGTCTGCACAAGTATAATATTCATAACTCACTAAATTTTCAACCGAGTTTCATGCGGTTTTGGTTTATTACAAACGGCAGACATTTAATTATGATACAGGATGCTTTTGCAGATTAAAAATGCACAATATATGCGTACAATATACACAAAACATAATATAGCCTAGTATCTATATATATATATATATATAATTCTTTTCGCGTTTGAAACGGAAGTTACGTATGACCACAGAACATATTATACGTGCGTATGACCGGAAACAGCGTCACTAGCGCTTACATTTTTATGAAAATGGTGTAGATACCGGGAACTAATCACTTCGTCTGTGGACGCCATTTTTATCTCGTCTTTACGAATTGTTATTTGTGTGAGAGTTATTTTACTGATATTGAAAAGAAGTAAACACCTATTTGGTAAGTAATTATTTAAGAAAACTTTGATCTAAATATATAAAATTCTTTTCGTGTTTGAAACGGAAATGACGTATGACCGCTATTTGTTGAAAAATAAAATTGGTATTTAACAAACTTATTTTATAAATACTGCATTTTATTTTTTCCCTTGCACTCTGTGAGCGAAGCCACTGGGGAATCAGCTAGTAGCATATAAATAAATGTATTAATAAATATTAAAAAGATAGTTGGGAATGGAAAGAACACTTCTGCTGTTTACCCCCTTGGTAAACAGCCTTTTTATAAGACTATGACCTGACAGTCATTGTTATTAGCCTAATAACCACAACAACATTCATTATGACAGGCGCTTAGACATAAAGATCAGGTTGCCATAAAATCAGTATGGAGAAAAACACAAACGTAACGTTAGATGAAAATCTCGATTATGGTTTTTACAAGTGATAAATTCTCAGCTTTGACAGATAGCTGTCTCTATCACTAACCTAACCTAACCTGGTCCAGTCTAGCCGCTGGCTATGTTAGCATTCCGCTGGTGGCCAAATAACTTTAGTTACAGCAACACTATATATATTATAAATGGCCAAAAACAACCAGAATTATTATTCAGTCTTACTTGTGAAAGGTAACCCAGAGTGATCTGTTTTCAATATTGCACCAGTTATTACAACCATAGGCTGTACAAAACACCGGCATCCTTCTTCTGTATGCTGTAGGATCTGGGGCTCGGAGTAAGAAGACCCATCCAACATGGTGGCGATGCTGAGCTACGTTCTGGTTTCGCAATGAGGCGTCTACATATTTATGTCTATGGTAACAAATATCTTCATCAGCAGTTTGCAGCAGCTGCAGCATTCACTGCGCTCCACCTTCACAAACTGGCTCTTATGTCAAGAAATCAAATTGAACAGGACACAAATCAGGGAAACACAAAACAACAAAAATGAAGCTGATTTCACCTCCAACTCTGTGTCGTTTTAATTTGTTTAGCATTGTTCACTCAAGTTTTCATTTTGTTTTGTTTTTTGGCCTTCTAATTGTTTTTTTAGTTAGCGAAATTATTTTTTTCACTGCTAGTTTTAGTTTTAAAGTTTTCATTAACTAACGATGCGTCTCACCAAAAAAAAAGGGACAAATCAGAATTTGACTCAAATAAGTATCATATTCTCCTGTTTTTAGTGGTAAAAAAAGTTTTATTTTAGAATTTACACAATTAAAACAAAACCAAAAATAATTCACTATGTTAAGGGTTACGGACCGAGTAAGGCGAAGACATTTCAAAACTTTATTCCTAAGTCCTGCTGTATGTAGTTTTTTTTATCATAATAAAACTTTCATTTAAAATTAAAACAATTTTAAACTTGATACTTTTAACATGTTTTAGCGGTAACTGTGAAAAGCTTGGTAATTCAGGGTTAAATAATCAACACAGAAAGAATTAAGTGTGGGAAAATAAAACTCTCTGAAGACGATAAATCTCACTGTGTATGTTTCAGGGCTGATGATGGACAGTGATTGCATTTCGTTGTGGTACCACTGCAACACACTGATGGAAGTGAAATGGAAAGCAACGAGGAAATACACATTTGCACTCATGTCTGCCAGCAAAGACAAGAATCACTTTATCATTTTAGAACCATGTGATATTTAACTTCATATTCCTTCACTGTTATGACTGCTTTCATATCTTAAATGAAATCACAACGCAACGCAGGGGCAGTTACTGCTTTTAATCGTAAAGAGCATTCACTTCTGGCATGCAGTCAGCATTTAATTCTTAAAAAGCAAATCCTGCTGATTGTTTCGCAGTAAAGAGATCAAGTAACATGAGCACAGTCCACTGCTGATTTTCTTTTCATTGTGGTACATTATCCACATGTTACAAATGAACTACAGTATTGGTTCTGTACTGTGTTTCGAATGTTTGGTTTTTTTTTTACTCTTACTCAGAAACCAAAAGAAAATGAGAGATTGTGCTTTTTTGTTTTGTCTCAGTCTTCTTCATAAAAACTAGCAAAGACAAAATGGGGGGAATACTGTACTCCTAATATTATTTCCAAACTTCATAGTGACAGTAATGTGGTCTCAGCTGAACTCTAAACTATCATTTTTTTACTGAACGTCATTTTAGTATGTAACTAAAACGTAAACTTTGATATCAAATCATCCTTAACCCAAACAGAACCTTATATAGGATTTCTCTACCTCTAGGAAATCAACCAACAACATGCGACCACTGTCCCAAAGATTTTGTGTTTGATTCTCAGAGGCATAGGTTTTTTTTTATTATTTATTTATTTATATCAAAACCGAACAAGTCCTGTAAATGTCCTCCGCTTCATGTCTGCATGAGCTCCTTAAAAGCATGATTTATGCCCCAAATCACGGTCATATCGTATAGCGACTCTACAATGACCGTCCAGCAGATCGCTTCAGAGCAGCTGACGACTGTCAGAACAAAACCTTCCCATTAGATATGAAGGTAGCATCACTGAAGGTCGAAGGACAAGCCTGAAGGACAGCCTGTGATTAACGCCTGTGATCGGTCCTGACGAGTCAGAAAATTCAGCATGAACACTTCCTGTTCAATGATAAATACACACCCCGGACTCGTTAACACAGCATTTACACCGGGTTCATCTAATTATTCGCAACTTTACCAACTTTGCATAGAATATGCCTAGGTTTCCCCCACCCCATTCACTAGCTATACTATACGCATGCTTAATTTTATTTCATTTTATTTGAATTCTTTTATTTTTTTAATCTCAGTTTAAGTGCAACCCCATAATAATCATAATATTACCATTAAAACTCTGCATCTGCATAATAAAGCTGGGTGTTATTCTTGATGTTCTATAGATTTTTTTTTTTTCTGGTTAGAGAAAGTGGAAGCCCATAGCAGGTCTTGTGGCCAAACTGTGTTCTGGAGTCCCAGTTTCCAGGAGTAATTAAAACCCATTAAAGACTTCTGGTTCATCCAGCAAGATCCCCCTGTGTGCAATGAACGCGCCCTGGGCTGAATAGTGAGTTTCCCGGGGAATTTACATGATCACTCAGAAATAAGAAACATACAGCACATGTAGGGGGATTAACATGCATGGAAATGCTTACAAAAAGCCTCAGTGCAGGGGCTCAAGGTTACAAAAAGCCTTGCGTGCGAGGAATTGCAATGACAGGTGAGAGGGTGGAGGGGGTTGAATGTGACTTGTGGACTTACTCGGCTTTTCTGGCGAGTCCAGCCGAGCGGCAGAGGCTCACAGGCGGCTGCGGCACCAGCGACCTGCACCGCGGGCTCCTTGCGCGCTCCTCGCGCTCCTCGGGCGGAGAGGCGGAGCTGCACGGTGGGGCAGCGGGGACGAGCTGCAGCTGTCGCGGCGGAGACGGATGATGATGGTGGTGATGAGGGTGGTGATGGTGAGGGACCGGCGGAGGCGGGTGATGCTGCGGAGCCTGGGCCGGTGCAGGATGCGGCCCGGTGCAGGATGGCGGCGCTGGGCTGCTGCTCCGCGGTGGAGGAGGAGGAGCAGGCGGCGGATGCTGATGCTGGGGGTGCTGATGCGGCTCTCTCAGGCGCCGGTTTTCCCCAATCAGGTCCTGCACCTTCCTCTCGAGGTCGTCGATTCTTTGCCTCTGTGTCTGGATGAGGCTCTGCTGGTTCTGCACGATGGTCGTCAGCTCTTTGAGATAAAGCACGGCTTTCATGGGGTTGTCCAGCAAACTCTCCATCTCACACCGTCCGTATCGGAACTGGGATTTTATTGTTGTTTGATTGGTTTATTTATTTATTTTTCAGGCTCGGGGAGATATGTGAGAACCAGCCCCAGCCCTCGGTCTGTCTCCGAGTCCCGTGTTGGAGCTGTGGGAGGATGCGGATGCCTGGGCTGATGCGGAGGATCAGGAGCTATCAGAGCACCAGGAGGAAGGGGAGGAGCTGTAGTAGGACTCGGGGGAGGTGGCTTAGCTCTGTGGCCAACCACAGGACAGCGTGTGGAGTCTCAACCCTTAACCCTGTGCACTCCTTGATTCCTTATTTATTTATTTATTTATTTATTTATTTATTTACTTCTCAACAATATGTTCGTATTGGAGTCATCCCTCTGTCTTTCATTTTCCCCATGTGTTCATGAAGCTGGGAGGCCTGCTAAGAACTTTTGCAACACAAGACTGGGTCATTATGGTCAGGTGTGTTGAGGTGTACTGGTTGTGTGGTGAGAAGTATACAAGGGAACTGGGGAAAAAGCCCATGTGGAAAGCCAAAGGGTTCGTACAGGCATTTTAATTCATGATGCTAATAAAAATGTGCAAGGGGAAAAGTTCTAGTGATGTTGCGTTTCCTTCCTTGTGGGACTTCACATTAAAACACTTTTGACCAGCGCGGTGGACTCGAGTGATATGCTTTGAATTTGAAGCAAGGAGACTGAACGCACAGTGCGCTAAGTTTTGCACTATAAACAAACAAACATAAATAAATAAGCCATGTAATCATTTCAGCTCATCTATGGCGAAATCATCTTCTTTGCACCCAGTGGTGCCTGGATTGCTCAGATCCACCACGACCCTGCTCAGGATCAAGCAGTTACTGAAGATGAATGTTGCTTTTGAGACAGGTAGATAAAATGAAAAATCTATGAAAGTCTGAAAACTCTCCCCCTTTTCTGAGCTAATCTTAGCGCTGGAGCTACTCTCTGGAACAACAAGATGTCTTCAGCTAAATTTTCTTTTAAACGCATGGGAATGGATAAACCGAAACAGTCAAATTTGTTACAGAAGCCGCAAGTGTTGAAGTTTTGAGAATTGGAGTCACTGAATGATGGCCAGGTTTGATCATCTCTGCTGGGGTGTTTTGTTCAAGTCCTGGGTTTGGTCTGGTGAAATATTTTGCCATGTCTATATATGCGCTGTGGAACTGCCCCTGAATTTGGTGTGTGTGTGCGTGAGGAAGGTTATATAAATGTTGGCAAAGCACTTTAAAATTCACTCTAAGAAAATGGAAATATGGCACTACCAAGATTAGGCCAAATCTATTGATTGGGCAAACAAAAAAAAATCAGTCTAAAAGTCTAAAATTGAGCCATTTGGTCTAACGCAACAGCATAAAGTTCCGGGCAAACCACATGCCAAACATTCATGGAATACCATTTCTACAATGAAGCTTGGTGGTGGTGTTAGCATCATGTTCTAGGGTTCCTTTTCAGCGGGACGAACTGGAAGGCTGGTTGCCATCACAGGCAAAATGGATGGAGCTAAATATAAGCAAAATGTTAAGGAGAACCTCCAAAGAACAGGGCATAAACTGCAAAGAACTGAATTTGTGGGAGATGGTTTGTGTTTTGGAATGGCCAAGTCAAAGTCCAGATGTAAATCCTTCTGGAAATCTGTGGCATGATATGAAAATTCCTATCCACCAATATACACCATCTATTTTGAAAGAGTTGGAGAAATTTAGCACTGAGGACTGAAAGAAATTGCCAAAGTCAAAATATGCAAGGCTCTTAGAGACAAATCTGAGTCAAATCAAATCTGTAATTACTGCAGGGACAATTTCTGCTGATAGGGTGAATACTTTGAGTTTTTAGATTTTTTTTCTTTCAAATAATTCTGAGGAGATTTAAATACCTCATTGAATTTTATTTCTGTGTAGAGTCACTGCCATGGTACAGAAAAAAGACCCATTTGGATATGCTTAAATTTGATACCTCAGTAAAGCAGAAAGAGAAATAATCATTGGGGCTGAGGGGGGACACATCCTGTAGGCACTTTACATGAATTCACATTTTAATTGTAAGATGTAACTCTAAATTGTACAGAGCAATAATCCAGTCATGGATGGCCATAGTCAAGCAGAATTTAATCATTTCCTTGCTAAAAGACTCCTGAGTTCAGTGACGCTAATGTTGTGTAATGTTAGCCTACTAAAAGCTCACCAAAGAAAATTTTATGCATTTTGGTGCATAATGTTACCGAACAGAACCTAACCCTCTTCAGAGGTAGCTAGCCAGTAAAACACAAGATAGCAGACAAAGACGTAATGCTGCCTACACATGTTTGAGATTACAAATTGAGGGGGTGTTCATGTGCAACTTCCGAGTCAGCAACTTATATTTTCCATATTGTATTTCCATAAGAGCATGTGAAGGCAGCATTTCACTTCAAATGTTTGCACTATGTTTTGTCCCCCCAGCACTACAAATTTCAGCCTGAAGTTGAAATAATGTACATTTATGACAAGAAGAAGAAAAACCCTTTTCAGTGACTTTCAAGAAATCCACTTAGCTCCAGTGTTTACCACGGAAGTAAGAGGAGGTTGTGGAGTGCCTGTGACGAAAGTTTGTGAGAACCGAGGCGTCCAATAAACACTGTTGAGCTAATGAAACCTTAGTGAACATTACCTAATAAATAACGCAGGCTGAACTCAACCCTGATTCAAGTCACCATTTAATTACCAGGTTTAGTGCTATATTATTGAAAGCATAAATTTACCATATTTATGGTCTGTTCTAGAAAGCGAGATTATGCTAGTGTTAGTATAAAATCACTGGAATTCAAAACATTTACTTTTATTCTATTTGACTTTAGAATTTGATCTAAAGTTGTATTCTGATTATTGATGGAAATTCTAATTTGTAGTCATTATTTTTACTCAATACTTGTAACCACATGAATTTGGGGGCACAGGGCAAGCTGAAATAGCTTCCATTTATCATCATAACTGCCAATCATTTCTAGCTAGCTAGCTAAATAGCACACATTATCACACCAGCATTATCGCCCAAGCCAGGCTTCTAGCCTTTGCTCGATCAGATATTTATTGACACTAAACGCAGCCAAGGGCTGTGTACTTCCCTGCAAAGAGGCCATCTGATTTTTCCCAGAGCCCATCAACATACACAGGAATATTTTTTTCAAACATCTCAAGGGCTATCTATATTCAGAACAAAATGCAACTATTGCAATTGTAATCAAACTGGAGAATCCCAGGAACTAGCAAAATTGATCAATACACACCTGCAGTAACATCAGTGAGAGGGATTAAATATAGCTGAAAAAGATTAACATCAAATCAGCTTAACAATCGCAGCATCCACTAATGTGAGCAGATAATTAGAGACAATTACCCAAGACACAGGTGCGAATGTGCAGCTTTTAAATCTACAACTCCACCCAACTTTTGCTCGGAACACCGTGTCCCAATTGGTCGTCATGTCTGCTCTGCATTCAGACCAGTCAGACCATATTAAAGTGGTAACGAAGTCTGACTTTTGACAGTCTGGAGGAACAGCCAGAGAGGAAAAAACAAACAAGTAGAGGGGGAAAGAGCAGAGACACAAATTATACCAACTGTGTGACATTACTGCTTAATGAGGACTCGGTGTAACCCATTGTTCTTTTCATCTTAACTCATACTACCATGTGTCTGCTTTTTTGCTACTTCAAAGCAATCATGTGCATGCCCTGATCACAGCCTAATTACTCCATATTAATTCAGCAGGTTTTATAAGAGGGTGTCCTTCTCCACATGCCCTTGCTTTCTCCCCTACAGAGAAAATCATTTGCTGTAACCTTCCACCCCACACTGAGCTACACCACTCCCGAGCAGTGATCCCACACATACTGAATTCAAAAATCCCCCTCTGGAAAATGTATTAAAGCTGTCTGAACCAATACCAAAAGGCACCTGAACAGTTTAATAGGCCATATCCTTTGTTTCCTGGATTTGTTGCTTTCTGGCACACAGTGAACTGTTACTTCTCTAAATTGCCCATAGGTGTCAATGTAAGTGTGAATGGTGGCTTGTCTCGCTGTCTTACTCCCACGCTAGACCGGCGACCTGTCCAAGGTGTACCCTGCTTCACCCAGCCTGTCCACATGAACCCCACATATATATGGGAATAAAGATGTAAAAGAAGAACACGGCACAAACTCTGATCTGCATTACTGAGACATCCCCATGTCTGTGCACCTGCGATTTATATTTCATTGCCATACCATTTGCACTACTTAATGAGACACAATAGTACAAGTTAGATACTATCTATAATACTACTTACACATATATTGTAATTTGTCTCATGTTTATTTGGCATGATTAGTGTTTTTCCCTGTGCTGTCATTAAACACACACACACACACACACACACACACACACACACACACACACACACACACACACACACACACACACGCAAAGGAACAATATCAGTTATGGGCTGTCCTCCCTAAAGCCCGGATTTCCACATTAGTAAAGCAGTGTGAGATCATCCTGAGAGAGAACGGAACAAAAGGCAGTCAGTGTCCAAAGAAGAGCTTTGGAAAGTCCCTCAAGAAGCCTAGAGGACTATTCCTGAAGACTACTTAAAGAACTTATAGGAAAGCTCGCCTAAGAGAGTTCAGGATGTGTTGGTGATAGCAAATATTGACTTTAAATCTGGTTAGAATTATACAAACTCTTGCGTTATATATGGTATTTACATTTGCACAGGTAATAAATCTCTGTACATACTGTTTCATTTTCTTAGCAAAATATGAAGCATAAAATATGAGGGGTCAGCGGTGGCTAAAGACTTAAGGTTAGTACAGCACTGCACAGTACTGGATATGTTTGTTTAATCCCACATTCCATATGTACTGTATACCTGTGTCTTGTGTTTTCCCCTTGAGCAATTCCTAATGCCAAACCAAATTCCTGTACATGACAAGTATTGGTGCATTTTTTTCCCAAGAACAGGAGCTAGATGCAGACATATATGCCCTGATATGACGTTTTTATATCTGCTAATATCACAATACTGTGAAGGAAGTGAAAAAAGTAATCAGTAAAGTTCAAAAGAACTCATCAACGTTTGAAAGAGTACGGCCTTGGGGCATCTGTTCCCTTAGTGAAAAAATTACGTTCAATTAAGTGCACATATTCATGTTTATTGCTATGAATTGAAGCATTTAATGACAGTTAATGAATCTTAACATTTATGTTCGATGAAAACCCTTTCCTGCAGTCGAGGGGAAAAGAGGACATTCAACATGAATAACAGTGATATGGTTCAATCATTAACAAAGCAACAGAACCAACAGTTCTCCAAGCTAAGCTCTTTTTGACCTTACACTTTTAGTTACTGTTGCTTTTTGTCCAGTTTCTCCCCAGTTTAGTTATGGTCAATACCCACCCACTGGACAGTGCTCCCCTATCACACGATAGTTACCAACCAAGGAGGATGAAAGCCATTACCTGCTTCCTCTGATGCACAGAATGTTTGCCAACTGCATGTCCAATTTTGCTTTTTGAATTTCTGGCCACAGATGACTGTAGCATCATCAGGATTTGAACTTGTGATCTCTGGATCACAGGCTTTTCTGTTGTGTCACTCGACAGCCCCACTTCTTTCTTTTAACGGATCCCCTGAATTCATTTTTATGACAACATATTTACAAAAGGTAGTTCTCGTTAAACATCTCATTCCATAACCATAGACTGTAATATGCATATTGTAGTTCAAGGCTAATGTCAGGCTGGAACAGATGTCGGGCCACTTAGTTCCACTGAAAGGAATTCTTAATGCTTTAGTATACAAGGGCATTCCAGACAACTATGTGTGTCCAACTTTACAGCAAAAAATTTAGAAAAGAGCGACATATTTGTGTGATGATCAGGTGTTTAGAAACCTTTGGCCATATAGTATAGCTTTGTTCGAAACGGATGGATGCATTACTGAGCTAGTTTGACATTTTGGACACTCTTTTGGATGGGTTCATGTGCAAATGCTGTAACAACATCT
>JAQLOM010000004.1:11874059-11896618 GCA_030068315.1 Chrysichthys thysi
CACACACACACACACACACACACACACACACACACACACACACACACACCCTCTGCATGCACTAATGAGGGCCCTCACACCCAACTCTGATTAAGAACAAGTTCAAATCACCAGCTAAGTATCTGTCTCCTGTGTTTGTGTGCCTGCGTCCATGTCTCAGTGATTCCCCTCCACGTGATTACTGTTATCTTTTCCTTGCAGTAACACCCAAGAACTACTCTATCTAATCACACTGCAATCAGACACCCCCCCTTGTGTGTCTGTGCGTCTCACAATAAGGATCGCTCACACTGTGGAGAGAAAGCAAGAGAGACTTGTAGAGAAGTAAAAGAAAACAATGTATGATTGAAAAACATTCGAGAGTGAGAGAGTGAGTGAGAGACAGAGAGAGAGAGAGAGAGAGAGAGAGAGCAAGGAAAAACAGAAAGATAAGGCTAAGAAAACAGACAATAAGGCAAGGCGACAATAACAAAGATGATTATGGTAGATCATAAATAAAAAGAGACAGAAAATATTATATTATATCATATTGAGATATTTCTTCTAGTCTAGAATAATAAAATATTCTATAATATGCCTAAGTTGCATACTTGGCCTACTCTAAACTCACTAAGACATTGCAACTTCCTCAGCGTCAGGTCCTCTCCCGGCCCCAGCCCTCATCGTGAGAGACATCAAAAGACATAAACATCCCTGATGGCTGTCTCCTGCCTGCAGGCGCTTTGTTTCAGTAACAGAGACTGTTTATACTGCTTCAAGGACACATTATACACTCCTTCACTGAAGTCTAACCTCGCTGTGACACCAAGTTCACCTGCCTATCAGAAATGATTGCTGTCCTCGGCTACATAATGGTTTCCTTCTATAGGCTTGATTAGATGAGATAAGAGAAGTGAAATACTCTGACCTTTTTGAACACTTTATAAATGGCTGCCTCTGTCACTACACGTCTTCCATGTTGATCTTACCTAGATTCCTGTCCTCTTTAGGGATTATGTTTGTATAGCTTTTATTTGAAGAGGCATTTAGACAAAAGCACTTGATGCATGTGAATATGCTTGGTTAGAGGTTCTGAGGTTAAGGTTATATCTGATTGAAATGAACATATTTGCATATACTGGTGTGCAAGATGTAGTTACTGGGGTAAAAAAAAAAAAAGGTTTGGGCTGAGTACCAAAACTCGGTATCCAAAAGGTGCTGATTGAAACGCTTAGGTTCTACAGAGCACCAGAAATCTCTCATTTATGCTCATTGTTAAATACGTATATGGATATGGATATAGCCTTCCGTCTGTATTCTGTGTGGTGTGCATTTCATCTGTATTACATTTGAAATTTACAGATGCATGTATGAAACATAATGCCACGTAAAGGGATGCATAATAAGTATGTGAGCAGCGACAGTTACATTGTTTGAAACTAATGTACTTATTTATACAGGTGCTTCCCGAGTTTTATTTTCAACTTACGATGGATGTGAGCGAACGCATCTCCATCGTAACTTGAGGACTACCTGTACATATAATGATATAATCTCTGCATAAATGAGTTGTTAGATGTGTTGGACAAAAATTACATCATGCAAATGGCGTATCAGAAAATCGTTCGTCCTATAGTCAGGAGATCGTGAGGTGAAACTTCAAGAGTGCCCATCCAAGGCTGGGAGCACAGAAAGGAAAATTGGCCGTGTTGTCTGGGTGGAAACAGTGCAATAATTCTCTCTCATGTCAATCACAGGAACAGTAACCAACTATGTACATCTCTGAGCTCATGTATGTGGACGATCGTAGACAGTGCTTTTCTGGGAGTGTATTACGCTGCCCTGTTACACAGCCGGAGCAGCGGTTTGAAAAGATGCAGTTGGCAGGTTTCACAGGTCTCAGAAGAATAACGTGGTAGCTTTCACCTTCGCCTCTCATATCATAGGAGAGAGCTGTGTGGTGAATAGGAATCAAGTGCCACAACTCAGGAGAAAACATATGTGTGTGTGGGTTGGGGGTGTGAGGGGGTTTACATCACAAAGGATTACTAAGAAAAAAAGAAAAAGTAAAGACAACAGACAAATGTCTTCCGAGTCTGACCGGGTCCTTGATGCACAGAGAACAAAGATAGTCTGGCTGTACTTTGGAAAGGTTGAAGCACACACTTCAACAGTCTGGTGCAACAAATGCTTCAACCTAGTAGTTGCAAAGTTAGTTAATACATCAAACCTGACGAAACATTTGATTAAACACAGGGTTATTTCCTATGAAGAAAACCGTAGAGTTTGACTACATAAAAGCAGCACTGCTCTGTCAACATCATCAATGCACAACAACCGAACATTTTCAGGGAAGACATTATTGGCATGTAAGGTAACATGCAATCAATCGGCTTTTTGACTTTTTTATCATTACATTTATCAGTGTTTTTTCATCATTATAACTTTCAGTGTTTGAGCATGTTTCGATATAGCGACTAGCCCCTAAACTAGCACTTACTAGCTATCTAATTGTGTAGTTAGCTAGCATTTACCTGCTGTATTGTACCATATAATGCATACCTTGTAGTTATAGGGTTTTTTTTGTTGTTTTTTAAACGAAAAAGTAGCCCGCCTCCGGCAATAGGAAGATAAAATGAATGGGTAAAGACATAGTTTTATTCACTTAAACAAAAGTCACAACAGATACCGAAAGCATCTGTCACATCTATGCACCTACACATCGGGCGACAGACGGAGCGAAAGGGGCTACGGCCTCCTCCAAAGAGCATGGCACCGGTATTGGAGACGGGTTACTTTTCTACACTGTTTATTAGCACTGCAGCCTTTATGATCAGCAGTAGCTAAAAAAATGCATGCTTTGTTTATTACCATAATTGAATTCAAGATATACAAATTTTCAAATTAAATGCAAGCCATGGTTAGGTTTACTAAGGTTAAAGGCTAAGGTCACAGTATAGCACGTATAGCATTATTTAGCTATTTACAGTATATGTAAGTCAATAGAAATAGCCCAATGACAGGTAATACAACAGACTGTGTATGGCCTTTTCAGGTGCTGAAAGTTGGTGGGTTGAAATCAGATTAAAATGTCATTTGAGATATTTAAAGCTTCCCAGAGTTCGCAGCTACTGCCATGTTAAAATCTTGTTTGATATGCCTGTTCCTGTTCTGTGACTATCTTTTCGTATCATTGTCAGCTATCTAAAGCAGCCTGGCAAAAGTAGCTTTTCTGTCACATTGTCAAGATAAGCGCAAATGACTACACCAAAAGCAGGGTTTATTTACTTTGTGGTTCTAGGTGCCAAGATATTGTCTGTCACCACCATTTTACAGCAGTTACACCTCACTGGCACTGTAATCTCAAAAAACGGAGCTCTGCTGTGCTGAAGCTGTCCTTTAGAGAATTGTAGCAGCTAGATGAAAACAATGAATTAAAGCTACACTCAGGGGAAATAAAGATTCGGATATTTTGTTTTATATTATTTCCTGTGCATACATCCACATCACATTTACACATATAACGTCTTTAAAATTGGTACGTATACATATGAACATAAATACATAAAACTATGCATTATTAAACATACGCTACGATATGGTTACAAAAATGTTACAGAGAAAGGATCTGGACATCATAAATGAACAACAGTAGTATTTTGTTGTAAAGCTGTTGTTGGAAATTACACCTGAGACTACTGTTTACAGACTCATGATGCTCTGACCTCTGTACTTCACTGAGGGTGTGGAGCTCTTTGGCTATTTTGTTGTTGATGTTGTTAGCTACCAGCTACCACTGCTGGGGCCTTAACCCTCAACTGCTCAGTTGTATAAATGAGATAAATGTAAGTAGCTCTGGATAAGAGCGTCTGCCAAATGACGCAAATCTAATGTAATGTTGTTGTTGTTGTTCAGATTTGTCTAAATGCTTTTCTAAGGAATTTAAACTAAGGAGTTTGTATGTGATGTCAGAGTAGAGATGAATGCAAAGCAGTTCATTGCTTATTGTTCTCTGTGTAACTGTTTTTCCTGCTGCTTTCAGGTCGTCCTACAACTCTTTTCTAGTGACTGTTGTTTTTTTTCCTACATTCCTTATCATTGGTCTGATGATGCATTGTGACGCACCTGTCCTGGACCAGCTAGTTGTGATTCCATGAACCTGCATATTAATTAAACAACACCCTTTTATAATGACACCAGTTGCAAACTGCACAATAACTTTTTTTGCAGTATTTATACCCTGAAATTGGTTTGCAACCTTTACAAATGTACTGCATTTAAAATGTGGTGTCTGACTATTTTTTCCCTCAATATATCTTTGCTTATTCTCATAAACAATGCTTAAATACACTATATATCAAAAGGTTTGTGGACACCTGGCCATCACACCCATATGAGTTTTTACTCCTGAGCTGTTTCCACAAAGTTGGAAGCACACTACTGTGTAGAATGACTTTGTATGCTATAGCACTGCAATTTTCCTTCAGTGGAACTAAGAAGCCCAAATATCAAAGCATGACAATGCTCCTGTGCACAAAGTGAGGTCCATGCAGAAAGGATTATGTGAATACTTATATAAAACTAATTATAACTATAACTAATTTCTATTTTTCAGGTCAGTTTCAGAGACAGAAACTTGAAGCAAATAGTAGATTTCTTTGTATAAAAAAACACTACACTGCTCAGATTTAGTTTCTGGGGCAACTTTACTGTGTTGGAAAAAATGGACAAAACTAAACATAGTGTTTTTGAATTGTAGTAATAATTGAAAGTCTTTACTTTACTTCACTCACCGGAGTCTTTTTGCAGGTTCTGGAAAGAGGAGGGAGATTCCCCAGCTTTTCAATGCTGTATGATTCACCCATGTGGTGTCATGAGATTTGCATGATTGACATTGTAAGTGGTGTATGAGATCCACCCTTTCTGTTTAGAAATGTTACATTTATTTCAATTAGAGACATAAATGCACTCCTTTATGCTTCACCGTAGTTGTTTCTTGCTCCAGATGGTATAGATGTAGCTTTAAAAATATGTTGCATGTTTACTGCGTTAAAAAAAATTCACTTCATTTTAAAATCGCCATACAATGTAAAGTTGACAGAGTTCCAGAAAAACAGGAAACTGACAAAACACTAATGTAGATATTTAGTATGCTTAAAATCACACTGAATAGAAACAATAGCACTAAAGGATAGACACCCAGACACATACAAAGGTATTAAAGACACTGAGCAAAGTCACACTCTGACTCACACACACACACACACACACACACACACACACACACACACACACACACACCTTTCCCCTTGTTCTCTGGAAAGTGTCACACTCTACTGTTCCACTCCACTGACTATAACGCTCATCTTCTCATATACCTCCTCCATGAAATGGACCCCAAACAAAACACACACCCTTCTCCAGTTAAAGCTTGCATACACGCCCCAACACAGTACAAATATAGCATCCTTTTAAAAGAAGATGGACATGGAAGACTGGCTCCATTTGCTTTGGATCGAGAGCATTTCTCGGAAGGTTTAGTCACCTCTGCTATATAAAAAGTGCACTTTATTTGCTACTGCATAAAATTGACTACAATGGTTTCCCAGAGTAATGAATATAGACCGCGAGGTTTGACTAGAGGGTATCTGTGTGAGTGTGTGTCTCACCTCATTACCATGCATGTTGCCAACGTATTTGAATTCAGGAATGCCAACTCGATGCTCTGTAGGATGTTGACCCAGTATTAGCACCCAAAGCTCTCTTCCTGCAAAACAAAACAAATGTCTGTCATCTAGCCATAAGATCCTGACAGTTGATGGATTGAATGGCAGTAGACAAGATGAGTGTGTTGTTGTTTTCAATCTCTTCACTTTGACAAGTAAATAATTTTTTGGGGAGGTTTGGGTGAGCACCTGGCAACCAGTGTCACATCAATTCATACATTCATTCATTCATTCTCTCTCTCTCTCCACTCTCTCAGCCTCTTCCTTCAGTCCTCCTTTCTTTACGTCACGTCGCTCAGCATACTCATATTCGCACAGCAAGTCAAAGCATGTTCTAAATCCACAAGACGAACAGAGGACAGAAAGCCTATTCATTAACTCTATGTGCTCCGACCCTCCAACCCAGATGTAAAATGTTTACCAGATGTTCCTAAACACAAACATGAAATTTTTTTATGCTAGGTGTACTCCCTAATAGAAATAATCAAGATGGATTTAATACCCAGTATACGTTAGACATTTTAGGATTAAGATTATACCTACATGTGAAAAAAAATAATAAAAGTCACCTAGACAGAACCTTAAAAAAAGACTGAAAATCTTTTTCTCTGTGGAAAGATTTCACAAACGTCATGTAGTGTTTTTATACATGAAATTATACATTTTGTTGTCTATAAAATGTTTTATGTGGAATCATGATTCAGTATTATGTTAAGATTTCTGGTTTACAGGAAAGCAAAGGCACAAAGTGGCCATAACCGATTAAATCAGTATTACACTGAATCCTAAAATCACTCTTCGCTAAGCCAGAGAACAACTTGGATGGGAAACAAATCCATCACTCGAAGTCATGCCACTCCTATGGGAAATCAGCCAATCCAGCTATAGGGCACGTTTTTACGACGTGGGAGGAAAACAAGAATATGCACAGAAAACCCATTTGGATGGAGAAAGAACATGTACAACTCACACAAGCATTACATACACAAGCATTTAACCAGAGCTCAAGAACCCCAGATCTTGGAGCTACTTACATTTACTCTAATAAAAAATACATGCATTCAAACTGCATTACTCTAATAAAAAAAAATCTTCACGTTAGCT
Source organism: Chrysichthys thysi (assembly GCA_030068315.1). Classification (NCBI taxonomy): domain Eukaryota; kingdom Metazoa; phylum Chordata; class Actinopteri; order Siluriformes; family Claroteidae; genus Chrysichthys; species Chrysichthys thysi. Next base: position 11,880,869 of record JAQLOM010000004.1, read on the forward strand.
CATAAATAATGGGGTATATTACATTTAACTTGGTGTTGCTTGTTTTACTTGTGCAATTATGTCCTCTTGAGACCCCACTGTCCTCCCAAGAGGACATCAAATTTCCTCCAAACTACATTGTCTCTATTTCCTTGTAAGATCCTCATATGAGGACCATTGAGTATTACTCTTTTGTCAAACTTCTTCTGTTTGGAGACAATGATCAAGTTGAATAGTTATGAGTTATGAAAAAAAGAGAAACAGTGAGGAGAAAGGACAAGGCACACACCATTAGACTTTGGGTCTCAGGAGGATGTAGTGAAACAGTCATGAACATTTGCACCATTTCATTCAATCATTCAACTATAGTTACTGCTTAAACCTGGTGAGGAACATCGGGTACAAGGTTGGAGTACACTCTGAACATCTTTGAATGGTATTATTCATCTACATCTAGTGTCACTTTAAGGTGGACTCTATCCAGTGTGTTTTTGGGAAATAGGAGGAAACTCAAGTACCTTGATATCGCAGTAACTCTGAAACTTGGATCCTGCATGATTTCTTTAGTGGAATGTCTCTCCTTCCTTAAGTTACACCTACAGTATGTTCATGGGGATTGTTGTTTGGTCTGCCACATTTTTCTCATATCAATCTCCAGGTCCTTGCACTTGAAAAGCTTCTCAGATAATTTGATGGACACGTTCCTCTCTGTTGGAACGGAGCATTTCTTTCTTTTTCTTTCTTTCTCTACTTTCTTTTCTTCGTATCTCAGATGTCAATGTCATGCCTGGTGCTGATTTCTCTGGCTGTGATTATGGGCATGTCCCCCAGTAATGTAAATTGTTCATTTTCTGTCATAGTGGCTGGCTGAGAGGTTACATTCTGCTGCCCCCCCGCAAAAGGTGAAACCGCGATACTGCGAAGTCACATTAATTTTTACTATTTATATCTATTTTAAGGCTTTTCCACTCTCTTATTTACCTTTCCCACACTCGTATAAACACTTCCCATGGTCTTAAACACTTTCTACACTCTTAAACCTACGTCATTTTAACAACATATAAAATTCTATAAGGGCACTGACCAGATGAGATGAACGGTCACTGAGCCAATCAGCGCCCAGGATACACAACGTGGTGCTCTCTGGTTGGTCGCCTCCCATCCAACAGTGTGTCGTGTACAATCTCACATGGGTAAACCAGCTCGCGCATTGTCAATACAAAGCAGAAAACAACTGGGAGATGGAGGGTTTTATTGGCGGAAATGGCGACGGGGAAAGCATACGGGAAAGAGGCGCAAAACTCACGGTACCGAAGGAGCTGAGTGCTGAGGAGATAGACTCTCAGGACAGGAAGCTACTGGACTGGAGCTATAAGAGCTCATGGACAAGAAGCGAAAGCGTTGCTGACGTCACTTGTTGTTGCCGTAACCAATCCTAACGCTCCCTCGCAATCACGTGACTAGTCTGCCTGATTTTATTATGTATATATATATTATATATATATATATTAAGGCTTTATAAACCATTTCCACCCTCTTATAAACACGTCATATGCTCTAAAACACTTTCTACACTCTTAAACATACGTAATTTTAACAACATATAAAATGCTACATGCGTACTTACTGCCGGTGAGGTCACTTCCTGTCTACAAGCTGAAGCAGCAGTGGCGTACACAGCCACTTTCACTTTTCATCCGCTGATGAAATACAGTGCATACTGTTTTATTTCGATTTAAATGTTCTTATAATGCATGAATGAACAATTTTTTAAAATGATATTTTATATTCCAGAGTCCTGCAAAAGCCAAAAAATTTCGCGAATCAAAATTTGAAAATCCGCAATGAAGTGAACCCGCGAGAGGTGAACCATGGTATTGCGGGGGATTACTGTACTATCATCTTTTACGATGGAAAGCAAGGCTTGGTTGGCTTTAAGTACATTAGGAGCCTGGCTGTGATGCTGCAGGTTAGGAGCCTGTCAGGTCACTGAACAAAGTAGAACCACTCCAGCTGGATTAAGTGCCAATGTCCCAGGTATCCTTGAAGCTCACCTTCTCCACCATCTGCACTGCGGTTACAGTGGGGGATAATCTTGGAAGCTGGACAATCTATTCAAGCTTTAAAGGAAAACATAGCCAGGTCAAGACAAACGTCCTACACACAGCCAGCAACAGAGTCCGACCCAGAACATTCAGTGAATGAAGCTTCCTCTGAAATTCTAAAACACACTGAAATCAAGTATCGGATGAGCTGCCAGTTGAACAGGCTTACTGGCTGGAATTAGAAGGTCACTCGAGGTTTAATCAGCTTTAAATCAGCTAAACTGTGCACTCACGAGGCGGACGTCTCCCTGTGTTTGTTTAAAATAGTCTTTAGTTTTTCACACACAGAGGACCACCCAAAGGCTGAGAGACTGAGTGGAGCAGTATTAGCATCCAAAGTAATAAACAGGAAAAAAAGAAGGACAGAAAAGTAGCAAAGCTAGAAAGCGAGCAAGAGGGAAAAAAGGACAAGGAGGTGGGGGTGCCTGGCAGCGTCCCCTACTCCCTCAATACTGGTTTTGTGTTGAGCCAGAAAAGCAACCTGATCCAGTAGGTCTCAAAATGCCATGTACCGGCATCAGAGATATACCAATGTGTCTATGACCTTGTAATCTAGAAACAGAAACAGCAATGCATTATACAGCCTATATTTCTGGAATTTCCAAAAAAAATGACTGGCCTCTATATTATAAGATTTATGTCATATATTTAGATGGAATAATGAAATGCAGCTGTTTAACATTACAGGGAACTGAAGAGTTTTGCGCAGCACTTAAACCAAGGAAAATTTTGAGGTTCAATCTAAAGGTTACATCATCATGAATAATTTTTCCCTTGGTCAATCCAAAGTGAGTATGGCTTTTCATACTTTTTTTTTTCTTTTTTTTTTCATCTAAACGAGATGTACTGTGCTCTTGTGTGGTTTGCATACACACCACTTTTTCAGCCTGCATGGTTGCTTCAACCAGCAAACTCAGTGGAACTGATTTTACTTTCAAATCACAAACGAGTAGAGTGCATTTATCATTCCGGTCCAACCATGATAATACAGATCAGATCAGATCAGATCAAAGCTCTCTTTCAGGGGGACACAGAAACGAGGAGATGCATCTCTGAAGCAAGGCTTTGTACATCCTCTGAATGCTCGAGTGAAGAGGCAGCAGAATGACATCATCAGCCTCTACCTGTGCCAAACATGGTGAGAACAACAGTGACCTGGAGGACATCCTGTTAATTTAATGCGTCGGATACATAAAAAAACTAAATGTAAAGCTTTATGCATATTTTCTAGCAAACCTGAGAACACTGGGAGTTTAGGGACAAATGCTATTTTTGTACTTATACAGAAGACAGCTTTTGCCTTTTAAGTTTCATGACACATTGGAGGGGTATATGTATGCACGTGACGATAATTCGAGGAACAAATTTATGACAATTCAAACTGAGGAAATTAAAAGTAAACTGTGATTTGCACCCTGTGTAAAGGGTGCAGTAGCATACAACAGGTGGAATACACATGGCGCCACCGTGAGCAGAAGTAACGTAGGGTGAATGCCACGACAACAAACAAACAAAAAAGATCTAAACTGGGAAAGAGCTTTTGTGCACCTGACTCTACAAATAGATTCGATAAGAAATTAGAGTTATCTGTTTTCCAGACAAAGAAAAGGGAATGGAGTTAGTTGTTTTATGTTTAACCTGACTACAACCTTCACAAATGTTCATAAATGTTTATAAATAAAAGGCCTATTTGTTATAAACCTTTTCATTTTAATAAAAAGAAATATTTTAGTTAATAGGCTATTATATTTTACTTCAACCTATACAAATTATTGTAAATAAATACTGTTTATTACTAGAAAATGAAACAAAAATATATTTTTCTTTCATTTAACCAAAGAAAAATTTAAGTAGATAAAGAACAGGAAAATGTTCTTTCTTTTTTTTTTTGCAAAAATATTGTGGAAAAATCAAATTGTGAACCCAATATCATGAATAAAACTGAATCATGAATTGGGTGAATCACTACGTGGTTAAGAAATATACAAAAAACATTGTCATTGTCTTATACTCACCTTTTAACAGGGTAATTTCTCTTGTTTCCCTTTAATTAGCTTGTGTATTTAAACCCTCTGTGTTTGGTTGTGTCAGTTCTGAGCCTTGGTACCTCTTCTCACTTCTCAGTTATACGTTAATTTTCTCCTGCATTATGGATTATACTGCCTTAATTGCTTATCCTCTATTTTAACATCCACTAATTATTATAGCTCTAATTCTTGGATTTGCCTGAAAAAACCTCAGTCCATTTACCGACTTCGACCTTGTGTTACACAAGGCAAGAGATGCTACCAACGGAAATGACTCCACCAGATAAGTGGGAGGCAGTGAGTGCAAGTGACTGGAAGTGGTGGTAACATGAGAGCAACACACTGGAATTGAAAGCTGCTTTACTGCCCAGGCAAAACGTTTGTATTCCTAGGAGGCTGCTCTCTTCCTTTAAGCCTAATGTACACATTCACTTTGGCTTCAGTTCCTACACGGGAAGCAAGAGTCAGCATGGAAGGAACTTGGCAGATCTGCCTTTTCTGTGAATCTGGGAACCCACCTGAAAATTTAGAAGATTCTTGGATAAATATAGCACTTGCAAAAGAGTTTCAGTACTGTAAAAACACCTGCATTGCTATTTTTTTTAGACTAAATGTAATTCAGAATGCACAAAATTTAAAAATCTAGACCAAACAACAGAGCTTTTGCACTGAATCTCCACACACAAGTTCAGGTTCACTTGGCTGTAGTGGATGCTCAGAACCGTACAGCCTGTCCAACATGTTCTCAGAGATGTTTTATGGAAAACAAAAGAACAGTTAAACAAGATTGATGTCACTCAATGACCATGTCAAAAACACTGGACAATTACACTTCTGTTTCCCAACCTTAAATTGGGAAAATTCCACAACCTGAAAAACAGAGAAATTGTGTGAAGTTACATATGAAGATTTATGAAGTTCTTGAAAACAGTTCCAATGTGAACCTTTTTAAGCTGGAGGTCTCGTGTGTTAAGTAGACATTACTTAAGGGAGTCGGTTATGTAAATACAGAGTAAATTAAGCACAGAAGTGTTAATCACCTTACTAATACAATATGCCATGATAAGTAAATCTCCACCAGTCATACCTTTATCTGTACACAAATGTACATTTGGGTTGTAGTTCTACAGATATATGTCATGTATACTACAGAAAGCTAACTGTCATTATCGTAACACGTCCGACAGCTCCCCATTTACCAGGAGATCAAGAAAGTCTTCGACTTTATGCTCTAAAAGATTTTTCCCCCCAAAATGACATAACTAATGATTTAATATGTTGTAAAATCAGATTTCATCTATGAAATTCTTCCAAAAATGTCATAATCTGGCATACTAACACTAAACAATCAAGCATCTCCTAATGTCTTTTAAGACCTGATGTCCGATGGCAATGGACATAAAACTGTACAGAATTCCTGTACTTTACAACTATGAAATATTTTCACATTAACTTGAAAATCTATCATTTTATAAAGGTTAAAACTGCATTAAATGCAAATTGATTAGGCTCCCATGACCGTAAATGAGTATTTATGAAGTTTAAAAAGGTGCTTGATCAAGTTACAGGCCATAACCTCAACGTGAATGGATAATCAGGGACCAATCAGAGACCAAGGATCATTTAAACGATTAAGATGCACATTTTTAGTGGTTTAGACTAAAAATATGTCATGTCAATTCCAGTGGACACAGAGTCCCAGAGGGTTAAACACTATTCTAAGATAATAATTGACCCCTAGCAGTGCTGATCTAGTGTGCTGTGACCTTCAATGCCATGAAAATTGCATTAACATACCGCAGTGTACTCCATACACATGACATGACGTGCCAAAACAGTAATCAGCTTTCATGTGTCAAAAGTGACTAAATATAATGAAATTTCCCAATGCATGCAAGAGGAGTGTAAGTACTCTAACTGCACCCACCAGTATTTCAACACTTTTCTTTGAAAAGCATGGGGAGGGCAGAGGTACAGTAATTACACCTCTCTGACAGCACACTCTTACGCAGTCAAAATGTCAAACCTGTTGCTTTTACTTTCATGTTATTTAATTTCCTGTAGTCTTATACAGATGCACCGAGCTATTCTGATCTTCTTCTAGCTTCCCCCAGGTTATTTCTATATATTTTCTATATGATGTTTGAAGTCATGAAATGTAGCATAAATGAACATCACAAGAGTAAAAGTCTTACCAAATACAGGGCAACACAAATAAATGACGTGACAAGGCAAAAAAAAAAAAAAAATCGCAGACAAATTTAACACATCATTAATATTTACATGAATGCAGAACGATTATGGGAGCATTCCACAAAAATAACTGCATGGCGATGGAGCTAAAAAGAGACGATGAGTTCATGCTTATTCGTTTACAAAACCGAAGAAAAATTTGGCGTACATTTAGAAGTAAGCAAGAATGTAGAGCATTTCACTGCTTAGTTGAAATTCTTACGATCTATAAAATCTGTCTTCGCCACATCACAAAGTAGGCTAGGGAATGGATCGCATGGAATCTACACCAACCGTTTTCACTGCCGAGCTCCTCTCATATTTTTCTTCAGACATTGTCTTTAATGCCGTTGTCTTTAGGAGCGCTAGGTTTTGAGACACAAAATGAATGTCTTTGATGTGAAAGTGTTCATTTATGGGATAGTCCTAAAAACAAATCATGCTGTATGTGTAAAGACCTTAAAACTTGTGAGTAAAACGTTTCTCTCCATTGTGTTAACCGGGCAACCTAACTCCAAATGAACTATATAATACCAAACTTTAGTCCTGTATTCCTTCAAAATTCCAAGTAATTCACTATCTTGTGCCAACTAAAGCAATACAGACACTCATCTGTTTTGCTGCAAGTCAGGTAGCCGTCCTAACCCACACCTTCGTAAATGGCACAGAGACACACAAGTTTCCCGTAACACTAAATATAATTACTCACATGTTTACTATAACTGAAAGGATGAGGTGGTGGAAGTTCAGCAGTCTGACGGCTTGACTTTGACCCATGAATCTGCATCCTGTAAGTCCCAGGGTTCGACCTTAGCTGATTGATACTGCCGTAGCAAAACACTACAGTCCTGCTGCTCCAGTGAGACTGCGGATATATTTGGTTAGTGTAAGTGGTTTTTGGATGAACCTCCAAGTAGATGACTAAATGTAAAAACCCACAGGCTTTCCAGGAAGCTTGAAAACTCTGCTTAGGCCACAGATGTTATTTCTGATCTCAGCTTGCTCAGCCTGAAAGTGGGCCTGACCATGAGCGCTGGAGTGGAGCTGATGGGACAAACTGCAAGTTTATAGTGTTTTCAATTTCAATTTAATCTTCAGTGTCTGTAGAAAGTATCTAGAGTACCGTGTTAGATAACACATGGCAGAAAGAGAGAGAGAAAGAAAGAGCGAAAGAGAAACAGGAAGAGATAGAGAAAGGGAGAGAGAGAAAGAGAGACAGCACTGTAACAATTCAGTAATCCCCCGGTATATCGCGGTTCCCCGGTTTTGTAAAATATAAAAATGAATTAAAATGAAGTAAAATATTAATAATATCTAAAATATATCATATTTACACAAGAGGCAAAGAACACGTAGCGTTGTTTATGAAAACGCGATGTGGGGATACTGAAAAGAAATTGGCTGGAGGAACGAGTCTGGCCAATCAGAATGCCCTATTCGTTTAACCTTGGTTGTGATTGGTTGCTGGCTATGACACGTACCATTGGGGAGAAACAAACAGCATTCGCCAACATCCCACTTCTTCGCACGTCGCAGCACTCGCTATAAATGTGATGATTCTATGAATTCTAAACAGAATTCACCTCGCTATATGCTCGCAAATGTTTTCTTTATGTGTTTAATTGTGTTTAGAAAGTGTTTAAGGAGTGTAGGAGGATCATTTAGGGTTAAAACATTTTTTTTTTAAAAGCATTTGGCATGGCGTCCGTGTATTGTGGGTTTTCGTCTTTCGTGGGAAGTTCTGGAACGTAACCCCAACGAACGACGGGTGTTTACTGTACAATTTTTACTGAGGATAAAATTATATTACAAGTTCCTACCTAATCTTGAACATTAAAATATTCCTAATATCCATATTTAGATTGGAGCTATACCAGTTCATCTAAAATTGGCTTGGGATACACTAATACAAAGACAAGACAGAAAAATATCTCTGATGTCCAACAGGGTACATTAAAAAATCTACAGTTTTAGGATAGCTAACCAGCTAGTTAGGATAAAATGAATATTCCTAAAATTCCAGTAAATATAATTGTGACAAAATAACTACATTCACCAGTAAACTACATTCACCAGTATTTCTTCATATCTAATATATTTCCATATCTGATGTGGGAATGCTCACAATAGATAGCCTAGGCTTTAGATTTGGCCTTGGGATTTTGCTCTTAAACATTCACCAGCTGTTCTGTAAGCTTCCATCCCTGGAGACCCTTGGGCACGCAAGGGAGACCTAGCAAGACATTAGGAACACATGCCAAATTCAGACAAAAGAGCTGTCTTTTTTATTGCTTATTAACACAGTTTCTTTTCACAGTTTCTAAGGGCCTTGAATGTTTTGTACCAGACATATCACTTGTCAGCACTTTATTTAAACAACTGTAACTGCCACTGCAGCTCGGGCCAACTATGAACTCTGCCCATGGTTCTGTCCAGTGTTCATAACTTTTATGGAGGTTTTAATCATTCCCACACTCAAGTTGCAAGATTTTTTTAGGAGGTAGGATTTGTATCAAGAACGTATCAAGAAAATGTCTTTGTTTATCACCAAACCCTAATATTTTTGAACCTTGAATATTTTCTTAGGTTTTATTACTGTTTAATCACGATCGCTGCCATAAAGTGGACAAAAAAATTATACAGAACAGTTGTTAAATAAGAAAAGATCAATCTTTGTAGAGTGTATTAACTTGTAACTCTCAGACCCATCTGTGCATTAACTGTAAAATAATTATGTTGTGTGTTACCAGTGCCTAATATTAGTGGAACTATATGCATAAACCTGTTGCACAGCAGTTATGTAAAGTAAGATTCGTTCACTCAGAGGAAAATAAGGCTCTTTAACTGTAGGCTTTAACAACATTATCAGTGGTATTATTGAATACGACATGAGAAACAGATCCAATAATGTCTCCAGGCAGTTTAGGACTTGACTACATTAGTTAATATTTGCATTTGTGTTATTTGCACATAAAGTACAAAGCAAAATAAATAGTCTGCTACATTAAGGCCTGCTCTGTGTAGGAAAACAGATAGCTCATGTATACCGGTAAACATTATATTCAGTCCACTAATGGCGTAAATAGCCAACAACTAGCACTCTGGGCTATAAGAATTTCAAGGAAAATGGTTGAAGACTGAGTTACTGCCTCACGGCTCCGGGGTTTGATCCTGAGCTCAGGTTAATGTCTGTGCAGAGTGTTACAGGTTCTCCTCATGTCTGGGTGAGTTTCCTCTAGGTTCTCTGATCTCACTATGCTACATTGCCCGAGGTGCAAATGTGGGTGTGGGTTGGTACACTTGAGTCAACTACTGTCCTACCCAGTGTGTATTCCACTCTCACACCCAGTGTTTCCAGGATAGGCTCTAGAATGAATGAATGAATGAAATACACAGAAGTCATCTTCAAATATATAGTATGTCCTTAACAATGAGCAAATAAGCCAAGATTTATGACATTTAAAAAAAAAAAAAAAGGCAGAAGGAACATGTATAAAAATCTTATTATAGACATCATTTGGGATTTCAGACACATTTGCAGCTGTCGCCGGAAAAACCACAGGAAGGAAAAAGAGTAGCTTATGGGATTTCTCCCAAATCCTGCATGGGGTTCAAGTATGCAGTTTGGTATGTTGTCATATATTCAAATGAGAGAGAGAGAGAGAGAGAGAGAGAGAGAGAGATGGTTGGAGACAATATAGATGTGTGAGACACAAGAGATTTGGAAAAAGACAATTAAGGGAGCAAAATACAGTATATTTTAGAAAGGAAACAGAAAAAACTAGACAGTACGCAAGTGAGAAAAAGATCCAAAGACAGGTAATGAATAATAGAGACACAAAAAGAACAGCAAGAAGAAATAAAGAGCGAGAAACAGAGATGTGAAGGGGAAGCAGGAGAGATGAGACACTAGCTGGGTTTCCAGTGCAGTTTTGCACAAAGTAGACGCGAAATTTGAAATAATTCCGACAAAACACAAAAAATACAAAAAATTTCAAATGGTCTTTGTTTCCATAGAGTGATGTTGTCAGTTAATGCTGGGTTTTGTCCTCTCGCAGTGGTTGCTTTTTTCCTGATAGTTCACACAGGGCACTCTTTTATTCAGAAAGGTAGCATTCTCATTTGCTCTTCATATGACTTAAATGCAAAAATCCGTTTCTGTTTCAATTGCGTGAAAGATCGCCTTATCAAATCATCAACAAACCACTTCATGTGAGTGTAAAACCCTTTTCTGTGGTATTTGAGAGCTTCCCTGAAATTCATGTTTCCATTATTTGTTTTTCCATTCGCAATTTCAAATTGAACATTAAGCAGGTTCATGGAAACATGTCTGCAGAGAGCAATGTGTGTGTGACACTTTATCACATAGATATGAAAATATGAAAGGCAAATCCTGGCCAGGTCCAACTCTGACTCGCAAACAGACCGAAATTTCCAAATGTCATGATTCCACTGTTGGCACAACAGAAATCATCCAGCTTCACAGCTTACTCACATGAAGCAAGACTGAACACTCCTCATACAAACCATACCTCACATCAAGCTGAGCTATTACTTTACTATCCAAGCAAAAGGGCGCTTTTATGCCCAAATGTCCATTAAAAGATGGGACAGCATGCTGACAACACAGAGTGCAGAGTTGTATCCCTGTCCAGGGTTTCTCAGGTATCCTTCCTTGGACCTCCAGATGTTTGAGGTATCATCAGAATCACCATGATGTACAAATCCCAACATTTCCACAGCTATCTAAGAGTCTAACACAAAATAAGTGCCTTTGCGTCCTGGGAGAAACTTGTGGAGAAATGTGGAGAAATCCAATAAAAGACAACCCATAGTGCAAACAATACAGATGTGCAAATTCCTCACAACTGGAAAACTGGCTATTACACACAAATATATGAAGTGCTGCCGTTCTGTTCTGATCCTCTGATTCTGAGTTGATTAAAAAACATTTTAAAACATTTAAATAACCCTTGTTGTTAGATATTTATAATATTCCCATTCAATATAATAAGTTTTATTTGTCTATTATTTGTCAGTATTTTATACTTAGGCACTTCATCATCATCTTCTTCTTACTATTAATATTACTATTATAACAAAGTCACTTTCAGGACTGGTGTACAATCCAGCATGTGTTCCCACGTCATGCCCGGGGTTCCCGGAATCAGCCAAACAGGATGTGAGTAAGAACTTACCTTCAACGGACAGGCCGATACTGTGCAGGTATGTGATGCTGGAATAGGTTTTGTTGATTTCCTGTAAATATTGCTCCACCTGAACTGTGTTGTGGTATTGAAAGTCCAGAGCTCGGCCCAGGGGCACCGCGAGAGCAAACCAGAAGAGTGCCAACAGCAGCATGGCATCTGCTCTCTCCTTCTCCTGCAATCTCTATCTCTGTAACTCTACACCAAGAACAAAAACAGCACAGTTCAGCAGCAGAAATGTTGACTAAGAGCAATAATTAGAACATAAAGCCTGTGAACAAGTTTCACAATGTGTGCCAGAGCGAGTTTTTACACAGAATCGTTTTTGGGGTTTTTTGTTTTTTTTAACAGTTTTATATTCATCGAGGAGAAACTTTTATCCAAATTGACTTGTGTGGCAAAAAAAAAAAAAAAAGTTGTGGGTTAAAGGATTTAATTAAAGACCCAACATTTGCTCTCTAGCAGTTCCTGTGAACTTTTAACCTTCTCAAGCAGGAACTTGGAAGGATTTACTAGTTATGGCTTGAGAATTCAACTAGTAGCTCAATAAATGGGTTTCTATGATGGAATAAGATGGGGAAAGCTGATAAACAGAAATAGACTTGTGTTTGGTGGCAAAAATGGATTTTTTTTTTTAATTTAGCATAGTACTGAGTGCTATTACTAATAAATAGTTTTTCATGTCAAGAAAGAAATTTGATTGGTGCTCAGATGTTGAGGAAAACCAAAATCAATTAATCAAAATCAATTCAAATTGGCAGGGGAAATACGAAATTAACAGAAATATTGAAAACACAAAGTGAACGCACATGAATGCCACTTCAATGTCATAATTATAACTTCACTTCCCGGGTTTCATAACAATAAACATTCCACAATATGAATGTGACATCGAAAGCAGAGTAAGAGTTAAGTAGCTATTATTTTCCGTATTATATTATTTTCTATTTTCTATTATAATAATTTATATTTTATATATATATATATATTACTTTCTTTCAGTACAGCAAAATGATTTTTTTTGTCTTTGATCATAGAAAAAATACAGAAACAATATCAAAGTCATTTTCTCACACTGTGTATTTTTCTGTGTATTCACACACCACCAGTGTATTCTTGTTTGTTTGTTTGTTTGTCCAAAACCACACCATAATTACCACCTTCAAACTCATAGGCAAAACTTCTGAGAAGGACATGAGGTCAGCAATAAATAGGAATTGATGCCTATGGCATGAAAGAAGGGATGAAATCCTGTGTAATACACATATGAACATTTTCTTCATTAATAGTTCTTTAAAAATAAAAATCCATAAAACAGTTGTTTTTGCACTATTTTGAGTCTGTGGATTAAAACATGTTAGCAGAGCGGGAGCAAAATTAGAGCCCAAATTAGAGAGAGAGAGAGAGAGAGAGAGAGAGAGAGAGAGAGAGAGAGAGAGAGACAAAATGTTATGTGGTATAAAGTAAAATTTTTATTCTAATTTCCTGCATGAAGAGTGAAAAAAAGAAGATCTAAAGATATCAGATCAATTCAGATCAGTCTTGTTTTAGCACACACGTTTGCATCTTTCAAAACACCGAAATACCTAAAATTCCCTGAATACAGAATAAATAACACTATTCAGAGCTCGAAATGAGCAGGAAATATCTAGGAATATGCACGAACATCTCACGTTTGGTTTTAAAACAATGGAAAGAGAAATATGAACGGAATCTGCCTACAGTTAAAAGATTGACCTTGCTTTCGTGTTTTTATTCTATATATTTTACTCTTATCTATTTATTTATTTATTCTTTGCTTCGAGAAACTTCACAGTAACTTGGGTGGATTAACATTAAATGGCAGAAGAAACAAAAAGAAGAAGAATGTGATATATATATATATATATATATATATATATATATATACACACACACACACACACACACACACTCCTGAGACCTGAAGTTTAATGGCATGTGCCCTGTCCTTTCTCCTCACTGTTTCTCTTTTTTCGTAACTCATAACTATCCAACTTGATCATTGTCTCCAAACAGAAAGAAGTTTGGCAAAAGAGTAATACTCAATAGTTCTCATATGAGGATCTTACAAGGAAATACACACAATGTAGTTTGGGGAAAATGTGATGTCCTCTCTGGAGGACATTGGGGTCTCAGGAGGATAAAACAATAAGGAAGAACACTTCCCAGTAGTCCCAGTACCTGATCCACCCCAGGTAAAGATCTTGTTTATAACAACAACAACAACAACAACAACACCAATAATAATAATAATAATAATAATAATAATAATAATAGAAGAACTCTCATCCAGGTTCCAACACACTGGTCACGTCCCAAACACACCCCCCCTCACACACACTACACACTACACACACAGACACTACACACACTACACACTGCTGTATAGTTCTCAGTGAGTTCAGTCCTACACCCAGCTGTACTAATGTGCGGTTTGGGACACAGCCACAGCTCTCCTGCAGTGATGGGACACTCTGCATGAGCTCAGCCTGAAACTAGTGCTGAAGAAAAGCATCAGGAATAAGCAGAAACCAGCAGCTCGAATTACCCCAGAAGGTAAACTACCCCAATGAAACATTTAGGAGAGATTAAATACCCACCTGACTGCCCTTGGTTATCCAGGTAATGTGACGGGCTTCCTCCAACAGAGCAAGTGACTGCTCTCAGGGCTCCAGCCGTGTGTGTGTGTGTGTGTGTGTGTGTGTGTGAGGCAGTCAGTATCAAATAAACCACCCATTCACAGTTCTGTAGAGGCTCCCGTGAAGCTCGCGCGCGCTCCGTTCCGACACGTCCTCCCCGAGCCCGTACAGTCATGTTGTGGAAAGCCAAAGAGTTCATACACAGCTCCAAAAAAAGGTGCGCGTGTAGTTTGTGCACATGGTGTAAGACGCTGAGGATGAGCCGCTGTCATAGCATGTAGGTTAAAAAAATAACAATAACAATAGTTATACCTTATGAAGTATGAATAAAACTGTCATGATTGGCAGATCATTTTATTATAATACTAACAGATGACGCAGGGTGGCACGGTGGGGTGTTGGTTAGCACCGGCGTCGCCTCACAGCAAGAGCAAGAAGGTAATGGGGTCGATCTGCGGGGTCCACCTGGGTGCCCTTCTGTATGGAGTTTGCATGTGCTCCCTGTGTCTGTGCTGGTTTCCTCCCACAGTCCAAAGACATGCACGGGGGGGATTAGGGTAATTGGCTACTCTAAATTGGCTGTAGGTGTGAATGTGAGTGTGAAGGTTGTTTGTGTGTCACCATGCGGTAGATTGGCAACCTGCCCAGGGTGTACTCCACATCTTGCCCGAAGTCAGCTGGGAAGGGGATTGGCTCGAGCTTCCTTCTGAGACCCTGAATAGGATTAAGTGGCTGAAGATGAGTGAGTGAGTTACTAAGAGATGATGGTGGGGTAAGCAGACATGCGGCAGACATGCATTACAGCTCCAGGGTCTCTGGTGCAGTGCTGAGCTCAGGTACCTGCCAGTACTGAGTTTCACGTGTTTTCACCATGTTTGTGTGGGTTTCCACCTGTGTTCTCCAGGTTCCGGAGGAAAAAAAGATTTAAAACTGAGCTAGAGTACCCTCTCCCAAACAAAACCTTCCTCGAATTGCCCCCCTCTACCAGCCTCGATCCCAGTGTGGTATTCCCACATCATTCCCAGTGTTTCCTGTATTGGCTCCTGGATCCACCGTAGGCCTTGCCAGGATGAAGCAGGTGCTAGAGGTGAGAAAAGGAATTGAAGCCCAATTTAAAACTTATGTTATTAACCTTTGTGTGTGAGGCCTACTTCTGGAGCTTTTGTTTGTTTGTTTTTTAGGAAAATGCTTAGGGTCAGGGTGAGGGTTAGAAGAAGGCCTACTTCTGTAACTTTGTTGGGAATGATTTACATTCTGTCAATTACTTACCAAAAATTTTTAAATGCAGTCCTGTAAGCAGAGTAAGCCCAAGCCCATAAAATTGGTCATATATTTCAAACTGAAACCTGATATATAATCAACACACAATACAAGGAAGTTATAGAAATGTACAGCGGTGCTTGAAAGTGTGTGAACCCTTTAGAATTTACATTTCTGCTTAAATATGACCTGAAACATCATCCCATTTTCACACAAGTCCTCAAAGTAGATAAAGAGAACCCAGTTAAATAAATGAGACAAAAAAAATTCACTTGGTCAT
>JAQLOM010000004.1:11917569-11928710 GCA_030068315.1 Chrysichthys thysi
ACACACACACACACACACACACACACACACACACACACACACACACACACACACACACACACACACACACCTTGGACCTCATTAACGCAACCACAGCGACTGTACACAGCAAATGCTCCACTTCAGAGCCCTGCCTTTGTTTATGTGTATTTTTAATGCAGGAATAAGCCACACACAGACCAACACTGGGCGCACACACATGCACACACACATTCTTTGATCTAATTAATGCAACCATAGTGACCACAGACAGGAAATGTCTTCCCTAATGAACACATTAGATTCCTGACAGTTTGCGAGCACTTGCTTGTGTGTGTTTGCACATTGTGTGTGTGTGTGTGTGTATTTGCGTGTGCTTTTGCTTCACAGCACCGGGGACTTTCATTAGCCAGAGCGCTCTGCCTCACTGATCTTATGTCTGTGCGCTGCTTCTTTGCTTCTCACCACCTGCAGAGATTCTAAAGAATGCAGTGGAAAACAAGGGAGGGTGCGAACGAGGGACGGATGAAGGGAGGGAGCGTGCTTTAATTGCCTGCTTGTTAGTGGGCACCGGTACGAGGTGCTGGACTGCAGCCCACCCTCACATGTGGGCGATGTGACTAGAGAGACGTCTGAGGCCATAAAAGGTTAACCAAACTCTCAAATGGAAGATCTGAGACCGATCCTCCTGCCCACACACACACACACACACACACACACACACACACAGAGTCCCACAAACCTCCCACGATCCTTCACCCTTCAGAACTAACATTCTACTGGAAAAACCAAAGTGAAAGTTGGCCTATAAGATTTTATTACAGAGGCCACAATCTGCTTTTTCACAAATACTTAGGGCCCAATTCCCGGCAGTACACCAGTCTCAACATTCACAAAACTAACCTTTTGGCACAGTGCGTTTCAGATGGAGCCCCGAGATCACAGACGGGACGAGAAGCGTTCGGTTGAACAGCTCGCTGCTCTGGTATTCAGGATGCTAAGACAAGCGTACATTTTTGCATGAGCTGTGACGCGATGTTAACGCTGCTTAAAACTGCAAAACCTACAGAGCGGTGGCTGGTGGTATAATCACAGTGTAACGTGAAATGTGCTCAGCTTTATCTGAATAATTTACAAATCTGAGGAAAAGTGATTTTCCGGTGTCAATACCACTGTTATTGGATCTTTGCATATCCTGTACCAAAACCCCCCCAAAACAATGCAATATGCTAGCTAGCTATATAATTAGCCCCAGGCATTAGCCATGTCCGTGTCCACATATCCGAGTCGCCTGGCTACAAGTTTTTATTTTGAAACCATATAAACGCTGCATATATGGTGTCCTTTGTCAAAAGCCAGCCAATGGGAGTGAGACCTCTGAGCCGGTCAGCCATAATCATGTGTGTGAGAAATCAGCCAAACAAGCAAAAATCCATGAAAAATCTGGTTTGCCTTTTTTTTCCTGCTTACAAAATACTTTTCGTGCTTTAAAAACCATGGGGAAAATCTATTACACCAAACAACATGGGGGGCAAAAGAGTATTTTATTCACATTTCTGTCTGCCTTAGCGACCTCGCTGTGAAATTCTTAATGGAGAAAAAGTCAGTTTCACAAACATGGTGGTGAAAATCGGCCATCCTAAAGATGATCCTTTAGCTAAGTGTGATTTCCTTACACAGTGAATGGCAAGTCGCGGGATAACTACACAGACATCTCGAAAGTAAACAGACAACATTACTTTTGGAAAATTTCCTTCTAGAGACTTCCTTCTAGCTGCTCAGCCATAGAAGCCAAGTTGATGGAGATCCCTCACAGAAGTTCTCCGACTCACTTGGAGTTACTCTGCAACATCAGCAGCCTTACAACGGGGATTTCTTTCAGCGATCTTCTCGACAGTCTGAAGACACCTGTCAGAGGGTCCAGGTCGACCTGAGCAGGATGCTGTTGACGCCTTTCCTTTGCTTTTGAATTGTACAATCACTCTGTTGACTGTTCAAGAGGAATCCCAAGGTTTTGTACAATCATACACTAGCTAAGTCCACCCTCAAACGGACCCACACTACGCCCTCATTGAAAATCCCACAACACTTTTGCTTCAGGTGTTCGACGCATGGCTAGTCGCTTAATTTAAACAATTAATATCCTGTGATCTGAAATGAAAAATATTCATATATTAACAAGTTTGAAGCGCCAGGTGGTGTCTGCACAGATAAAACCTAATGAGGATTTGTCTGTGTACACCATGTTAGCCAAAAGTTTGTGAACACCTGACCATCACATCATATGCGCTTGTTAAACATCCCGTTCCAGATTGCTCTTGTAATAATCTGTACTCTTCTGGGAAGGCTTTCCACTAGATTTCCACGCGTGGCTGTGCTCATTTGTGCCCTTTCCTTAGTGAAGTGGGCCACGGATGTCTGGGGTTCAGTCAGCGTTCCAGTTCATCCCAAAGGTGTTCAGTGGGGTTGAGGGCAGGGCTCTATGCGGGACACTCAAGTTCTCCCACACCAACCTCAGCAAACCATGTCTTCATGGAGCTTGATTTGTGCACAGGAACACCGTCATGTTTGGGCCTCTTATTTCCAGTGACGGGAAAATGTAGTACTATTGCATGCAAACACATTGTAGACAAACTGCATGGCCACAGCTTGAGGAAGGAAATGAAATTAGAATAATTCCATTCGGAATGGGTCGTAATTGATTAGTGGCCGTGGAAAACGCCTGTGAGGAACCTACACCGCAGTGCTAAGAGAAGACTATACAATGCTTTACTTGTGCTCCAGAAACTTACAAAAAAGAAACAGTTTTCAATTCAGAACAGCCTCGTCATAGGTTTCTAATATAAAGAGGATAACGTTTCAGAATTTTCCCATGCAAAGAGTTTTCCCAGACCACCAAAGATATCTACGCATTATACTGCCTGATTTAATGCTGCACTCAGCCACAAATCTCACCCATGTCAGAGAGAGGAAGAGAAAAAGTAGAGAAGTGGGTGCGTTTCTCAGAATCACGTCGGCTCCTGCCACTGGAACTGGAAGTGTTCGTTAATATTTGAAACTGAAACGTCTGTCATTAGGCAGGCTAGAGAAGAACATCAGAAACCCTTTCTTTTTCTTTTTTTTTGAGAGAGAGAGAGAATTTGTCATGTCTAGTTACCGCACCAGCACACATCCACCCCCCCCCCCCCGCACCCCATACACACACATGCTGAGTGGGCGTTATGTGCAAGGCTTTGACGATCCGGTGTGGCTTTGCAGAACAGTGTGTAAGTGTGTACTGGTGTCTTTGCCAAAGCCAGAACCACATAATGAACTCCAGGTCCAGTGTAGCAACATGATTCACTTTTGTGGCTCCGCTGTAATAGAATTAAACTAATGAGTGAGCTCAGATCGCACTGCCACTGCTTCCTCGTGCACAGCGATACGCTGCCCACAAATCCCGCGAGGACGGCATCATTGGATTATGAAATACACAAGGGCCGCTTTCAGCAGCTGCATGCACACTTGCAGTCAAAACATTTGCTCAGCCTTTCAGATACATGAGGGATCGCGTGCAGCTCGTCAGTCCTTTTTGCAAAATAAGATGTGAAGCGCTTGCTGCATAGATGACTAAACGCACCAAATTCAGCAGTTTAACCAGGTTTATCCAGCTGAAGCCACTGACAACAAAAACATAACAGACAAAAGTCTGAAGATTTGTACGAATTTTAGACTACGTTTCAGTTCATAATGGAATTAGCACTAAGAAATTGCTTCAGCTGTGATAAATGTTGGGAAGACACATACTAATGGTAACTATGCTAACTAACTAACTAAATAACTAATCATCTCTGGACAGATTTACAACGTGCTTTAAGACGAATGAAGGAAAGGAAATGAGGGAAACCAGAGAGAATCATTACTACATCCCACACAAAAGAATGCACATCTAAAAGCATTAACAAATCAGACCTCTTCTGGGACAATACACCCTGGAGGGACGAAACGAAAACAGCAGTCTTGGACAATAATTTAGCTCAAATTCAGGGGAAAAAAAATGTCTCCGCTTATGATCCCAAGAACTCCATGCTCACATGAAAGTATGAAAGTCATGAAAGAAATCGCGACTAGAGCGATGTACCAGGATACACCGCGACGCATGGAGAATTGAACCTTAACGCCTTAAAGAAAATAAAGACCTTGAATGGCCAAGCCAATCTCCTGATTTGAATCCCTTTCAAAATTGATGGAGGACTTTAAAATTTTGAGTAGGTATCAGAGCAACCTTATAAACTTTGGAAATTAAAAAAAATAATAATAATAAAAATAAAAGGGAAAAGGCTAAAATTGAATTATGGTGCTGGAAAAAAAGGTAATTGCTTTTTAAAGGAAAAAGAAATTCCTGGGCAGCTGACGTATTGCTGAAATATGTACAATCCCAGATATGGACAGTCTTGAAGTCTTAGATGTCTTGAAGATGTAATCACAACCAGTAGCTTATGGTAATGTGTGCTGTCTGAACACTTTTTCACCATTTCATTGTCTGAACATACAATATATGGCCAAAAGTATGTGCACACCTGATCATCACACCCAAATGTGCTATGAAACGAATAACAAGCAAGCTTTTCTGTGTGGTGGTCAGGTGTTCGCATACTTTTTTTCCATTGCATTTTCCCTATTCATCTCTGGTTTTAATGATATTTATAGAATTTTTCCTAAATTCTGTTTTAAAAGTTAAAAAAGTCTGCAGTAATATAAATGCCAGGTGTAAATGAAGCACAAGTGATGCGTCTTAAAATCAAACGTCTTAATGTGGCCGTAGCCAAAGTTTCTAGCTTATGGTAGACAAGTGATGTCATCTCCCGCCTCCCAACTCTATGATCCTCAGCCCCCAACCTCTAAAGCAAGAACAAAGAAAAAAACACCCTCTCACCTCGGAATTCCCGCTCAGAAATTTGGAAAGATCTCCACCACCCCAAGTAAACAAAGAGCAGGTAGTCCTCAAGTTACGATGGAGATGCGTTCCGCCACACCCATCGAAGGTCGAAAATATCATATGTCAAATCCACTGTGTTGAACCACTTAGCCTAGCTTAGCCCATCTTACCCTAGCCTACCTTTTCTGATTATCACATTATTATGATTATCACACATGAAACACACCAAAGCACAGCATCGTGTGACACGGTAAAATTACTTTTCTGCATTCACCAAGTGAAGCAGGGGGCATCCAAACAGCACAGAGCCCGGGACAGTACCTTGCTCTACCTTGCCTACCTCTGAATTTTAAATCTTTTCCAAATGTTTTACAATTTTTAGAGCATCGCAATCATCGTTGAAACGTTGCAAAATCTTAAGTCGGGCCATCGTACCTCGGGGAAGCACCTGTAACACCCCCCTAGAAATATACTAGAAATATATTAAACAACAAAAGGTTTGTGAATACAGTTTTCCCCTTACTGTACATGCTCAAGCTAGCTAACCTTAGAGAAAAACTACAATCAGTATTTTTATTTAGTCTTTATTTAGTCTTCAGTCTATTTAGGACAAGAAGTCTTGCGTGTCATGTGGCAAAGTGTCAGTGCACTCGAGTCGGGGGCGTTTCCACATTTCAAAATTCCCCTACTTGATATTGATTGGGATATTTTGCAATCTCAGCCTTTATGCTGCCCTTCAAATCGGACCGCATTTATTGCAACATCCAGAAGCTCAAATTTAAAAAAAAATAATAATAAAATAATAATAATGCTAGCCACACAGACTGCAACGTTTGAGGACATCTAAACCAACCGACCCGGCCTGTTCTCTCAGTATTCAAGGGTGTACATCAGGGGTGGGCAAGCCGAACCATGGAAGGCCAGGTGTGGGTGCAGGTTTTTGGGATGTCCGCTCAATTAGCCAATAATAAAGCAGTTTAGAGCTGTGGGAGGAGTCTTTTTGGACAGCTAATAGACAGGTCATCCCAAAAACCCGCACCCACACCGGCTTTCCATTGCTCAGCTTGCCCACCCCTGGTGTACATTCATACAAATTTTTTTTTTTCTTCACAGACGCCTGACGCAGGATGGAAAAAATATCGAACGAAAATGCTAGTTTTCCATTAATACAGGAGCAGACTCTTTCAGTCCAGCTAGAGAAACTGGAGAGAGACAGAGTGATGTAGTTCGGAGATGTAGAGCCTTCTGAGAGGACTGAGCTCCTTTTGTTCGCGCTGCCACTCGGCCTTGAGAGCTGCCCAGATTTCACTCACACTGCTGTAATATACGCACACACAGACCAACACTGTCTGACATGAGCGAACAAAAAAAGCTCACATCAAGCTCAGAGGGGAGTCAGACGGAGATATTCTCGAGCTTTTTTAACCAACGCTTTCGGAACTTGGGCTACTTGTGATTTCATCTTGAATCAGACAAGCACACCACAATATCTACAGTAAATACATACACACATGGAGGGAACTTGATGAATTTCTAATACGGCTAACAAGAAATGGAAATCAACATGGCAATTTGCCTCAGTTTGACCTCTGTTAGCCGCTTGCTAACTCTTCACACGGTACACAAGTTTCGGTGTGACAAACACGCACAAAGAAATTTGTCACTTCATTATCAATATCTCCAACACACACACACACACACACACACACACACACACACACACACACACACACACACACACACACACACACACACACGACGGAGCTCGATCTTGTTTTGACTCACATTCTAACATGGATAACAAAATGGAAACCAACAATAACCTGCCTCAGGTTAACTATTAGCTTCTTGCTAACTCTTCAAACGGTGCACAAGTGTCTGGTTGGCCATAAATATGTCATTATTTCCTTATGTTGCCGATGTTTGCAACTTTCTAACACATATTTAGTGAATAAACTGGACTAACACAGCTGTGTGTAAGATTCTGCAGTACAAATTGGTCATTTCTTTCACGAACATATCATACAGGAAGCTCTTTAAGGAGCCTCAAAGAGGGGTTCGGTGATTTTTCTTCTTCCTACGACTGCGTTATTATTTTAATTACAGTGGTGGAAAATAAGGTAGCACTGTGGTCTGGTGGTTAGCCCTTCGCCTCACATGAAGAAGGTCATTCATAGCACAGTAATCTTTCCATATTTGTGAGTCAAACCATTTTTTCTCTTCTTCAATAAAGTCCCTAAGCAGTCCAAAATCATTTCTGAAGACGTTCCTATCTTTCATTTTGCAGTTTACTATTTCCAGGAACATGAAAATCAGCTAACTCTGCAGGGCGGCACAGTGGTGTAGTGGGTCGCACTGTCGCCTCACAGCAAGAAGGTCCTGGGATCGATCCCCGGGGTCAACCTGAGTGCCTATCTGTGTGGAGTTTACATGTTCTCCCCGTGTCTGCTTGAGTTTCCTCCGGGTACTCCGGTTTCCTCCCACAGTCCAAAGACATACACAGAGGGGGTTAGGCTAATTGGCTACTCTAAATTACCCGTAGGTGTGAATGTAAGTGTGAACGGTTGTCTGTCTTGAGTGTCACCCTGTGGTGGATTAGCGACCTGCCCAGGGTGTATGTTGCATGTAAACTGTTAAACATCGATACAGTATCGCCAAACATAACACCACAAAACTCGAGCCTAGCAATTTTTTCTTACACCCCTTCGTATTCCACTGAATGAGCAAATGACCAATTGTGCTTGCTCCACTAAAAGCCTGGCAAGTCCAGATTTCCCACACTCGCACAACTGCTTATCCTTCTTATTGGTTTCACTATAATAAAGCACTCCATTACTGTTTTTGAAATGAAGAAATAAATGACTATCGGAGCAATTAAGGGGTTAAATAAGAGTGCAATAA
Source organism: Chrysichthys thysi (assembly GCA_030068315.1). Classification (NCBI taxonomy): domain Eukaryota; kingdom Metazoa; phylum Chordata; class Actinopteri; order Siluriformes; family Claroteidae; genus Chrysichthys; species Chrysichthys thysi. The sequence continues at coordinate 11,925,368 of JAQLOM010000004.1, forward strand.
GAATGGATGCCAAGGAGGTCCGTTATTGACACGCCAGGTAAATAATTCACAATACATGCTGGCTAAGATGTTGTTGTTCTTATTTATTAATGTCAAACCAGGTGCATTGATTTTTTTTAAACTAAAATGCCCTTTAGAATATTTATGCGCGATTGCCCGTGGTCATAAATCTCAGTTCTGCTGGTTGTTGATTGGTTTGACAGGGGCGTGGGATCTCATGAACAATACTGGCGGTTGTAGAAATCAGATCAATGCCACCCCCAACTTTCTGATTGCACACAGCAGGCAAAATGATCTCTTTTTTTTTTTTCCTCATTCGCAGTTACAAGTTGAAATTTATCCGTATGGATATTTGCACTTTATTTTTTTTATTCATAAAAGAAGCAAACTGGATGTCTTTATTCCTGATCCTGGTGTCAATAGGAGGCTGAGAAGAATATATGAAAAGCACTTTTTTCCCCACAACAGCATTTCAGTTCAGTGTTTGAGGCGTGAGGTTTAACCGGGAAGAATAACTCGCACATGCACACACACACACTGATGTGCGATGACACTCAGCTATCAGAAAAGACTCGTTGTCTCCTTTCTTTCACTTGTCAAATCTGCAGGCGCTCAATCATCCCCTTCCTGACACGCTTCCATCTCGCCGCCCCTCACTGTCTTCATTTCCATCTCCATCACTCTCTCTCTCTCTCACAGATTCCTTTCTCACCTCTCCTTTCTCCGCTTCACATTTCTCCCGTCATCATCTTTGTCTCAATCATGGTCACCTCCATGCCCTTCTGTCTCTGTCCCTCACTGCCTCCCTCACTCTGCATAATCCACCATCCCCTCGCATGCGATCGGATGAAAAGCATGATTGGAGGCTCATTTATTTCCCCCCGTTTGTTCTCGGCCTCTTCATTTCATACATGACGGAGAGGCGTGAAAGAAAAGGGGACACAGAGGACAGATGAAGGATGAACTGCTGATTAGTTTCATTTGTCAATCACAGATGTGTCTCAGAAATGTTAGGAATCGCAGTTATAAAGACAGATTGTGTCACATCCCACTTAAGCGCATAGTGTAAAATTACACACAGACACAAACACACACACACACACACACAAAACACATATGTATTAGCATTACCACCCATAATGTGTCATGAAATGATTTTAATACCGTGTGAACAAATGATCTCCTCTATTTTCTGTACACATGCAGGATGTTGTATAGCTAGTTACACCTTAGGATCTTACTGTTGTCTACAAGTTATTCAAACAAGTAAGCACATGGAAAGATTTTTTTTTATTATTTTAGAAATGTTATAAAGCTGAGGCACTAGCGCACCAACATTCATAGCACAGCACACTTTTCATATTTGTGGGTTCAGCTATTTTTCCTCTCCTTCAATAAAGTCCCTAAGTCGTCCAAAATCATTTCTGAAGACGTTCCTACGTTTCAATTTATAGGTCACTATCTCCAGGAACATAAAAAATCAGCTAACTCTGGAGGAGGGCGGTACGGTGGTGTGGTGGTTAACACTGTCGTCTCACGGCGAGAAGGTCTGGGGTCGATCCCCAGGGTCGACCTGGGTGCCTGTCTGTGTGGAGTTTACATGTTCTCCCTGTGTTTGTGTGGGTTTCCTCTGGGTACTCCGGTTTCCTCCCACGGTCCAAAGACATGCACAGAGGGGATTAGGTTAATTAGCTGCTCTAAATTGCCCGTAGGTGTGAATGTGAGTATGAATGGTTGTCCGTCTCTGTGTGTTGGTCCTGCGGTGGATTGGTGACCTGCCCAGGGTGTACCCTGCCTCTCACCCGAAGTCAGCTGGGATTGGCTCCAGCTTCCCCCCGCGACCCTGAACAGGATTAAGCGGCAGAAGATGACAGAAGACGAGTGAGTGAGTTGCTGGTGTGATTTTGGTTGTGCAGCAGTAAAACGGCTCGAGTTGACGTTTGATTTATTCCTTCCTTTATTCGTTTCTTTTCAGTAACCACATCATCCCTGTCATGTGTCCTCTGTGGTCATGATTACGTTTACATTATATCTAGATATAGAACGCTGAAACGTCCGAGTACCATCCCTAAAAGGATCAGTTCTTTGAAAAATCCTGTTCACATCGCTCTTTATTCATGTCTCATCTTTACTCCATCTCGGCAAAGCATAAAATCGTTTTTGTTTTTTTCGCAATTTTTATTTGTCTTTTCTGTTCAGTTTTTTTTTTTAATTTTAAAAACTGTTTCAGCAAAATCATATCACATCCCATAATGTGATTTTAACCTTAAGGAGTCTTCCCCTCCCAGTGTACCCAAATTGGACAGCTAGAGACTGCATAAAACTCTGCCTGGTCTGAGTCCTATATTTAATTGGTCCAGTTTTTCTGAGCCTGTGCCCAATGTCGCCTGTTCCCCATGCCATCATCCACTCTTATAACCCATCTGCCTCAAGGTTCATCATGTTGTGCCTTCTGAGATGCTTTTCTGCTCACCACCGTGGTAAAGAGTGATTATTTAAGTTACTGTAGCCTTCGTGTAAGCTCAAGCCTGTCAGGCCATTCTCCTCTGACCTCTCCCCAACAAGATCCATTGCGTCAGGAAATCCCAGATGAACTTCCGAACTTTTTTCCCCTCCTGTCACATTGTGTCCTGCTATTTTACATGTCCATGAACATGAACTCAAGCCCTTGACCTACATCTGCTTGCTTCTGATGTGCTGATTGAAAAACATACTGAGCGTATACACTTCACGAATGACATTTACTCTCAGAAGTTTCGTGCTCCTCCTTATTTTGGTGTCTGTCAAACGGAACAAGCCCAACCGTGGACTCCTAAAAACATCTCTTCACTCTGACGTCACAAGACTGAGCTTTAAACTAGATGAATGATGACATCGTCTCTTACCTCGCTCCCATTCTTGCGGTAGATCCTTAGTCAGGCTCTGCCTTTCCATCTGCATGGGTATCTCTCTGTCTATCTCTCTCTCTCACACGATCACATCACACATGCACAATCACAGTAATCACCTTGCCCTACTCTCTATACTGTCCTTAACAGTGTCTCTGGTCTTCTCTGCAATATAAGGCTTCAAGCCACAATTCCCATAATTCCCCAAAACTACAGAAAAGTGAAGAAGAAGAAGAAGAGGAAAAGAAAACAACAGAAGTCAAAGAAGTCGGCAAAAGAGTGAAGAAAAGAAGACTAACGAGGAGACGCTCCGACAATGCGACTGTTTGTTGACTTCAGAGACGCGTCAGTGTACAGACCCACACAGTACATACCAGCCTGAGTCACACACACACACACACACACACACACACACACACACACACACACACACACACACACACACACACAAAAAA
>JAQLOM010000004.1:12004782-12016189 GCA_030068315.1 Chrysichthys thysi
TCTATAATTAAGGTTATTTTAATTTTATTCTATGTTTTACTGCCACACATAAACCCATAATACACTTTAAAAACATGTTTTGAGAAATGAAACACATTCATTGTGTTTACATTCATTTTAATGGGGAAAACTGATTCGGGTCGCGAACAAATCGGGTTACAAACGGAGTCTCGGAACGAATTCAGTTACCCAAAGGTTCCACTGTATTTGTCTTTAAGTGTACATGACTCTACAGAAGGGATTTATGCGGTATATCAGACGCTGTCTGTCATTTCTTAATGCACTACTCTACCTGGTTTTCCCCTAGGAATAAGTCAACGTACTCAAGTACCATTCTCAAATACTTCATCAACGCTCTGTAATGCAGCTAGATAATATTTCCAGGTTAAATATGGTTACTTGGTGTACGTTTACAGTGACGTCTCTTTGACAGGTTGGATTGGTGGTTCTTGCTGTAGAGTTGTGAGTACAGGGGTACCTCCTGGGGCTATTACATGAGCTTTTAAGCATAACCAGCATCACACACAGGCATCAACAGGGGCGTATAGTGTTGGTTAACTATTCCGTTTGGATAGTTTCGTCTTGATGCAGTGATCGCGAATGACATCTTTAGCAAGATTTCATAAAATGTCCATAAACGTCATCTTAATAATATGGGCAGTCGTGTGTCGTGTGTCCGTTGGCACTTTTGTCAAAATACTCACTAAGCTTAAAAAAAAAAAAAATAAATAAAAATAAAAAATTGGTTAATAGGAACCACAGGGAAAGAAATAAGATATGAGGCTTGAGCAGGAATGACACGGAGATTGACCGAGAGCTAAAGTAAGAACTGCAGACACAAATAGATACAGATAGAGGATAAGGGAAAAATAAAGGATCAGTGGATCACTTTCTCGGTGCATCCCAAAATATCCATCCATCTATCCGCCCATCCATCCATCTATCATATTAAGAAATCAGAGTGCGAGCGCACACAATGTATGAGACAGATGAAGAGTGACGCAGCACATCTTCCGCATTTCTTCCTTTTTCCTTTTCAGAAGGTTTTGCCTTGCGTATATGCATCGGCGTGTGGATCCCAAGGCTGAGTTAGAGTACTGGAGCCCTCTGTATGATCTACCCACTCCATGACAGTGATTTATAATTTTTTTTTCCATGTACAGTAGCCATTTTGTCAAATTGATTTTTTTTTACCTGCACTACAACGTCTGCCAGTCATTTAACGGTAAAAACAAACAAACAAACAAACAAATAAATAAGCAAGCAAATAAAATAAACACAACCAGAACGTCTTATTGGTTCAAAGTACATCTCCCTGTGATTGAAACTGCTTGGTTATGTATATATCATATTGTGTTCTTTAGTACAAATGTGAAAGATTCATTTATATATTTATTTATCTATCTATCCATCCATCCGTCCCCAGGATCTGCACGTTACCATGAGTCCAAACGGAAAGAAAAGATGATCATAAACAAATATGTGTTTTAGAATGGAAGAAAGAAAGAAAGAAAGAAAGAAAAAAAAAGGGGGAGGGGGGGTGCTGGGTAATAAATGCCACACTGGCACCCGGCACCCGCACCCGCCAGCACTACATTAGCATATATGCTAACCTCAGACCTAACTGTAGCATAATAGAATGAAGCAAGAAAAAAATGAAAGAAAGAAACTGAGCAATAAATGCAAATACAGACAGAGAGAGAGATAGAGAGAGTCTTTTGAATATTTCACTTTCTACTGAGAGGGAAATAAAAAGATGTGTGTAAGGTGCTAGATGGTAATTAGCATTAAATAGTGAGTTGCTCTCCTCTCCAGAGGCCGTGTCTCATTTGGCGCCAAAAGAGAGACGGATGGAGACAAGAAGAAGGGATCAAAGAGAACTAGATACATAGATAAACGAGAAAGTGTGAGAGTAGACAGACCTCTGTACCCGGTTCATCCACCTTTTACAGAAGGAGCCGAGTCTCTCGGCTGAGACGCCGAAATCCTTAAACGATTTAAACGCCATCGCCCGATAATAAAACGGTTCCCCACGGCAACTGCTGGCCCAATAATCCGGACTGTAGTTACCACAGTGTTAAGAGAGCCCCCTCAACGCCGATCGGCGGCAATAACGGCCGGGAGAACGAGCATCACACACCGCCACGGGAGCTATTACCAACCCAGCATGCACAGAGGGGACAGCAAGTGTCAGGGTGCTGAGTTTGTGTGTGTGTGTGTGTGCGTGCGTGTGTGTTTGCTTGCTTGTCACACGCACAATTGCTAATTGTTTTGCTCATGGCATCCAACTCCAGGAAGACAAAGGCACAAGTCACAGGATGTAGCAGGGACCGTACAACACACACACACACACACACACACACACACACACACAGCAGCTGATGGGTGTAGATAAAAGGTGGCTGCTGATACATGAAGCACCTTTTTTCTCTCTTTCACACACTTCTCTCCTGATTAGGTGATGAGAAATTACAGCGTGTGTGTGTGTGTGTGTGTGTGTGTGTGTGTGTGTGCGCCCGCCTGTGTGTAAGTGTGCAAGTCCTGGGGCTCAGATTAAATTGTCAAGTGGATCCTCTCCTGCCTCCGCATTCTCTTCATCGTTCTCTTTTTGTCTCTCTCTCCCTCTCTCTGTCTCGCTAGCTCACATTCATTCTCTCCATCTCCCTCTCAATTTGAGCCAATTGTCTGCCTTAATGGCTTAACTAGACTTTCCATCACCCTGTGGCCCTCTGAAATGTGTGTGTGTGTGTGTGTGTGTGTGTGTGTGTGTGTGTGTGTGTGTGTGTGTGCATTTTACAGTTCGAAAGAACGCCCTGGCTTGAAACAGCACCGTGTCCACCTCAAGGCTTAGCAAGAAAAACACACTTTATCTCTCTATCCCTCCTCGTGCTCCTCCTTCTTCTTTCTTCTTCCTCTTCTTTTTTCCAACCCCTCTTATTAAATGAGCGTGAGAGGTGAGGCCTTTTTAATGCCCAGTAAATCTACATGTGTTGCCTTTAACTCACCTAAATGGGATTCGAAGATGTCTAGATTATCTCCAAATACAATTTCCAAACATGATTCCATGATCTATTACAGATGTGCTGACTTTGCTGTCAAGTCAATCCTGGCAGGCAAAGAGCGAGAGAGAAAGAGCGAGAGAGAGAAAACCGAAACCCTAGCGGATGCCTGTAGCCTGGGTTCCTTGCTCATAGCGTATGTACATGGTAAACTAACTGCAGTTTGCAGAAATGTTTAGATTTATAAGCTACCAGCTGAGTGTATACGCTTACTATACATCAAAGGTGTCCAGATTTATCCCGGAAAAAATGCCGCTGGAGGTGCGAGCTTTCGTTCCAAACAAGCAGAAGCCAAATCCGAGTGTACTGAAAACCAAGCTCAACTGATTCAACTTGTGGACTCAGGTATGGCTCCTGGTTGATTGGAATGAGAACCTGCAGCCACGCCGGTCCTTTGCGGATAAGACTGGACACCTTCGTCAGATATCATAATGCCATTACGGTCTGTGCACAAAGAAATGTATCACGCAATCCGAACGATTTATCCAACAAAACGGGAAATCAGGGTTTTGTTTGGTTTTTTAAAAGACCTAAATACTACACATTACCGTCATTTGGCAGATGCCCTTATTATATAATACACCTGAACATTTTGAAGTTAAGGGCCATGCTCAAGGGCCCAACACTGGCAGCATGGCAATGCTTGGATTTGAACTCCCAACCTTCCGTCAGTTGTTCAACGTCGTAGCCCTGTGAGCCACCCCCTGCCCTACCCGGTCCCAGCTTAACTTTTTTGGCTCCCAGAACATTCCGGGAAACGTCATCCGTTTGGTTGCAGGAACGTCCCATGAAGGTTTCTTGGATGTCCTGTGGTTTTGCCAGGAAAGTTTGTTTCACGTGAATAACACGTTCGTTTTTGGTGGCGTGTTTTGGTTTTCCGGAACGTTCTCCTAACGTCTGTAACGTGGGAACCTTTGGAAAACGTTCCTGTCTGGTTGTATGAATGTTCCCTTAACCTTAACCTACAGAGAACATGTTCTAAACGTTAGCAGAAGCTTTTTTTTTTCTTTCAGCTAACGTTAGCGTGTTTGTTGGCGTAACAGAAGTATGAAACAGCACTATGACACTTGGAGCATTTTTGTTAAATATCACCCCGATGTAATTAAAAGTTCAGAGTAAGCCACGAACAGACTTCGGCTGCAGCTACGCATTCTTGATGGTGTGTAATGTTTTTCTTCTGTAATAACAAGGTACGATGAAGAATGTGGCTTTTAATGGAGAATTTTGGTGTGCGCTCTGGATAAAACAAGTAAAGAAGACTTTGTCACACACTCGCTGGTTAACCAGCCCGTTGCATCATTAGTGCAAAACCCAGGCAGTTCCACTCAAGTGAGCAGGAGACCCATACAGACAAAATAAATGGAAATACTGCTAATTATGATCTGACTGAGAATCTCTTTCTCTCTTCTTCATATGCGCGCACACGCGCACACACACGCGCACACACACACACACACACACACACACACAAAGCACGTTGAAAGGCAGCTGGGGAAGTAGACAACGTGTAATTTCCTCAGTTTAAAAAATGTGCAGCTGAGAGAGCTGACAAGCATGCGTGCATGTGGTGTCCAAAAACAGTGTGATCCTTTTTTTTTTTTTTAAATCACACGAGCAGCCGCACTCGTCTGCTTGTTTGACAGCTGCTTCCTCGTTCCCTGTGTGTGACGACAGGTGATGTTTTAATACCAGTCATCAGCGAAATCACCCTGATCCTAATTAAGCTTATTGCAGAACCAGAAACGAGTTATTCGGCTCAGGGTGGCAAGCACAGCGTCTCGTTTGTCCTCCATTTCCTGCCTCTGTCTTTTTTTTTTTTTTTTAGCTCTCTAGCTTCCATCCTGTCGTTTTCTACCTTTCTCTGCATGTGACAGTATTCCAGCTAGAACACCAGCCATTTTAGGCATGTCTAATTTTTTAAATGTTTCTAATGCCGCATCGCTTCGATGCCGTTTTGACGAGGCATCTTGTGTCCACGGCGAAGTGATTCCCATAATGCACTGCAAGCATGCCAATTTTAGAGATCAAAGTATAGTTTGTTTAGCATCCTTTAGCCAGGTGACAGAAGACTGACTAGTTTGCACATAATTCACTCCATTCTTGGGTTCAGTTTCGGTTTGAATCACGATATTGGGTTCACGATTCGATGTTCCGATGATGTTTCTGAACATTATATTACCAGGAATGTAACGTTTATTTTCATATACTTTATCCAATTAAATATACCTTTTGTTACATTGAATATATATATATAAAATTTGTAGAGTTTGGAGTAAAATATGGCATCCTCTTAACAAAAACATTCCTTTTATTAAAAATAAAACAGTTAATACAAACCGGCCTTTTCTATTAAAAAAACATTTGTGAAGGCTGGAGTCGGCTTAAACATAAAACACCTCAATTTGTTTCTCTTTTCGTTTGCTTTCGGCAGGCTGTAAAAAGATAGCTCCGGTTTCTTGTTGACTCTATTTGTAGTCAATCGCACAAAAGCTCTTTCCCATTTTAGATCTGTTTTTTTTTGTGTGTGTTTGCGTGTTTCCAAATCTTGTGAGCGGTGTTACTTCTGCCAACAGTGACTCCCTGTGCATTCCCTCTATTATACATTACTGACCCCTCTGCTGCCTAAACAATGCAATTACATCTAGGAATATCTTACTAGGAAGAGATTGTGCAGCCCGATAATCACCGTGGTTCATATTTTATTTCCTTGGTTTGAATGGGCCTAAATTTGTACCATGATTTATCATCACATATTGTTACATGCCTAACAAACAGTGCATATTTTACCCAGCAACATAAACACAGCTGACCTGTCCATTTTACAGGTTACATTTCCAGTGCATGAGGAACAAAACCATAAAGCTGTACAGTACTGCAGAAAAACGACAGCATGGGGAAATACCTTCAATATAATTAAACGCACCATGGTTTTCCTATTATAATCCAAATATAAGATTAAACTATTTCTAGATATTTGTACTCATTTAATGCTTCATCTAGTCTTGGCTGATAATTTGGCTAATTTTTTTAGCCTTTTAGAAAGTCGCAAACCCGATCTGCCGGTAAAATTAGCCCGAAATTAACGCTTGAAAATGTGTACAAATGTCATTCAGTTTGATTAGTAATCTTGCATTGAGTTTATTTATTTATTTTCTTTATCTCGTAATAGGAAATGCTTCCAGATATGATTAGCGGTTCTGGTTGTTGTTGGGTTTTTTTTTTTTGTGCAGTGGGTACCTTTTCTTTCGACAGTGCTTAAAAAGAAGCTTTATTCTCCATTTTTGCTTACTTTTAAATTAAAAGTACCCATCTGAACCTTCTGCCAATTTCTACCGGCTTGCACAGAGTAGCATGCTCTTAGCAACACTTTGTACGACAGCACAAAGTTACACCTTTCACTGATGCAGTATCTCCGAAATGCCAGCTATATTTTTCCCTTAAAAACTGCTACTGGCTTTTAGATTGGCTTTTTAAAGCATTCGGCATACACTCGTTATCTACGGTCGCGTGTACTCCTCTTCAACCCCAGGGTACACACACTCAGGTGTTCATTTACTTTGGCTTTTTACTTGTCAATTGTGCCCTTCCTCTCAATTGCTAGACTGCTCTCTCTCTCTCTCTCTCTCTCTCTCTCTCTCTCTCTCTCTCTCTCTCTCTGTGTGTGTGTGTGTTTTGTTTGCATCCAAGGTCGAAGAGTCAAGGTTTCTGCAGTAAGACAGCCCCTGTCATCACAGTCTTCAAACTACAGGATATACTTGTGAGCAGAGAGAGAGAGAGAGAGAGAGAGAGAGAGAGAGAGAGAGCACAAATAAAAAATAAAGGAAAAACAGACCAGAGGATATAGGGGGCAAGAGGAAGAGCCGAAGAGACAAAAAACCCCGGAGAGGCAAAGATACAGAGAGGTACAGAAGAGACAGAGAGATGGAGGAGTTTGTTTTTTTGTTTTGTTTTTTTGGAGAAGGCTACTTTATTAAAGTACTAACAAAATGTTTTAATAAAAAATAAAGGCTTGACTAAAGCATTCAATTTCAGCTAAAATCAAAACAAGAAAACAGCACACAACTCTCTCGCTCTCATTCGCTCTCTCACTTGGTTTGCGTGTGTGTGCGTGTGTGTGTGCGCGCGTGTGTCCGTGTGCTTGCGTGTTGCACAAAGAAACGTTGCGTTAATCACTCCACTTGTTCTGAGTGCTGCGATTAGGCCCGAGTTGCCATGGTAACGCTCCGAACGGTAAAAAAAAAAACGGAAAAAACCCAGATGAAATAAAACATAAAGCAGTAAATGTCAGACTCGCTAATGAAGCTGCCGAGAAGCAGCATTCGCCCGCTAACGAGCAACACACACGCGCGCACACACACTCCGTGCTAAGTCAGATGTTTTGCTTCACTTCAGAGCCCAAACACTCGCCTAACGAGAGACAAAAATATGCAATTATTAAAAGTTTTAATAAACAAGCAGTAAGTTTGCTAAAGTGAAGTGCACTTGGTTTAAAAGGCACGCTCAAAGGGAAAAAATCTATTTAAAAAAAATAAATAAACACCTGTCTCCGAGAGCTAATCTCAAATCCAGCCGTTTCAAACCCGCACGGATTATAAGCATCAGATTAAATGATGTTATTTTAAAAAATACACGTGTGATCGTTGATATGGAGAAGGTTTGTGGAAGGAGACGTTTATTTATGGAAGAAGTCTCAGGCGTCAGCGCGGCGCAAAAGGTTTAATGCCGTTCTCTGAAACATGAGGAACATGACGAGAGGAACTAGCTGATGTCACGCCCATTCCACACTACTGTAAATGGTTAAAAAGCCTTCAGTTATAAGTTCGTCTTTTCACGCTTAATCCTGTTCAAGGTCGCTAGAGCCAATCCCAGCTGACTTCGGGCGAGAGGCGGGGTTTACACCGTGAGCAGGTCACCAATCCACCGCGGGGCGACACACAGAGACAGACAACCATTCACACCTACGGGCAATGTAGAGTCACCGGTTAGCCTACTGTGCATGGTTTTGGACTGTGGGAGGAAACCAGAGTACCAGGAGGAAACCCACACAGACACGGGAAGAACATGCAAACTCCACACAGAAACGCACCCAGGTCGACCCCGGGGATCGAACCCAGGGCCTTCTTGTCGTGAGGCGACTGTGCTAACCTCCACACCACCCTAGTTATAAGTAAAAATTTAAAATCATTGACAAAATGCTTTGGTGTAAAAGGAATAAAGCTCTTTGAATCATAATGCTGGAGAAAAATAATCAACTTTGGGTTGGTAAAAGAACGTTCAACTAGCATTAGCTTACGGTTCTCGCATACATTTCTTTTACAGAAGCTTCCTGCCAATGTATAGAGAACGTTCTCTCCAAGTTAACCTTAGGGCAATGGACGGGAATGTTCTCCAGAGGTTTCCCAAAATGTCCACTTTCTGAACGTTAGGAGAACATCACATAAATCAAAACATACCACCAAAAACTTGCGTTATATTTCCGTAAAACAAACTTTCCTGCAAAACCACAGGACAACCAAGCAAACAGTCATGGAACGTTCCTGTACCAACAACAACAAAAAATAATAATAATAACCTTCCCAGAATGTCCTGGAGACCCAAAATGATCCGGGTCCACCTTGTGTCAGGTCACCTACCATGTTGCTGTTGCTTATTGTCCTGTGACAGCATGCCTCATCATGTTGTTTTCCTTACATACACATCTTACATCTTATTCTCTTCCGACAAGAAAACATCAGACCAAACCCGAACACAAACCCGCTCCTTCAAAGCTCTGAGCTTCGCTTCACTTGCTCTCTTGTAGTCAGTTGTATGTTGCCCGGCTGTGAGACATGCCAAAAATAAGAGCAAGCTCATGATTAAGCACGAGACGGGGAAAAAAACCCACTGCCGCTTGAGATGAATCTGCGTGTTCCGTGGTGAGAGTGTGGAGGTTTAATAAAACACCTGAAGATCAGCACAAGGCAGCGAGGGAGTTCATCATCGGTCTAACAGTCTAACAGCTGACCGCTCGTGACCTGATCGCTCAAGGTGCACGTTAATAGCAGGTGTCAGACCAGGTGTTGTGTGAACACCAGACTAGACAGGTGCGTGTCACGTGCACGCCGTGATTTTTCACACCTGTCTGCTGAAAGCCTGTGTAAATAACGCCGAGTCGGCGCTTAGATCGTCCAACGGTGCACTTTTCTAATGCACAGAGCTGAAGGCGGTTCGTTCTAAATGACACAGCCATTTGTTTGAACTTCCTCGTTTTGGTTTGGCCACCTCGACAGCCCGCTTGCGCTGATATTGGAACTCAGTGCAAATAAATTGAATTATATTTCACTGAATTGAAATGAACAGGGCGGCACGGCTGGTGGTACAGGAGGTCGACCTGCTACATTACAGCTCCACAGTCCTAGAGTCACTCCTGAGCGGGGTTTTTCATGCGTTCCTCGGGTGTCTGCGTGGGGTTTCACGCGTCCTCCGGGCGTCTGCGAGGGGTTAGGATAGACTGGCTCTTCTAAATGAAATCAGAAATAACCTTAATCTGAGAAACAAAATAGGAAAGCTTTAAAAACTGCCCTTTTTTTATTAAAAAAAAAAAAGAAAAAAAAGCTTATGGTAATCTTTGAAGGGAAAACAAAACGGGTTAATGCTCGGGGAATATTAATACGACCAAATGGGAATGTTCTCCAAAGGTTCTCCAAAGGTTGTTCGCCACCAAAGATATAAAAACATTCCCCCAAACACACACACACACACACACACACACACACACACACACACACACAGTCAGCAGTCTAACATAATTGCCCAAATCCTACTGACATTACCCACCCCTTCCCTTCCTCTGTTGCCAAGGCAACCAGGGCGGGGACTGGTGACTGTATAACTTCAAATAACTTGCACAGTCTTGTTTAGTGTCACATGGCCCAAATGTGCTCATAAGCACAGTAACATGACAAAATGACCTCATGCTCTCTCTCTCTCACACACACACACACACACACACACACACACACACACCTCAGCATGCTTCCAGGAGCCATGCCTCACATTTCTGGAGAAAAGCCACTGCCCCCATGTCTAGTGTGTGTGTGTGTGTGTGTGTGTGTGTGTTGGCAGGCTGAGATTAATTTCAGACATCAGGAGAGATGATAATGACCTCAACCTGGATCATCATCAAAACTGCCACAAGTGAGCTCGCCCTGGCCTGTACTTCACCTCCGCCTGTGTGTGTGTGTGTGTGTGTGTGTGTACACGAGTGTGAGACATGTAGCTTCTGCGCAGAAGGTTCTTCATCTGACAGCTCCCCATCTGTTCTTCTGTGTCCGTCTTTTTCCATCTCTGTCTGTCTGTCTGTCTGTGTGCCTGTGTGTGTGTTACAGCTCCAACTCACACAGCGACAATCTCAAGGACACACAAATACAACCTTCACACTCACACACACACACACACACGGATTTATAACCACCTCTTTTATATTACTTTTAGACTACATTACTATTCTTTATATGATTCTCATTTGTTTACTCGTTTATTTAGGTTTCGTTACATATATCTGGACACATTTTGGATTTCTGTATTTATGTACAGCAGACAGAACCAATAGCAATAATTAACGGGTGTGGTGTTGCCCATTGTGATGCAATTTATTCAGTACTTTTTTTTCAGCATTTATTCAGCTCTGGATTTGAATCTTCAGCCCTGACGCTAAAAAGCCACAAACGATTTATTTATTTATTTATTTACTATATATTTTGTTATTCTGTGTATAACTCTGTGTTCGTTACTGAGGAGACCACAGTGAAGCTGACACACACAAGAGTGTAAGCAGCGCCGCAACGCTTCCGGCTTTATGACTCGCGGGAGGATTCGTTTATATGATTCGAGTCAGCGTTTTGCGGCGCGAGGCCTTAAATCACACACGCTTTGATTTTTTCAGAGAAGGGAACGGAAAGCGGGTTGTTTTCAAGGTTTATCGGAGCTCGGATGGTGAGCAGGTCAGCCCACATTTACTGTCCGGATTAAAAAAAACAAAAAAACATGATCATGGGCAGCAATTAACACAGGAGCAGATGGCAGAGTTCACATAACACAGATAAATCTTTCCACTCCTTCTCCTCCTCCTCCTCCTCTCTCTCTCTCTCTCTCTCTCCCCCACTCCCGTACTGCGTCAAACTTCAGAACATTTTCACACACATGTCTTTTACAGGAACAGCGAGAAACTGGCGAAGACAAAAGCTGCGAGAACGGAACGAACTGAGAGAAATCACGTAGCAAGCGAAATCAACAGCATCGACACACACACACACACACACACATGAACCAATGGAAACAAAAAAAAAGGCAATGGAGGAAGTGAGCCA
>JAQLOM010000004.1:12175620-12186452 GCA_030068315.1 Chrysichthys thysi
ACACACACACACACACACACACACACACACACACACACACACACACACACACACACACACTTTATTTATTACCTCTTGTTTCGACTGAAAGTCCAGTTTAGAAAATTGTTTGAGCTTGGATATAAAATCCTCCATTGTAAAAACAGGCAGAGTGAGAGGGGAAAAGATATCACAGCACTTGACCTGCTCATGACCATGGACTCTAGGATTGTTGCTAGCTCACTGTCACTTACTCTGCGGAGTAGTTCAAGAACATCTGGGTTCACGAGTGCCCCCTATCTTGAGGCAAGAGAACTGCCTGCCTCACCCAGGGCCTCTTCACTGCCGTTGTAAGATCACTGAGCACATGAAACAGGTTACACACAATATATTATAAACATCAGCTAAACTATGGAAAGTCAGGGGGGCATATATTAAAAGTGTGTGAAACATTTGATTGGTGACACACAGAGAGACAGGGACAGGGACAGCTCGCTGCTGCCTCACCACGCGCCTCTTCCCCGTATTTGAACGGAAATGCAAAAATTCAGTGATTTTTAATAAAAAACAATCTAAATTGTTTACATTAAATGGAAAATTAGTTTATAGTTCAAACCATTTGAGAAATATAACCATATCATTTATTTGTTTATTCTACATTTAATTTTTTCCATGATGACAGGTCAGGCTCTGCCTCCCTTGCCCCTCCTGACCGCACGTCACTGTGGGTGACCATACCGATAGTGATGCAGCTACTCAGGTTGCTCTCGATAGGCCCTCTATAATGTGGTGAGAATGGGTTTGAGAGATGGGCTTTCCTCAGCCCTCATTGAAAGCAGAGACGCTGCTGGATGTTCTTAGCTATGGAAATAGTGCTGAGGGACCAGGAGAGGTTCTCTGCCAGGTAAACACAGAGGAATTTGGTACTCTCCACGATCTTCACAGAAGATCTGTCAAAGTTCAGTGGAAACTGGAAGCTCTGTGTTCTCCTGAAGGCAACAATTATTTCTTTTGATTGTGGGGTGGGTGGGGGGGGCACTCCAGTGCTCAGTGTGGTGGTGCTGGAGATACTGTTCCCGATCTGGACTGAGGTCTCTCAGTCAAGAAGTTTAGGATCCAGTTGCAGATGGAGGTGTTCAGGCCCAGCAAGCTCAGCTTTCCAATTAGGTGCTCAGGAATGATTGTGCTGAATGCTGAACGGAATAGCATGTCTATGAATGGCATTCTTACACATGTGTCCAAGTTGTTCAGTGCATCAGGTAGGGATGCGTCATTATGACAGGTAGTCATGTAGTTGGTGATGGCTTAAATACCCTGCCACATGCTCCATGTGTCACTGCTGTCCTGGAATTGGCTATGGATTCTCTAACCGCTTTGCTGCTTTGATGACCTGAGACATTTCGGCCCTTGCTGTTCTTAGGGCTGCCTTGTCACCTGCTCTGAAGGCCGATTGTCAGGTCCTTATCAGCTCATGCACCTTTGCAGTCATCCACAGCTTCTGGTTAGAGCATGAAATGATGATGTTGGAGACGGTGACGCAACCCTGGTCGTTCTTATCACCACAACGTCTTTGATGCACTTACTGATGTAGATGGTCACAGTTTACGCATGCTCCTCCAAGTTGGTGCTTACACCATCCGTTGCAGTTTCCCTAAACATATGCCAGTCAGTGTGCTCAAAACAGTCCTGAAGAGCACAGATGGCTTCTGCTTGCCAGGTCCGCACCTGTTTCAGAACTGGTTTGGAGTGTCTGACGAGTGTTCTGTATGCTGAGATTAGCATAACAGACATGTGGTCTGAGTAGGTGGGGGCGGGGCTCCACCTGGTACCTGCCAGGAGTGTTTGTGTAAAAAAGATCCAACACATTTGGCCCTGTCTTCGCAAAGTCCAAATATTGATGGAATTTCTGGAGCAATGGTTTGGGATTTACATGGTTGAAATCTCCACTGACAATAAACAGTCCATCAGGGTGTGCATTCTGGAGTTCTCTAATAGCTCTGAACAACTCACGAAGCATTAGTGTTGGCGTGAATGTACGCTCTGACTATGGTCACCTTGGCAAATTCCTATGGTAAATAAAATGGTCTGCATCTAACACTCACAAACTCCACCAACAATGGGCAGTAACCAGAAAGTGATACAGAGTTCTTGCACCATTCTGTGCCACCACCGCGAGTCTTAGTGCACAGAACTGCATTTTTGTCAGCACAAAATGAGGTGAGCCTATATAGATAAATGGTAGCTTCCAGAAATGTGTTGCGGAGCCATGTCTCTGTGAAAACAAAGATGCAGCAGCCTCTAAACTCATGCTCAGTAGTCTACTGAAGTCCAGTTACTGTACTTATGATGGTCCATCCTCTGGCCACCGGCATCAGGTGATACAGAGCACTGGAGGCTTGTAGCAAGCTGAGAACTCATAGCTTCTTTTTAGATGGTATTTATAGCGTAGCAGTGTTTGGCATTGGTAGACATGAACAATGTTTGCTTCAAAAAACCATGTGCTGTAGGACTTGTGCTGAGAAACAAAATTGAACAAAATAGCAACGTTGTAGGGCGGCACGGTGGCTGAGTGGTTAGCGCTGTCGCCTCACAGCCAGACGGTCCTGCGTTCGAGCCCCGGGTTCGGCACTGGTGCCTTTCTCTGTGGAGTTTGCATATTCTCCCCGTGTTTGCGTGGGTTTCCTCCGGGTACTCCGGTTTCCTCCCACAGTCCAAAGACATGCACAGAGGGGATTAGGCTAATTGCCGACTCTAAATTGGCCGTAGGTGTGAATGCAAGTGTGAATGGTTGTCTGTCTCTGTGTGCTGCCCTGCGGTGGATTGGTGACCTGCCCAGGGCGTATCCTGCCTATGTCAGCTGGGATTGGCGCCAGCTTTCCCTCACGACACTGAACAGGATTAAGCGGAAGACGACGAATAAAGACGAATAAAGCAACATTGTAGATCTGGTGTAGCTGCTGCATGGATGACTTGGACATCTTGAATGTGAAACATCATTAAGACTCTTCAAATTTCAACATTCAAATGAATTAATCTACTAAGCTGCACCGTTTGAAGTGGTTCAAACATTCGAAGTTCAAACTTCACCTCTCAACTCTGGCAACAATGGCATTGCCACTATGCAGTTTCGATATTGTGTTGTGATCATCCTTACTGGTTCCACTATGAACAGGTTTGATGGATTTCTGTTCATCGCTTATGGACCATGATGTGCCAGTTCTGATGTTACAGTAGCGCCTGTTATACTTGCTCAGTCCCTGCCATGATCCAGCTCATATGTGGTAGGCCTTGATCTGTAAGCACTTTTTTTCTTGGTATGCCTATGCTTGAAATAAGCTGAACTTACAATTTATTATCTGACATATTTTCACTTTCTTTGAGTTGTGTCGTGCCTTCCTGAAAAGGATGTACTATATCCATGGCAATTCTTGTAAATGGCTCACCAGTGATTGACAAATTAATTAGAGAGACTCTAATTTTTGTCATGGGGTTTTTAACTGGCACTTGGGCAAGATCCCCAATGTCTAGGTACTGGCATGACCAATAAAAGTGACTCGCTATTCTGTTGAGTGTTTTAGTATGTCCTAGATAGCTTAGACACAATTCTGAGTGTCCTCATTTCAACACTTTCATTTTGAGGCATTTAGGAAGCACCAACTGCTCAGTCCACTCCTTGACTCTGTACAGATTATCTTCTTTGAGGAGAATATGGCCTTCATGTTTAATCAGTTTTGAGCACTTCATGAAAAAAAGGCTTGAGTGTTACTTGGTAACAGAAGTGTTCCTTAGTCAATAAGCTTAGCCTTAAATTTCAAAGAGAAATTCGCTGTTTTAAAAAGTTTCAAAGGTTTTTACAATTGTTTTTTTTTTTTTACCCTTGCTTCACTGACACTTCACTGAGCTGTGCTTTATATAATCTATCTCCTGGGTTCAACATCTTGAGGACTATATGATCTCCTGTGTTTTCTTTGGATTTGTGATTTGACATCATATTGCTCATACAGGTCCTGCAATCTTGTGTAAAGTTCTTTTGGGGTTTCGCACAAAATCCGTTCATGTTACAGCGATGATAAACAGAATACTGTATGTTTTAGAAATGAATTCAGACAGCTAAAATGAAACTGAAATATGGGGATGTCAGATCACCTTAGAATTGCTACATGCAAAAAAGTTGACTCTGACTGCCTCAGCAATATGCAGACTAGGGACAACCGCCACTTACTGAGCCTGACTATGAACGACAAAAAAAAAAAAAGAAAAAGATACGTAATGCAACGTTGGCTTCAGGTAGGGGCAGATAGCAGCAAAGAGATATTCAGGCAAATAGAAAGCATTCGGGGCTCTCTCTCATCTAATGCATGAAACAGAATGTGTGGTTGTGTGATAGTTTACCAGGGTGGTTATAAAAAGCGTTTGCTTATTATTAAGCCAACATGTGACGTGGCAATAAGATTGGTTTGGAAAAGGCGGTCACTTTTCAAGCCATCATATACTAATTATACCAACAATAGTTGTTATTCTTGTATATAAGCTAGGTTTTTTATTTTTTACATGAATACAAATATATTCATATGCATGCTTATAATGATATGCTATTGGTCTTATTTTTTATTACATACATGTAATACTATTGCAACAATTTGTAATAAGCTGACATTTGTGCAGAACGTCATGTATAATTGTGCTGCTCTGTCTGCCTCTGCATTGGTACGTTCAATAAAAAACACTTGCTGTCCCACACAGTTTGATCTGTTCCATTTGGACTGAACACTGAGCTGGTTATTTATAGACTCGGTAACAAATTCCACTTTCTATGACAGGTCTAGAGGGCGCCAAAATCACCAAGAAGTGCATCAGCACAACATGTTGCAACATGTATTGTGTGACATATATCATATTACTTTTCTTTATTTCTTAATACTTTTGTAGTGTGTGTGTGTGTGTGTGTGTGTGTGTGTGTGTGTGTGTGTGTGGTTGTGTGTGTATGTGTAAAACACACACCTGACAAAAACTCCTTTACCAACTCTCTCTCTTTTTCTCCTTCTCTCATTGGCTCATCCTACCATTGCTGCAAAGAGCTGGGTTGCCATGGCAACTGCCTCCGCCAGTATGCCTCCTCTCCTCGGCTCCGATAAAGGGTCTGGCAGAAGCCGTCCCACCAAACCACTGAGTTTATGAGCAAGAAAAAGAAAGGGAAACAGAAAGAACAGAGGAAGAAAGCCAGTCTTATATAACTCATCCAATTTTAAAGACACTCTCTATAAATGGTGTCTGTTACATAAACCTGAACATTCCTACATATCTTGGTTTTCAATGCACAAACACAAACGAATCTTTCTCAAGGCACAGGAGGAGACAAAATACGGAATATGATCACAGAGAAATGATGAAATGCTGACGGAGTCAAGTCTTCATTCCGAACAATTTCTAAAATCAGAACACCGGAAGAAACTAATCAAACACAGAAAATTAGACCACCAAAAGTAATTCCATCATGTCTTCAGTGTTTTAAAGTTGATATGAAATAACGTAGTGACCTCAGCAAAAATGACCACTGATATCCAAGTGTCTGCAAATATCCCGCGTGTGTTTCTTTTCTCCATTTTTTTTTTTGCCTCCAGGTCAGAGCTTTATGGCGCCTCTTGCATGTAAAGGTGCCTATTACTTAAGTGAAGAACTAATAAGCTAACAAATATACATTGCCGAAAATTCGTATTCACACATACACAAATAATCCACATTACCGATATTTTAATAAAGTATTTCCACATGCTCAATTATGATTATTAATATTGCTTGCTATTACTATTGTTATTAAATTCACTAATTATTCTTGCTGTTCTCACTGATAACACTGATATTATTTTGGATTTTAATTTAACTCCAAGTTAAACAGGTTGTTAAATGGGATGATAAAACATGATACATCACATGCCCCAGTGAAGAAACTGATTCATAAAGTGTCAGTGGAACTTTGATGAATATAAGCTATTTTATGTCCATTCTCCAGACTCTGATCTTGGTCTCTTTGAGCCCCAGTCATTACTCTTCTCATGATCACTCCAACTGCTGAATGAAGCCATGGAAACAAAGTCAGAATGTACAAAAGGGTTACTGCAGTTACATCTCCTCAGGACTCAGACATTGTAACCCTTGACAACCGTACGATCCAACCAGTCATTCCTATATAACCACTTGGACGAACCAGGTCAAAATAATAACTAAGTAATTGACAGGCAGGAGTGTGGTAATCTGGGAACGTTCATGGTGGATCCGTCTGAGATCTGTATATGAAATGGAAAAGAGGGGGTCAGATAAACGAAGTAAGAAGCGAAATGCGAAGGGGAAGTGAAACATCTTGAAGCCTACAGAGGGAGAAGGAAAGTCAGAGATGTTGATTTGCTTAAATTAAAGCTGCTGACAGTGACAGTGGGTCTGTGTTTGTGAAAAAAAAACCCAACACACACATTATAGCAATATAAAATCTATTTACCCAGAAATGAAAAGGGAGAAAACAGAAGGATAGCTGTGATGGTTTCCTTTGGAACTGGAAGAGTTGTCCGGTTTGGTTGTTTCCTTAGAATAATACTAAAAGGAAAACGATCAACTTGTGAGTATAACTTCATGTGTGTCCATGCTACATCACACCCATCCCCTGGTCATCCTCATCAACCTGCATTTTCCAGTTGGTTCTCCACTTAGTTGGAAAACCCTGGTTACAGATGTAACCTTCTCTCCTGTTTCTTTTTATTCTGGATTGTCCGTACATTTTTCTTAGGAATTACTGAAGGCCATGAATCAAAGATACCATGAGTGTTAATAATATGTCCTGATAGTGCACCTTTCCAAAGAATAACAGACAGTACTCACAGTTGCAAACACAGTGGAACCTCTGGTCACGAACTTAATTCATTCCGAGACTCGAGTTTCGACCCCGAAACTAAATTAAATAAACAGATGATTTCAATGCACATTTTTATGAGTTTTAAAACACAGGGAAAAAAAATCAAAGTTTGAACAATCCTCAATTCTACAAAATCTTACGGCAAACCACCAAGAAAACTAACCTTGCATGAGTCGACTTCTGGTGTTAAGGAAGTGAGGAGAAAGATGGAGGAGGAGGTTAACCGTACAACGTACGAACCCACGTCTGACTGAGACCGATTAAAAGGACATGTGCATCTTTGTTAGGTGCGTAATATGTAATTGCGCAATACCCAAACAGAAAATGGGAAAGCATTGGTGCGTATGAAGCGCAAGGGGAAAATGGCCGGGGTTGTCTTCGTTCGGCACCTGATCATGAGGTCGTGACCAGGTGCAAAATTTTGGCGAATATTTTGGTCGAGGACCAGTTTGTTCGTGTTCAGAAGCATTCGTGACCAGAGGTCCCACTGTACCACGTATTATTGAGATATTTCTTCCTATTGAGGAAGAGCAAGGTGGTGATGATATTTACACTATTGAGGTTGCAGATCACTCAAGTGTTCGTAGTGGTCTTTTTTGAGGATGAGAATCGCTCAGCCTTCTGATAACACTCCGTAACACGTAGGTTGTAATGAAGCAACATTCGTCCTGTAAAATCCAGCAAAGGTAGGCAGGGAAGTATCACCATATCACCACTTCACAAACGTCTGCAAGTGACACTTCCCATAATGCCACGCTAGGAGGTAGCCATAGTATGTACTGAATGGTGGTATTTAATAAAAGAAGATGCCTTCTGGCTGGTGTTTGAATATCTTTGTACAATCTCTTCCTTCACCCATCCCTAAACCTGTCTTTATGGTGCTCCCCAATGCACACAAACTGCTTTCCAGCTGACAGTCACTTACACATAATTATTGAGAGACCTGAACTGCACTCAGGGTTGGCCTGGGTGTATTCTCATCTACAAGAGTAGATAGGTTGACAGGTTTATTGATATACTGAGGAGTCAATATCTTTGGTAGGAACGTTGGGCTATGGTGGCAGCATGACATAAATGAGCTCCAGTCCCCAGTGTAGGCACTACATGCTGACTGATAACACACGTAGTTTGTCTACTAATCTTGCTGTGCTAAAAGTGGCAAAAAAAAAGCTGTCTTAAGCAAAAGTGAAAGCCATTTTATATCTTCCATTAGTTCCAATGCCAAGCTGCCAAGACTGCTTTACACCAAATCTAGATCCCAATGTGGGATCAATGTTTCATGGGAAGAAGCCATTCCTCAACTCAAAGAAATATTTGGACCAATTTATGTACTCCCAGCAGTAAATCAGCAATCTCTCCCCAGTGCACAATGCTGTCACGGCTGTACAGTATTAGGACAGACCCAAAAGACACTTTCAGTCACTTTAAGCTGCTGTCTTAAGCAAAAGTGAAAGACACTTTACATAGGCAAATGTTCTGGGGTTGCTCCCCGCAGACAGGTCTATAATTTTAAGGTTTATGATCTACTGCAACTGGGTGGACACCATAGGTCAGGTTTGATGGGGAGCAGGCACGAAGGATCTGTAATTAATATTAATAGGCAGGACAAAGGTCTGTTCAGTTTGAACGGGGCTATCAACTCACTGTTTACATAGTCTGTCAGATGAGTGCTGGAAATAATGCAATACTGCAATAATTAGAGAATAATCCACCCGAAAGCATTTGTCTCTGCCCTGTCTCTGGAACCACAATGGACCGTGAGTTGGCTGGCTGTTTGCAAACAGGTCCAGTCTTTTCATCTTAACTGAACTATCAACTTGTTATTGCTGTGATTCCTGGACTGTTGTGCAGTCCACACTCAATATCGGTTGCTATTTTATGCAACCCTGTGATGTTTCACTCTACACTAATATGTGTGTGTGTGTGTGTGTATGTAGGTACAGTGCCAGGAAAAAGTTTGGACACACCTAGTCATTAAAAGGTTTTTCTCGATTCTGAATCTTTTCCACATTGTAGAAAAATACTGAAGACATCAAAACTGTGACATGTCATATGGAACATTTATGGATTTAGTGGAATTTCTTGCCTTCTTAATCCATGTGAGACCATCAAACAGTAAATAGCAAATGTGAAAATACAGTAAACGGCTCTGTAGTGATGTCCTGTAGTCATTAGTACTGTAGTAATCCATGTCATGCCAAGAACGGCTCGACTAACTAAAGAGAAACAACAGTCCATCATTACTTTAAGACATGACGAGTTTTAAGGAACAAAAATAAAGAATAACCATTGAATATGAAGCTGCGTCCAAACTTTTGTCTGGTACTGTATACACTTACAGATACAATACAGGTGATTGCCTTAACAGGTTCCCAAAAATGTTTCAGCCAGAATAATGTAACTTCCTGGATGTTAATAAACTAACAGTGAAACTCCTTATCTACCTTCCTTATACTTTAAAGATGCTACTGTCATTCTTGAAGTGGTATGTAATGAAACACACCGTTTTAGCACTGGAGATAAAAAATAATAACATCTAAGCCAGACATGACAAGTCTGCATATGAGCCAATTGCAGCTGCATGTGTGCATGAGAAACAGGGAGAATAATATAGATATGCTTTGCTTACGAAAATGACTCACTGTTTGAGCAAAATCACTATTTGCCCAATTGTCATGTGATCAGTGAATCCCATCTGGGTTAATTTGGTCTGATTTTCAGGATTACTTGACATAACAAACAACTTGCTATCCTAGCCTAAATGAATAGAAGGGTAGAAAATGTAATGTAAGTTTCAACAAGTTATAAGCTTATATACTGCTTAATAAGATAATCAAAATGAAGTAATACACCAAATGTCTAATTCAGTGACAGACACTCATGGTAAAACTGGAACAAGTCAAATATTATAATTTCATCAACCACAGTGTCCATCAACACACTCTATCTAAATCTGCAAATTTAACAATAAGAATTGCAAAAAATAAATAAATAAATAAATAAATAAAAAAATCAAAGGATTGCAGCTCTATATTTATATGTCTTGAATGCATTTCCTCTATTTCTTGACGGAACAATGGGAAAGAGCATGACTGTGACCTAGCGGGAGCTTTTTATAGGCTACATTTGTAAGATCATGGTCAGGAGGTGATGACTTTGCTATTAGTACCAAGAAGAAGCAAGCAAATGGGAAAACCTAACTGATTCTAAAGAAAAGCCTACTGCTACTCTAAAAAGGAAGGAAATAGCATTTAGGACTACATTTATGAATTTCCTTCCAATTGCATTGAAAAGCACTAACACAAATTTATACACGTACAAATATACATTTATTTAATATACAATTAATAAAGTATTTAAAAAATAATTACAAAATAAAATAATAAACCAGATTAAGAGTCCTTGAGAACTTTCATCTCTATATCACTGGGGTTTTAAATTGGAATTATTTTAACCTAATCCAGTAATATCCTGGGATTACTAACTAACTGACACTATTAACTAACTAAACTGATTACTGCTTGCTCTTAAACTGGTGTTGATATCACTGATGAAATCACTGACCTCTGGTCTGTTGTCTAAATTTGGCCATTATGGCACATAACCAACAACGTGATATTCATTGCATACTAGCAAGCTAACAAATAAAACATCTTTAGGCAGAGTGGCTGGTTTTATAGTTGCGTTTGATAAAATTGGCTCCTTTTACCCTAACCTGATACAATATATGCAAAAGGCAGGTTTTCTAGCCTTCTTTCTAGCTATCCTTGTTTTATTTGTACACACATAAAGCTATTGCTTTCAGACTCACAATATGCAGGATTCATCAAATCAGTCTAACGATTTTTAATCTGAATTTGTGACCCATGCTGGCAAAATGAGTTGGAATGAGGACATTTTCAAAAGTGAGTTATTGTTACTTCCACATTGTCCATCTAAAGACCTTCAA
>JAQLOM010000004.1:12292497-12302614 GCA_030068315.1 Chrysichthys thysi
CACGCAAACACGGGGAGAACATGCAAACTCCACACAGAAAGGCACCCATGCCGAACCCGGGGCTCGAACCCAGGACCCTCTCACTGTGAGGCAACAGTGCTGACCACTCAGCTACCGTGCCACCCCCTAGTAGATGTTATATGCTAATACGTGTCCAGAACTTGTCAGTGGTGTTACTATAAGAATTTCAATGTGCAGTTTTCATGTGGCAACCATGCAAAAGACAAATCAAAGACTTTGACTTTGACACTTAAGTTCTAAAAGGCTTTAAACGGTACAAATACCACATCCCCGAACAGATGAAAGATGATTGAAGTCCATCACTAGAATTAGAGGATACGTTGCCTTCAGTTCCAAGGTGCACATGTGGTCTGGCTTGTGTAGGAGGTGAAAGGAAGAAAGGGAAATCATAGCCATTTGACAATGGTATTTATGTCAAATAGTCCATCGTGCAGTTGATTTGTGACTTTGTTGAAGGTCACAGCTTGCATGCAGACATGAACAAGAATATATCTGTGTGATGATTTGGTTAGGAAGTGGGAGGTGGGCAACAACTTCCTTTTCGTTAAATTGTAAATTATATGTAGGTCACCACATAATGTTTCTAAAATGCACCTAAAATGTGCTTAAATTACATGCTCAGTTGCTAAAATGGTAAAGCGTTTGCATTCCTTATTCACCACTAGGTCCATAACGTGTAGTGTGACGGTTGACTTGTCATATAGAGATTAGAGCGTTTTAAGGAAGTGTCCTTCGAGAGCTGTTTGATCTTGTATTTTAAGAATGATATGAAAAGGAAATCCCACATGCTTGCGCACACAAATGAGCAAAATAGATTACACAATCTCAATTTCCTTGAGTACTTCCATTTTCCAGGGATTTTATCGGTTCATTATATGGAATCACTGATCACACAGAATCACAAGCATGCTTTATATCCCTGTCCTGAATACATAATGAACACCGATACAGATAGTGGGTATTTACTAAAATAAAACATACAACAGTTGGGACATCTAATTTTTTTTTTTTTTCTTACTTACTGATCTAATAAAGTACATATGAATAAGAAGCATAATTCGTATTACATAGATAAGCAGACAGCCTATAGGTGGAATAATATATTAGTGGGAATAAATGATGCATCTTCTAAAATGTCAACAGATGCATATGAAATGGACACATTTGAATATGCACATTTTAAATCACAGTGAGAAAAACGTTCATCTTTGATAGTTTGTCTATTAAATACCTTACCATATTGCATAAGCATTTCTATTAATTCGTTTTTCTTCTTCTTCTTCTTCTTTGACTGAGACATTACCCTAATGAGATTTCTCTGTTTATAAAAGAAAATATTCATCTTCATGCATGAATCCATTCATGCAATGCCCATCAATCTCATTAGCATGATGATCTATTGTACTGTAAATCGATTGAGTCCCCAAATACTAGTTGGGTGAAGGTTTAGTTAACTTCAAAAATCACTACTCAGGAAGACGTCAATTCACAAATATTTGCAGAGAAAGAAAAGATCTTTTTTCCCCACTATGCATCCACTGTGCCCTCATTCCAGTGAACTGAACGTTTACATGCTCTAAGACTGAATTCACAAAGACATTTTGGCATCCATCATAAATATATCTCTTGACGTTGAGTTAAATAAGAACAATGCTCTGATGGACACGGACGCATATTAATGTTCACATGAAGCGTCAGAATGGGGGGAAAATATGATCTCGGTGACTTTGGCCATGGCGTGGTTGTTGGTGACAGATGGGCTGGTTTGAGCATTTCAGAAACTGTTGATCTCCTGGGATTTTCACACACACCATCTCTACAGTTTAAACAGAATGGTGTGAAAAATGACATCTTACCCATGAAAATGTCTTGAAGAGAGTCAGGTTCATCGAGCATTTCCTAATATAAAATTACAATACACAAATACAAACTTCGAATTAAATAAAACCCTTAGATGAATCATTATTACAAGGTGTGTTTATCATTATTAGTCTTTCATATTTTGTCCTGACATCGGACCAAACATTCACACATACAGTACTGAACACACATCGATGGCATAGCGTGCTCATAATTGACCAGTTGTTGTTAAATCATTTCACAGCTGCACCTGTGATCAACAAAATCTCATAAGGACTCAAGTGCTTCAGCAATGCATAATATCATACCCCCCCATATATAATTAGGCTATTATAAACCCATGATCTGATTATTTAAGACACAGGCAGGTTTGTTGTATTATTAGGTGGCATAATTAGATTGAGTTGAATGGTAATGGAGATTCAACAGCTCTTGTACCAGCCGCTCTGGATCTCCCCGAGGCAGAAAAGAGCATGGATGACACGTTTAAGCAGCTTAGAAGCAGAGAATAATTCCACTTCAACCATCTTTACACATGCACACACACACACACACACTCATGCAAAGAAATTAACCTCTTACCACCACAGCATTCCACCCACTGTCTAATACCACAGAAACCATCAGCTGCTAGATGGCACAGCACACATATTCCCAACGTCACTGTTGACACATCCCTGCCACATCCCGTGTAAATATATGCGTGTGTGTTTGTCTGGTTGAGGCAAATCGTCTACTGCTTGCCTAACTGACTAAGAACTTAAATACTTCAGAGAATAGAAATGTCCTTCACGAGGATAAGTAAGTTCACAAACAAGTCTCAAGGCAAACAATTCAACATGTTTTAATTGCTCGGACTGATTCGTTATAAATTAAGGCCGTATAAAGAGCTCACAAGAGTCATTTTAATATTGAAAGCCTAATGCTTCATAAATGGCGGTTAACGAGCAAGGATAAAACTCAACTGAGCCAGCAGAGACAGTTTAATTCGGCCCTGACGCAATGTTCCCAAGAAAGTCAGATGTTGACATGTTAAGGATTTTGAGAATGTCGTCCCCCCTTCACATAAGTTCATTTGGCCTGTCGGTTCTTTTAGCGGACTTTAGAAATGGCAAGGTTTATATGTTGGCCTTGATGTCGGTTTCTCATAACATGTCTTGGTGTTTGATCAAGAATCTTGGTGTTTGATGAAACACCAGAATTTTCAAAATTTGCTAATTTTGGTGTCTGAGAAACAAAGGGTTGGCTTTTAATGCATCCTGATGGTGATTAGTGGTGGAATTTTGATGTTCAGTGCTCAGTGTTGTTTGATGGAGAATGTTGTGCCAGGTTTATTACTGCTACATGTGAGTAATGAACGGAAATAATAACTAAAACACATGAATACATTAAGACCAGCCCCACTGCTTCCCCACTCTTTTAATTCAATACAGACTATAAGAAGTGGTTTGGCCTCTTAAAGGCAGTAAATCTCCTTTTAATATCAGCGGAGTGGTTGAGTGACATGGGGCCATTGGTGGCGGTAATTAGTGTGTGTGGCATGTGTTTGGCTAAAGATGAGTAATTACTCATCAGCTAGAGAGGTCTGTGATAAAGCACTCATTCTCTGAGGCTTATCTCAGGGTCAGGGATAAAAAGTGTGGGTAGGGAAGGAGAACGGGTAAGATAAAACAGGATTGACAAGCCGCTAGCGCGGCTAAATGCTAATGTGCCAGGTGACATTTAACGGGGGCATGACGCATAGATTTGTTGTGTGTCGCACACACATGAACACACACACACACACCAGTTGGTTGACAGTACCCAGCCTAGTGGGGTCCACAGTCTGGGAAGGTTAATAACTCAGAAGCCCTTTTCTGCCTGCCAATAAATTACTTAGAGCTTTATTATGCTGGTTAATATTAAGTGAAAGTAACTACAGTTTAGTAAAGGTTTTGGATAAGAGCTACTCTGGGAGCAATACATGCATACAAATGAAAAAGCTTCCTCTAAATGATGTTTTAACAACATGAACACTTGCAACTTTGCCTCACTACATGGTATTCATTTCAGTGAAGATGGCTGTGGTGCCGTAAGAGCTGCTGTGCCGTAGCATGGGAAGAAACCTTTTGATTCACCATTATTAAATCTATGTATGCATGTTGGCATGCAGCCTCAAATATGCAAGTGGACAAAAATGTGAGATGATGTCAAAGTATCATATATCTAATAAATAATGTTTTCAGCATTGAAAATTCAGCGACGGCACCGTAATGTGCAAAACGCGTAGGCTTCAATGAGTCAGTACAAAATTATTTTAGACTTTCAAGCATTACTTAAAAATATAGAGTTTGAAAAATGTTTGTATATCAGTAAAGAAAGCAACGTGTCAAGTCTTTCAGGCAAATAACATAATGAAGGCTCCTAAAAAAAATAAATACATAAAATAAAATGAAAGAAAATAGGTAAATTAAAAACGGAACACGGGACTACTATTTAAGATAAAAAAAAATGTAAATAATAAATAAATAAATAAATAATAACAATAAAGAAAAACTGTACATGGGACTATTATTCAAGAAAGTAAAAAATGAAAAATAAAAACTGTTCATGGGATTTTGTCAACCAAAAAAAGAAAACAAAAAAAAGACACAAGAAACACAAAAAAGCAAAAAATAAATAAATTAATTAATTAAAAAAAATTAAAAAGCTCGTCACACCAAATATTGACTTTGTTGGGTTTGTTACTGTTTACTGCATGGTGTAGTATTTTTCCTTAAGTGGAAATATTTAATGTTGCTCTTTTTACATTTTTACCTCATCTTTTTCTTCACAGCATTTATTTGCATGGTCCTAAGGCTTTTGCACAATACTGTATATTAAAAAAAAAATAATAATAATAATATTAACTGATTAAACTCTCCAGTTAATATCCAAATCCATCCTGGTTGCTTTACACCAGGAATATCAATACAATAAAAGTCCTGAGAACAGAAAATCATAATACATTTGTGATCCCGCCCAAATTTTGATATCTTAATATCAGCTGAAATATGTTTCAGCTTTCATTAGTGGGAGGCTCCAGAAAAAACCTGCTACCTGTGTCACGTTTTATGTATTCAGCACATCTCAACTGTTTTAACTGAAGTGTACAACATGCGTGTGTGGCTGAGAAAGAAAAAAGAATGTTCTCTATTCATTTGAGTTTGCAGACTGATTCTGCATGAAGCTATGCTGTTTTTAACCATTCAACTGTTATACACGTACAGTCGAAGGCTGCGTTTATTTGACCATTCGAGAAGCATGTATTACTATAAGACACTAGGAGTAATCTTCACTATTACAAATTACCCTGACCTTCCAAATTAACAAATTAACCTTTACATAGGACATTTGAAGTATGATGTACATTTTCCCTGTATCCTGTCAGTGTTACGGGGTTGAGCGCTTTGGCTCGTTTTATCCAGTTTCATGACCAGTGAGCTCCGCACAAGTTTCCCGGCATATGAGGAGTCGATATTGTGTCACACCTGAATGAGCAAGACCAACTCTTCCAATCATGCACTCGCTCCATTCCCATCATGCGTGACTGACATGCAGCTTAATTGGGTTATTTTTACCCACACTGATGTTGGAGGAAGCTCCTGGACACTAATGTCATCCTTAATGGATTTTAATTAGTGAAGCACAGAGGCAGAAGGAGAGGAAGAGATTAGAAGAGGAATGCAGAGATTGTGATTATTTCAGTCCAGTGGTTTCTGATTACTGTTCCATATGCTGGTGATCTCGAACAGAGATGGGAAAAGTCTGGGTTCTGACCCGCCTGTGTATGTGTGTGTGTGTGTGTGTGTGTGTGTGTGTGTGCGTGTTTTCCAGACATTTCATATATTTGATGTCCCTTGATTTTTTTCTCCGTCTGGGATCCTTATACCACCCAGTTTATTTCTCTGCTCTCTAAAAAGATTTAATTTTGTGCTTCCTTCTCACCTTGATTTCTGTCTTTCTGTCACCACTTTGTCTTTCTTTTTACTTTCTTTCCTGACTTTCTTTTTTTTCCCCCATCTGAGTGATAATCAGCATCGATCCCTGTGTCTCGCAGGTGACTGTCCCAGTAATTGATGAGCAAGATACGTGATACGTGTCCGAAAACAAAGACATGACGATGGACCATTTACAGAGTGTGTAGATGCTGTTGTAACACTATCAACGAGCGGTGGTGTCACAAGGTGACAAGATCTACACCTTCAACAACTAATGCCTGCCACTGGTGAATTAGTACCTGGCTCGGTCATTAAAGCTCAATCACTCTCGCTTGTGGGGAGAGAAAGAGAGAGAGAGAGAGAGACCGTGCAGAAATATTTCTTTTTCTCTTCACCAGAAGAACAGGAATCTTATTGTGAGTTGTGTTTGGTTGCTGCTGAGGAGGGTGAAGGGAAATGGGAGGGGTGTGAGCCCCATGCAGGGCAAACACTTCACACAGCTTCACAATAACATTGGTACACAGATCCATCCATCCATCTACCCATCCATCCATCATCTATACCACTTATCACAGGGAAGCTGGAGCCAATCCGAGCTGAATCTGAGCAAGAGGTGTGGTACACCTGGGGTAGTCACATATAACAGAAGTGTAAATGTGTACATGTAAGCAGCGGGGCCGGATTATCCATATAGGCCAGTGGGCCGGTGCCCAGGGGCAGCAACCATTCACAACCAGAGCGGGGGGAAGGCACCACATGGCACAAGCTTTCATTTTTTTTTTTTTCCTGAAGAAAATTCACTTGAAATTGTTAAAAGGCCATACATAACTCATCATGAACACTAATTTAATAATAATAATAATAATAATAATAATAATAATAATAATAATAATGAATAAATCAAGATTACATGACCAAGATTACAGAAAACGAATGAAAAATGGACAGACATCAATTGAGTGGTTGTGCAAAGAGAAAAAGAATAAAGACAAGGACTCCTGACGTCTAGCCGCGATTCAAAATGCTCCAGGGATCGATCGTTTTTTGTAAGAACATCAGGACCTGCGGTCACTAGCAGCGCTGATGCCGAAGCTAGTGAAGACGGTAACGCTAGCGGGGGAGATCATTTGCCTTCATGTACTTGGAGAAATGTAGACCCAGTGTAGTTAGTAAATTACATATGAGAAATGCCCTTGTTTATGCGTGCTGTTTTTGACAGAAAGACAGGGGTAAGGTGTGTGTGTGGGGGGAGGGGGGTTGGGGGGGCACCACGTTGTCTTAATACGGGCCTGGTAAGCAGCATGATAGTGCATTTTTGCATGTAGCATCAGAGTGCATTTTTGGTGGGCGTATGTTTATTCATTTTCACAAGTAGCATGGCACTGCACTTTCATCGGGTGGATATGGTTTTTGGCAGGTTTTCGATGTGAAAAATATGATATACAAAAGAACACTGTGAATGCCATCATCAACAAGTGGAGAAAATGGAGCACCACAGTGACATCACCAAGAACAGAATGTCCCTCCTAAATTTTACAAAAGAACAAGACAAAAACGTACCAGGGAGGCTGCCAGGAGACCTACGGCAACGTTAAAGGAGCTGCAGGAACATCTGACAAATAATGATTACTTTCTGCCTGTGACAACAACCTCTTGTATTCTTCACATTATCTGGACTGTGGGATAGGGTCGCTACACAGAACATCCCCCACCCCCCAAAAAAAAAAAACCCAACAAAAAACAAAAAAAAAACCCATCCAAGTCAGAATGATTCACTCTAAACTATACAAAATATGTCATTGCCTGATAAGAACAATTCCAAAAGCTAGTTTGACACAAAAAATCACATCACGAAAAAACAAACAAACAAACAAACAAACAAGCAAAAAAACTCCATGGCCAAGGTGAAGCATGCTAGTGGCAACATCATGCTTTCGGGCTGCTTTTCTTCAGATAGAACTGGGGCTTTTTTCCAGGTGAATGGAAGCATGAAAAGCTTCAAATACCAGTCGTTTTTAGTGTAAAACATGTAGTAAGCTGAAGAACAATAGGAGCACTGGCCAGAGCCCAGACCTGAATCCAACAAAAAATCCATGGGGTAACCTGAGGCAGGCTGTGCACAGGAAATGCCCCCACAATTTGACGGTTCCAGAATGTCTTTTGGAAGAAAAAGTGGGAGAATATTGCTAAGTCAAGATGTGCCATGCTGATAGACTCTTAAGCAAAATATCTAACTGGTGTAGTAAAATCAAAAGGTACTTCAATAACGTATTTGTTCAGAGGTGTGTACACGTATGCAACCAGGTTATTGAAACTTTTTTCCCTATTTCCCCCTGAAATTTTTCACTTAATTTTTATACATTGTAATTTCACACTGAGGGTGGAAAAAAGTTCTGACATTATTCATCTTCGTTTCAGATTTTGTACCTAACAAAAACCTGCCATTTTAGCAGGGATGGAGACTTTTTATATCCACTCTATAATGCATGGATCTACGTTTCCACATGTAGCCTAGCACTGCATTTTCGCATACAGAATCAAAATGTATTTTCACATGTAGCATGGAAATGTATTTTTGCATGAAGTATGACGCTGCTTTTTCACATGTAGCGTGGCCAATTTAGCATTTACTAAAAGTGATTTTTTTTTTAGTACTTGTTGTATTTTATATTTGTGAGCATTTATTGTTGCAGAGAAAATGCTCCTAATCCTCCTAATGCTTGTTCTGAAGCCTCCTGCCCCAAAACGCACAGTAGTTTCCACAGTAAAACTGACAGCTCCATCTACACCTCCCCCAGCGAAGCCAGCGAAGAGGCAGCACTTGTGTGTCACCCACTTGAGCCATTAGGAGAGCCAGTGCTCCTGCACCTACAACACAACCTGAGCAGGACAGGTGACATAAAACGAACAAGCATGATGGGATTCCTGTACATCACCACTTTTTGCCTGTCTGCATTCCTAGGGTACAGCTTGATAGGTGCCAGCAGCACAAGTCTCGAAAGAAGAATAATGATGGGTGAATTTGCTAGAATAATAATGCTCTTAGGATACTGAGCAGTTACATTGTCCAAGCTGTAGCTCAGAGGGAAAAGCATCCAAGAGGAAATGTCTGACTCTCTGTGGGCCCAATTTGTATGTGTACTTATTAAGTATGTGTACTTAATGCTGTCTATTGTTTATTAATTATTGATACAGAAAATAATCTATGAAGTTATATTGCAATCACGTGAATACATACATTCAGAGAGCGAACCTAAACCTGGGGAGTTTAAAGTATACGAACGGATGCATGACAAATCTCCTACCAATTCCCATGACACCCCAGATATACACTCACTGTCCATTTTATTAGGAACACCTGTACATCCATGCAGTCATCTATTCAGCCAATCATGTGGCAGCAGTACAATGCAATATATATATATATATATATATATTAATTATTGAAGAAGCCATGCAGATAAAAGCTTCCATTAATGTTCATGGCTGTTAGTGCCAGGTGAGCTGGTTTGAGTATTTCAGACACTGCTGATTTCCTTGAATTGTCTCATAACAGTCAGATAGAGTTTATACAGAATGGTGTGAAAACAACAACAACAAAACAAAAAAAAACCATCCTGAGTGAAGGTCACAAACTCACCAAAATTGGACAGTTGAATACTGGAAAAATGACCAGGTGGACCAGGTTTTATTTATTTATTTATTTTCAGCTGTGCAGTTTAGGTGAGCGTTTGCCCATGATTGCCATAGATTCCTGTTCTTGGATGACAGGAGTGGACCCTGATGTAGTCTTCAGCTATTGTAGGTCATCCACCTGAAGGTTTGAGGTTTTCTGCATGATGAGATGCTTATTTGCTCACCACTGCTCGTAAAAAGTGATTCTACGAGTTACTGTATCCTTCCTGGCAGCTCAAACCTGGCCATTTTCCTTTGACCTTTCTAACCAAGGTGTTTCCACTGCCAGAAATATTACTTATTGTTTGATTTTTTTTTAGCACTATTTTGTTGGTGTTGTTATTAGCACCATTCTGTACCAACTCTAGAGACTGTTGTGTGTAAATATCAGCAGCAGGACATCCTATGCACTATAGCTTTAAGCTTATTTTATGAACAATGGAATTAAATCCTTAAGCTACCGATACATTTGAATCAAATTCAGATTAGCATAAATTGCAAATTCATTATTCTAATTATGGGTTACACCAGTGGTTAAATTGGCTTTTGTAAGGAGGGGGAGCCCTTCACTCACAGTGGTCAATATCTCACATCAATTCACA
>JAQLOM010000004.1:12791307-12801770 GCA_030068315.1 Chrysichthys thysi
ATTTGGATTTTTACAACATTATTGTTGAAATACACAGTCCTGAAAAAGGGGCGTTTCTTTTTTTGCTGAGTATATGACCTGTAGAGACTCATGGGAAATGTAGTTCATATGTGCACGCCATAATTCAAAACAAGTCCACAAGTACCCTGATGTGTGACATACAGATTCGGGCCTCATCCCCTTTCCTCACACCCCACAACATTGGCCCTTAGGTTGTTTCTTAGTCAAAATGTTGGTCCCTGGGTCACAATCACTTAAAGACCACTGGGGTTTAGGTGTGTAGAGGGGACAGTTAAAGACCCCTGGGGTTTAGGTGTGTAGAGGTGGGGGTGTAGTTGAGTGACTGTTTGTGTCCGGAGGGTGGAATCAGGACCTGAGAGTGAGTGGTAAGGACCTGTGTCTGTGGGGATTTTATGTCTTCTGTGTTTTTGAGAGGTGGTTTATAAAAGGGGGAGAGACAAGAACCATGGGAGAGAGAGCTGAGCAAAAGAGAATAAAAAGGAAAATAAAGATCGGGTTTTTGAATTGTCCCAATCTGCGTCTTGTCTCGTCATGTCCTGTCGTACCTGAAGGAGTGGCACAAGTCGGTATACTTCCACAGACTTCTCAAGGATCTACTGTATATTAAAAAAACTCCCTTATTTGTACTTTTATACTGTATAAATATACAATGTGCTTTAATTCCACTATCAGATGTCAGCCGAGGGAGGATCAGATGCCCTTGTTTGCTTTTAATGTTTCTTCTGAATGTCTTTAAGGAGTTCCCCTTGTGGCCTTCAGGTTAATCTGTATTTTAAAAAAAAAAATTTTGTAAAACTGCTTTGTGATGATGACTGTTGTTAAACGTGTGACATAAATAAACAGAAAACGAACTTGAAACTGTGGTAACTAGAACTGCGACTAGGAACTGTAAACAGTGAAACTGGGCACAGTGGAAAATCAGACGATTCTAGCTTAGAGATTCTGTATAAAACTGCACAAGACTTTGAAGACATTACAGGCCTGAAGACGTGCTGTATATACAGAACATGCAACTTAACGAGACTAATCCCACTGATTATGTATGAACGATATTTCGAAGGAGCAAAGGGAAAGCCCACGTCTCTGACAGTTCATTAGAGTTTCTAAAATCGAATTATGGAGTCATGTTTTTAACATATTTGGGGAAAAATATTGAATATTCATTTAGACTTAGACTTTAAGATTCATTATTACCAGTAACCTCACTCTGACTGTCTAATTACGTCAGATGAGTGCACAATATGCACAAATATATGCACAATATGCACGAAATGCACAATATTGGATTCAGTATTCAGTAAGTGAGTGAAGTCTAGGTCTAATCCGCCACTAAATCTCAAACGTCCCAGGACGGATCAAAGTGTGGACATGGGGTGGATGAAATAAAGCTGTTACTATATATTCATATCTATGACCTAATAATAAGTAAGGCCACACTTTGCCTTCAGAACAACTTTAATCCTTCTTGGAATGGTGTCACTGTGCTTTAGCCACTTCCTCTGAATATACACACCATGAAATGAGTTTACTAGTTCATTTAGTTATAGTAACCTCTAGCAGGGGTGGGCAAGCCGAACCATGGAGGGCCGGTGTGGGTGCAGGTTTTTGGGATGACCTTTCTATTAGCTATTCAAAAAGACTCCTCCCACAGCTCTAAATAGTTTTATTATTGGCTAATTGAGAGGTCATCCCAAAAACCTGCACCCACACCCGGCCTTCCGTGGTTTGGTTTGCCGACCCCTGCCTAATGAATACACAAGCAACTCAGGGCATTTAATTAAACTTTAATGTTAAAAAATGTCGTCTTTGTCTTCTGACGCTTAATCTTGTTCATGGTCGCTGGGGGAAGCTGGCGCCAATCCCCGCTGACACGGGGTGAGAGGCGGGACGCACCCTGGGTGGATCGCCAATCCACCGCAGGGCAACACACAGAGACAGACAACCACTCCCACTTCACATTCATTTAGAGCAGCCAATCAGCCTAATCCCCTCTGTGCATGTCTTTGGACTGTGGGAGGAAACCGGAGTACCCGGAGGAAACCCACACAGACACGGGGAGAATGTGCAAACTCCACACAGAAAGGCAACTGTGCCGAACCCGGGGCTCGAACCCAGGACCTTTTCGCTGTGAGGCGACAGTGCTAACCACTCACTTGTATTACTTACTATAACTCTATAAACGTTTCTGTTTTCTAAAGAGAAAGTCCTCATTGGAAAAAGTGTGTGCTTAAAAGTGAGTCCTTTGTGGTCTGTGATTTGCTTTTACATTGTAATAGTTTGATAAAAGATATAGATTAATGATAAAATGTTGATAAAAAGCACTAGGATTATAAGACTGAACCCTTTTAGCCAAGTGATATTTTGCATTTTTTTATGCTTTCACTTCTCTGGAGGAAGTGTACTTCTTGGCTCCACCTCCAGCTCTGCACACGTGCAAGTGCACTCAGCCTTCACAAACTAACTCAGACTCACACAGTGCAGCACAAGTGCACCTGTTGTCCAAAATACTGGAAGCTTTGTGGAGAGCATTCCTGTTGGTAAGTAGTTGTTTGGCTTTTCTTGGGCTTTTCATCTGTGGTCCTGGAAGCATCGAGTATAATTTCTACAAATAGCTTAATAGATGATATTGAAATGAGGGCTGAATGTATTGTATATTGAAAGCATTTTGTGTATGCAAAATGAGTTAGAATTGAACGTTACTGGAAAGTTAAAAAAAACAAAAACAAAACAAAACAATGACGTTGACAGTTTATTGTTTGCATCAGTCTAAGTAATAAGCTGGCAGCCGAGTGCAGGCGATATGTAACAGGTTTTCTCCAGCAGCATCACTTACAGGAAACTGCAG
Source organism: Chrysichthys thysi (assembly GCA_030068315.1). NCBI lineage: Eukaryota > Metazoa > Chordata > Actinopteri > Siluriformes > Claroteidae > Chrysichthys > Chrysichthys thysi. The sequence continues at coordinate 12,794,174 of JAQLOM010000004.1, forward strand.
CAAACCACATAAACATCACTACACCAAAAATGTGCTTCTTTACTCCAAAGCAAAGGTCTGAATCAGATTGTTTCCAAGAGAATGGCATGTAAATGCTCTTGATATGGACATGTTTCGCTTTAATACTTTGACATGTGGGGAATGTTTTTTAGCTGAGTTGGGAGGTGTTGAGGTTTAGTAATGTAATCCTATAAACATGGGCTACACAAATCATAAAAATCCATCCATCCATCCAGTCCAGAGCAGAGTACTCAAGCGCTGAACAAGACAAAGAGTCCAGATGTTCTACATGTAGTTTAGTCTCACCTATAACTTGCTTTAATTGGGTTACAGATTTTTTCCTGGGGATTTTTTTGTTCTTATTGCATGGATACACAAAATAAACATACTGATTTAACTGTGTTACTGGCCTATTTACCACCAATACATGTTCGCCATCATCAGGAACTGTAAATAATTATCTGGGTGAGATGTAGCTCGGACCCATTCATCTGCATTCTTAAAAGAAAATTCGTTTGCGTCTTCCTTATTTTTGTTCGAATAGTACCTTTGTTTTAGGACCTCTCGTTCTCGAACAGTTAGGCAGGTGCAATTGGGCCCCCCCGCCCAAAAAAGCTTAGTATCCGACAGACTCAGTTCTGAGGCCTTATTTAAAAAGAAGAATCCTAAATGTGGATGTATTACTGTTTCCTAGATATGACTTATAAAATGTGCATGCTCTTCAAAAATGACCTGTGGCTTATCAACCTCAAAACATCTTCGAGTTTGTGTACGTGCGGCATGAGCTCAATGACTCCACCAAGAGAGCATCCAAAAATATTTTTATATCTGTATAAAAAAATATCTATATATTGACAGGTAAAATATTGGGTATACTATTAACAATATGGTCACGTGGTCTTTGTTCAAATGGCCAAACAGCAAAACAAGTTTTCTGCAAATGAAGTTTGTCACGTTTGGAAAATTTCTTTGAATGCTCATCTAAAAAGCTGCATGCTACTTAACGCACTGCTGATAACAGGTTTTGAAGAAGTTGGGTGCTTTGCAGGATAAGAGGTTTATGAATATTTATTTGGAGATAAATATAAATATTTGTCTGTCTGTCTGTCTGTCTGTCTAGCTGTTAATCTATTTATCAATTCATCAGAAATTAATTCATTCTTTCTGTTATGCTCACAAAAATAACCTTTGTCCACATTTTTCAGCTTGTATGTGTATAAGAATATTTTCACGTCAGTTTCAAGGTTTACGAATCTCTTAGGGATCTACACCAAGAATGAATCCAATAATATTTAAGATCAAAACTGATTGTACCTATATGTTATAAATGAGGCCCTGCTATTCATATGTGCCTTTATCTCGTAGATCTATCTACTATCCTATCCTAACAACTCGATGTAAATAAAAGATGAACGCGTTACCCGTATAGTCACTTAAAAGTACATTTTGTTCGATTTCTTTATATTTTTTTCACCTCCAAGCGTTGAAAGAACAGAGTAGCTTTCCGTGAGCAGCTGGGCCTCGACCATCGAAACAAAGAGAAGTGACACAAAAGTGACAGTGTGTGACTTACGAAAAAATGTCGTCTGTTGAACGTGGAACAATTCGCTCATCAAATTGTTCACCAAAGCAGGTCAAATGCACTTTCCATCCACTTTTATTCTCCTAGCAGCTCTTTCCCAGCACCCCTGAAACTCATGTTTTAAGTGCATCACATGGGAGGGTTTCTAATCTCTGAGGTCAGATGGATCTCTAAATTTGTTCTTTTAACTATATTTTATGCCTAACTGCATGAACCTGTATGAAAACTGCTGATGCAATCTTCTTTCAGAGTGAGCTAACTATTTACACATTATATGTCTAAACATCTTAGGATTGTAACACACTGGTTTATATGGCAATCACAAATATGCTGTGTTATCAGGTGTTGATCTAAAAAGTTAGGTTTTAGTCTACTACTGCTTTAAAGTGGGGACGTTTATGGTGTAGATGGCACTAGCTACTGACTCCATCACAGCTCTCACAATGTGCAACTTTTAAAATGTACAAAAATGCAGCATTTCTCCTTCCCGTCCACCCACACACTCAGAGGAATCAGTGCACTTAGACTGTCTTGATGCTGCTCCTGTTCGTATGTGCAGTCTACATGTGCTGCATGTAATATTCCACTGAAGCTGCAGTTTTGAATCCTTGTCACTCTGAAGGTACAGCGAGGTCCAGATGTCTGCGAGCACTTGTGAAAATGCTTCTATTTTGCATTTTTTTTAAAAAAATGTAATATAACAGGTTTTATTTTTTTCATTACAGATTATCGTATTGACAAGAACTTGAGTAAAAAGTAGATTTTTAAAAATATTTATATGAGTTTTTTTAGTTTTCGGTGCAGTCCCCTTGTTGCTTTAATGACAGTGTGAACTCGAGCTAGCATGGACCCCACAAGCGTGTGGACAACGTTATGATCCTTTTTAGATCAAATCTATCAGAGTGTCATCTGCACATGCGCTTCAATAGAAGAGATTAGACATGAGGAAAATCGAACTTTTGTACAAAGCAGTTCACATGGTGAATATGAATCACTTTCTCGCTTACATTTAAATTAGAGATCCAGAAATAGTGCAGAATTGTAAATCTTAAATATTCAAGAGCTTGAACATTTATTTACTTTGTCTGAAATATTTAAAAAAAAATTCACTTTATTTCCAATTTTCAGCGAAAAAAACCCAAAAACGAAACAAAACAGATTTTCCATGTGCTCTCAGATGTTTGGACCCTGCTGTATATGAATAAGATGATACATTGACTTTACAAACGCATGCATGCATACACTGACACATTTACTCGTACAGTTAGTCTTTGCAACCAGCACTATCTATATCTGTATCTGTTTGATGCTCCCAGTATATTCGTATCCAGATCTGTGTTCTGATTTAAACTTAAAGTAGGTGTGCCCTAAACAGCATTTTATAAAAAAAGAAAAAAAAAGAAAAAAAAAGAAAAAGCTCTGGAAAAAAAACCAAATAGGGACAGTAATGCCAGAACTATCTGTATGTCTTAATTAAATTATATAAATGCATCACGTAACATGGCCTTTGTTTGACATGGGAGCTTTTATCTGAGTGCTCGCTCATGCCCACATGAAAGTAAAAACCTCCCTACTTTGTCAGAACGTTACTTACTTTAGTTTATATATATATATATATATATATATATATATATTTACATATTTACATATTTATATATACATATTTATATATATTTATTTATTTATTTTTTAAATTGCATGATTGGAAACCTATCTTTTCTATCACACCCTAATGCAAATCACATTAAAAAAAATAAATACAAAAATACATTCAGAAGACCTAATATAAACCATGACTGCCCAGTAGACTGAGATGTCAGTTGATTATTTTTTCCAGTCCAGTAACTAATATACTGGAAAGCCAGGATATATTGTGATAGGTCAACTAGCATGTGTGTGTTTGTGTACGAGTGTGTGTTAGTTGATGAAAGAGGTTATTGATGTTTGATCCCTCCTGGAACATTTGAACTGGAGGATTAGAGCTGGACTTCACTCACCTAAAAGCATTTGATGAAATATTGACTATAGCACTGAGAAGGGCAGGAAAGGTCTAATTACAGAGCCATGACATTATGGTTTCTATTTGTTCTCTCTCTCTCTCTCTCTCTCTCTCTCTCTCTCTCTCTCTCTCGCTCTCTCTCTCTCTCTCCATCTGAGAACCTCTCTGGCACAGGAAATGAGTAGTTTGAATTATTACCTAAAGACAGGAAGTGGCAACCATCAAGACACGTATGGCCTCGCAGTGTGAAAATGTTTTTAAAAGCCAAACCATTGATATGTAAAATAAGTTGAGCACTACACCAGAAGTCAGAAGTTGGAGAAGTCACAAACTAGTCCACCTCCAAGTATGCGTGAATGCATAAATGTGCACATGCTTGTGTGTGGGTGCTGGTGTCTGTACCCTGTGATCCTTCAGTACTCCCACACAGCAGATACTAAGCGAATGTGTTTGATTTCTGCTCTTCACATCCTCCAACTACTTAGACTCTAGTAAAACACTGGTGATAGTATGCCTAATGTAATGTAGGATTTTCGCCTGACCCTGCTTTCACCTTGGAGTTGTATGTGAGGTACTTAGAGAGGAACAAGGTAGTCCTGGGGGTAATACAACAGTCTGTCAGGTCTCTCTGGACCTGGATTGTCTTAAGCGTATTACTTTTCTATTTATTCTTTATGCAGATACTATGAATCCAAAGCGACGTACTAGTGAGATTAGCAGGTGAGTCTTAAGGTTCAGACAGTAGCAGCATTAGGATTTGAGCTCACAACCTTCCCATATGTAGTCTATAGTCCTAAGCATGGGGCTGATGGAGTGGCTAGGTTCAGGGCTGCTTTATCACTACATTACTGCTACACCTGCCATGTGTGCAGAGATGGAAAATACTGGAGTAATTGAACTTTGATATTAAACTTAAGTAGTATTTTGGACTGTTTGCACTTTACTTGAGTGTTATTGAAACAGAATACTTGCTCTCTTAATTACATTTCCCGAAAAGTGGTTGCAAAATGCGAAATTTAAACGCTTCTTCTTCCCTTCCAACTAGAGAAGGTTTGCTGTTATAGAATTGGCTCCCTGACATTTTCTTTACATTTCAGTTCAAATTCATCACTGTAAAAGACAAACTATCAAAGCCATTTTGTCATACTATACTACACAGCACAGTATACGAGTATGATATGGATAAGTCAACAGATTGCAGTGGGGGACTTGCGGATAAATGGCCCTGACTCTAGATGTTGATGTATGGAGTAAACAATGACTTGTGTAAAACGAGGCATCTCCTTTGCCCCTCTATAAGGGATCTAATTTTAAAAAGGAATTTTGCAGTAGGTTTAGCTAATTCGTTAACATTATCTGTTTATATTTAAAGGGGCACTGTGTAGGATTCAGGGGGATCGATTAGCAGAAACGGATTATACTAGTTAACATTAATATGTTTTCATTAGTGTATAAATACATGTACCTCTGAGTCATTGTGTTTCTGAAAGCTTAAAATGAGCCCTTTTTATAGCCCTACACAGGGAGCAGGTCCACCTCTACAGAGCTGCCATGTTGCACCAATACCGTAGCCCAGAATAGATAAACCTTCCACGTTTTGCAGTTTTACAAGTGGGACAATGGATTTGGAGGGAAGCACTGGAAGGATGACAAAGAACTAGAATGGAAGACAGGGAAGAAGAAAGAAGAGGAATCAGTGCTTGCTGGTGCTGGCTAACAAGTTTGAAAAATTCTGCATTAAACCTGTTATTTAGCAATGAAAAACCAAGGAAGTGTAAATGTAGGTAACTGGAAGTATGCTACGGCCACCATACGCTCTAATACACACAGGGAAAGGGAGGGGTATGGAAGGGGCATTTAGTTGGTTGAATCCCACATAATGGACTTTTAACAAAGTTAGCCTGTTTTCATTGCTAATGCTAGGTTGGATTAGCATCAGCTCCATTAGCTAGCATAACCAACTAGGCAGCAAGTCAGTTTCTAGTTAATGGTAAATATTGGTTATTTACACAATATTTTAATTAAATTTTTTTTTTTTTTTACCAAACTACTCAACATTAATCATGCAGACTTACAGAGCTTAAACGATGTTTTCAGGCCAAATGGCACAGGAGTTTATAACAGCTTTGTTTAAACAATAGAATTGACCTTTACACCTAAAAACTGTACATTAACTTAATTAACATTGACAAAACACTTGCGTTTTACTATTTAAGTTAAAAAGAGCAGCGTTTTGCCTTTCCCTTGAGTACATTTTCGCTGAATACATCTTTACCTGCATATGATTTTGACACAATAGCTATATTTTCTCTTTATAAGTATAATTTTTTGTTACCGTTTTCTCTACCTGTATGTATATGATGAGAACCTGATGCCTATTAGATATACATAATTTTCCTGGTCCAAATCTAAATATGTTAACTACCACGACACAAAACATGTCTTGGCTTGGCTGCATGACTGCATTTCCGACAGAGATAATCTATATCTCATTTTTGGCCAAATGATTGCTTTTTATTTAAAGAGCTGTGTGGGACTGTGTCACCAAATGCTTTAACATTCCATTTTGCGGAATGGAAAGTTAAAAGGGCTTCACTTTGGTGTCTTAGATCACCAGATAAGAGTTCAACAGGATCATGCCCACTCGGGTGTTAGAAGTAAGTCAGACATTTCCACTGTTGTGTGTGTTTTGGTCTGTGCACAGAGAATAATGTGTAGTCATGCATGCACAGCTGTGCAGTTAAGTAATGCCAGCTCTGGCGGTGGTTTAGTATTACACGTCTATTAATAGGTATCTATCCCTCTAGCTTTCTCTCTCTTTCCCGACTTTCCAACCTGTATTTTCTCTCACACGCTAATGATCCAGAGATTAGGGCTACTCAGTCTTTATAGGTAAGGTCTTTATATGTTTAAATGTCTTTGTTAGCTTTTTGGAGAAGTGAGCATGGTTTGTTCTCAGTGGACAGTGTATGTATGTGATCATACTAAAAGGTCTAGTGACAAACAGTTGCCCTTTTTTGGATCAAATGTCTTTGTGAAAATGACAAAGAAAGTTTTTTTAAAGCTTTAAGGCTTCATCTCATGCTCTGCCTGAATCAGCGCCTGTTCCTGCACTATTAAATATGAACAACACCAAGGCTGTAAGCGGATTAGCAATGCTACTTTAAATTCTTTAATGCCTTATGAAGGGATACAAACCTACAGTATAACACCATGGGATTTAAACCACTGAGCCCACTAACGAGAGCTACTTTTCATGATTATACATTTTTCAGTTGAGAATTATATTTGGTGTCAGGCTGTATCAATCTTTAGTGTGTATTGTGTTGTGAATCATACTGGTCTGTTGATCATACTGGACTGTCATCTTGCAAAATTATCATATTATCTGTACTTTTTGTCTTGTGTTTGTAGCCGGGTAGTAAATGTATGCACACTTCAACAATGGGCTTATCTATGCCCATTTTTTAAAGCAAGATAGCGCGCGACCACACTACCACAGAGGCGTATGAGCCTATCCCGATGACATTCTACCCTTTTATGTCTGTATAAGACTAGTGATACAGCTCGACGTTATATTTTGTGGAAGTGTGTGCATATTTGCATATTTTTGTGCCCTTCTGTATATATGAAAAGAGCTATCCAGTATATCTATCCAACTCACTCAATTTACCAATTTGACCAGTTTTAAGCAAAGATTCTAGAGCGGAGCAAGATGGATCAGTTACGCAATAGGCAGATGTACCCACTGAACCACCGTGGATGCCATTTTGATAAGCCCACCGTAACTTATTTGTTTCGGCAAACGACAGCTAGCGCCACCTCTTGGAAAACATACGCTAAACTGTCCAAAGTTATTCAAACAGTCATGAGGAGGTTAACTGTTGTCAATACGATCTGAGATAACAAATTGATGTCTGAAGACAAATGCAATCCAGTATGTTAATCGATATCCGAGGCTTCAATCAAATGGGGCTGATTTTGCAGTGTAGCTGCATGTAGTTGAACTTACCTCA
>JAQLOM010000004.1:12827120-12837853 GCA_030068315.1 Chrysichthys thysi
CACACACAGGAACGCACAAACACACACACACACACACACACACACACACACAGAGAGAGAGAGAAAGAGACAGAGAGTCTCGCCTCACACAGGCGCTTCGTTATTCCCCTTTGTGTGTGAAATCCTGAGTGCCCATTGTATGTCCTTGTCCTTAGAAAAAGATAAAAAGACTCAAATGGTCCTGCACTGCGAATTTTTTGGTTCTGTTAATTCCCTTCAGTATGAAGTCACAGCAAATTATCCACCTCACTGGCAGGGCTGGGCTAGGTCATGTTTCTCTGTGATGTGATGTTTCAGGTCCTGCAACAACAAGCACAACAAAGAGTTTGACTTAATATTATTACTATTATCATCATTATCACTTGACCTATGAATCTATTAAAATTCATATTCAAATATAAAAGAACAAATGACTAGTTTGCTACAGCTCTGAACTTAATCTCCCAATCATGCTTGGATAATATTCTTACACCCAGTGTTAATATTTCAGAGGTATAATAATACCATAAAGTAAATATATAAATAGCCATATAAAATGTAATCTAACTAACAACAGTAATCTACACCTGTATACCTGCACATTAATGCAATTATCCAGTCATCCAATCAGATGGCAGCAGCATAATGCATAAACTCATGCAGGAGCTTTAGTTAATGTTCACATACACACTTCAGAATGGAAAATATATGAGCTCAGTGACTTTCACCATGCCTTGGTTGTTAGTACCAGATGGGCTGGTTTGAGTATTTCAGAAACTGCTGATCTCCTGGGATTCTCAGGTGCAGTGTGCAGAGTTTGCACAGTAAGGTGCGAAAAACAAAAAACATCCAGTGAGCAGCAGGTCTGAAGGTGGATGAGGCATGGAGATGTTTGGCCATTCTCTCACTGGTCAGCTGATAGGATAGCAAAAGTAACTCAAATGATCACTCGTGCAACCATATTGAGTGCATTTCACATGACAACAGTACAGCGGGTTCCACTCCAGGCAGCCAAGAACAGGAATCTGAGGAATCGATCTTTTTCCAATTTTCAGCAGACATTCGACCCCCCTATCGGAAAATTAATAGGACGGATGAGCAGGTGTACAGGTGTTGCTAATTAAATGGAGGCAGAGAGTACACCAATAATAAATGATCCTTCAATGCTGAAAGTTTGCTAAATAAACGCATCGTAGTAAATCTCTATGCTCTCACATGACACGCCGTCGAAAATCCATGTTCTTCAGGGTGCTAGGATGTTCTAAAGTTGATCCTTTGCACATGTAGATTTTATGCATGCTCTAAAGGGCCTATTTGCTTGGTTAACTCCGTGCCCTCAACCTACACGGTGATCTTGTTTGCACGTCAAAGGGAGGGGCAAGTGCACGAGGTCATATGAGGTTGCAATAGTAAAAACCTGTGGGAATCTTCTCTCAGGTGAGCTAATATTTTCAGCATCCAGCAAACGTTGGTCAGAAATCAATTTTTACTTATTGAAATAGAAGAGAGTGGCTTTTCTAACTTATTACCTCTGAAACAGCAACACGGACAGGACTGTCAGGTAGTGGAACACAGTGCGTCTTTAGGCATGCAAAACAAAGACAGGATAGAGGAGTGTTACGAAAGGGAGGCAAATGCAGAAAGGAAGGCTTAGGCGGGGTTATGTGAGTGCAGGTGCAGTGTCGTTTCTAAATGCTAATGGAATTTTACCTGGAAACATGGTGCAAAGTTATATTATATTCTATACGCAATGCATATTCACATATATATATATATGTGCGTGTGTGTATGTATGTGTACATATACACACACACACACATTATATATATATATATATATATATATTATATATATATATATATGAATATATATGAGAGAGGTAGATAGATATAGATACTATCTATCTTTCAAATTTCAAGAGTTTATGAAAACTAATCACCACCAATTAAATTCACTTGATGAAATTACTCAGCTGACTGAACTAGCCTACATGCTAGCCTACATGCTACATCTAATTAAATCAGAAAGTGAAAGACAGATGCCATTGATACTTACAGACAAGCTAGGCCAAGCCAGTGCTGTGGTGTTAATAAAGGAAAGGAAATGAAGAGTGTGACTAAATGATTAGAGCACATGGATCTCTGTTAGTAGAAGACGAGCGATAGGCGCACACGTGTGGGACGGTCTGGGAAAACCTGCCATGTGGGTTTGCATCTGAATTCTGGGAATTATTACAGAAACTCTTGTTTGGACCAAAATTGGGAGTTCATGCCTATTTTAATGCTATTTAATACATAATCGAAAACTGTCCCAGTTTCACCACATGAAGGGGTGTTCCAGGCAGCCACATCTATACAAATACATATCCGCAAACAATACACACACATCGAGGGTTTGTCATCATTATACCTGTGTGGACAGTGCAAGGGAGTTGTTCGCACTGGCGCAGAAGCTCATTGGTGCTGGAGCGAGTTCAGGGATGGCTGCATCATCTAGGCTATCGATACGAGGCTTCTTCGTGGATTCGTGAGTGGTCAGAGGAGTCACGCTGTTCCTCCTGATCAGAGTGCCTTGACTTCTCTTCATCTCCTTGATAGGCAAAGAAAAAATTGATAATCAGGCTTGAGGTTCAACACGGTATGCGCGTGTGTTCATTTGTGTGTGCAGGTCAGGCGTTTACCTCGGGTCTGTCCCGGTGCGTGTTTACCGCATCGATGTTTAACGAGATAGACTCCACTTTACATCCTGAAAAGATCAGCAAAGCAACGCTAGTAAGCATAGCTTCTCTTTATACGTCAGGCTAATTCTGACGATACTGCGTTTTCTGGACTATAAAGACGCGGAGTCGGTTCTCCTTTTTGCGTTATTAGAAGCTACGCTACAGTTAGCATAGGGCTGTGATAAAGGCAAGACTGAATAATGTGCAAGGGTTAATTAAGAAGATCACAGCAGCAGTGACAGGACAAAGAAAACTTCCTTATAAAGTGAATACAAGTCTTCACGTTAAACTCTGACCTTACAGGGCCATTAGCGTTAAGGTTCCAGCAAAGTCTTTTAGACTTTTTTTCCAAGCAAACAAATTCTATGGGGTGCGGCTTATTTTCTGGGGTCATGTATTGTCCGGATACATGGAAAAAAGTCTAAATGTGTGAATACTGAAAAGGCTCTTACCATAGGCCACTGGGGTCAGCTTCAATATGGTATGAAGTGGACACTTTAGGTATGGCATCTCGTCTGCAGCCAGAAAGCCAAAGATCAGTCAGTCATGTGAGCTTTAAATGCAAAGCAGCCAAAAATAGTAGCTAAATCTGGAACAGTGCATTAAACAACTCTCACCAGCACTCTTGTCCAGGAAGTAAGCAAGGAGGCAGCGCATGACAGCTTGGTGACAGACGACTAGAACGTTCTCCTGCCTCTCGAGCTCCATGATCACCGGCTCCACACGCTGCACCAGGTCCTGGTAGGACTGCCGGGGAAAAGAAAACAACAACAAGAAAACAGAGGCTGGTGAGCAACAATAATTAGCATCACTGATACTTCAAAGTGTCCTCATTTTGGCCAAATCCATAAGGCTGCATCACGTGTCCTTCTCAAAGCGGTGCAGTAATTAAGAAGATTTTTATGTAAGGTATTGAAAACAACATGGCGTGCTAATATGAGCCAGTGAAATACCACCCCTGAAGTTCATTACTTATTCCTTTAGTCCAGTTCCTTAGTCTTATTAATTAATAAGTGCATGCAAATGGAATATAATTACAGTTATTAGTTTTAACCGGTGTAATATGACCATGTTGTACATTTGTATAATGCATTACAGGATCTCTCGCTGTAATGTAATGGTGGATTATGTGTGACTCGCTGGCCCTCACCTCCCCACTGGGGTAGCGGTAATAATACTTGTCCTGATCTCGGAGAGCAAACTCTTCAGGGTATCGCTCCCGCATTTCTTCATACGTCATCTCTTCACACACACCCTGTTGATATAAACAACATACATGCCGACTTACTTTATATATTTAAAAAAAAAAAAAAAGAAAAAAAAGAAAAAAACCACACGCGTTTGGCAAGAGATTAAAGGCCATGTTGATGAACGTACTGCGTCGATTTCGTTCAGGGCTTTCCACTGCTCGTACGGCGCGTTCAGAGCCTCGGCAGTCTGAATGGTTCTCCTGAGCTGACTTGTCCACACCTTCAGGTTCTTAAGATTCTGCTCCTTGACAAACTTGGCCAAAGCTCCAGCGAACTACAGAAACAAAAGAAGATACATGAATTAGAAACACCCCCATGCCTTCCTACCATATAGTGTGCTATTACGCTGCACTGCTGAGAAAAAGCGAAAGGCCGTGGTGAGGAAATACAATAGTATTCTGAACCTCAAACTTACTGGGAATCAAAAAAAAAAAAAAAAGAAAGAAGTTACCGATGGGTCAGAAAGGTTACATTTTTTTTTTTAATTACTGTGTATCCTACTACACTGCTGTAAACTATTAGTGTACTGTTGTACTCTAACTGTCTAACAGCTCAGTATACCCTTTCCTGCTAATAAAACCCAGGACGATGTCATGCATCAAACATAGCTTAAAAATAATTGTTATTTATATACAACCCCCCCCGCCACAATCAGATCGTTAATCAACATACAAGTTCACTTTTCCCATAATTTCCAATGTTAGGGAATCATATTAATTAGAATAACTGTGACAGAGTATTATTACAGTACAAATATCAAATCATACATCATTTTTATCGCATAAAACAAATATTCGTTTGGAATGCGGTCAACACAAATGATACAAAAGTTTTGGTTTCTTTTTCTTTGCCATCTTCTTTAAAAGTATTAGCTCTAGCTAGGTGATTTGACCGAGCAAAATTGCTGGATGAAGTCTTGGTATGCCGAAAACTGCTGAAATACTGTATGGAATATTGTTCGCCTGTGTTAGTTCACATTAGCACAAGGGCAGATATACATCGTAACCCCAACATGTCAGGATCTACCATCATAACCAGTATTTTGTTTATCATGAACATTAGGAAAATTAGGTGCCTAGTGAGCACAGCCCACAAGTTTTGTCAAAAGCCAAAAGTTTCTGGTGATCAAGTCATCCTGTAAGAATTTACATACCGTTTCAAATCACTGGGCATGTTCTACTAGATCACAATCCGAGTGCATAAATAAAGCGATATGAACAAATAACTTAAAGCACATATTCAGTGCATGCTTCAGCCCAGAGAAATTGAGGAAGGGGGGGGTGGGGGTTTGAGAGCATCCTTTCTACCTTTCTACCACGAGTAGAGAGGCCCGAGTCTCCTCCCAGGCGGCCCTGCAGGTTGTGCTGACTCTCGCCGTGTCTACACAGGTAGATAGAGCGTGGCTGGACATGGATGTTCATTAGGTAATAGACGATGCGGCTCTGGATGTGATCCTGGACACAGTTTACTAGGAATCTGCGGCCCACGTCGATCACCTTGATAAAGGACAAGTTCCTGAAAGTACAGAGAAATCGAGGTGAAGTATGGGGGACAGGATTCAAACAGTGAAAATTACATGAAAATTAATTGTTTCTATCCTTTAAGTGTGAAAGATAGAAATAATAATATTGTAATTCGGGTATCAGTATTTTCCTGAAGGTCCCACTGGGACTTATGGATGTGACGGGACGTTTATGTGCAATTTTGTTTTCGATCAGGAAATCGAACATTTCATCAAACAAATTTAGATCATGAAATCGTAAAAGCGATCATTTCAATACAACATGGAGGCAGCTTGAGATAAATGTGCGTTTGGGTGAGTACCTGTCATAATCATCAGGGTCCAGGGGCTGATAGTTTGCTCTGTAACACTCGATCCGCTTCTGAAAATCTTCCACGGCGTCCGTTTTATTGCAGTCTTGGTAGTCAGGACAGGAGACCTTCACTTCCTGTTTCAAAAACAAAAGTTCAAATTTAAATGAATTACTTTCTGAAAATCTAAAAACAGGACCTCTTTGCGTAGTAGTACATTGTTTAATGTCCTTGTTCATTCAGAAACTCCAGAGTGGCTGCTTATCAAGCTTACAAAACGTACCATGATGTTGGTGGCAATGACATTGGGATCGTCACACACAGATTCAATGAAGAAGACCTGTAAGAAGAAAGACAGTCTTTCAGTTTTTGTGCCTCATTTTTAAGCCTCTTCCAACAAAAGCGTCTCCCGAAGGTTAATTACGACGGACAGAACGATAAAATAACCAACCTTGAAGTTGTTCTCAGCACCAAACTCCAGGATCATGTTTCTTCTTTCTCTGGTTGTGTTTGTAGCATCGAAAACCTATAAACCGGGACACCGGTAAGAATCCGTACCTCGTATACGTTTGTGTGTATATATATATATATATATATGCGCCTATAGATCAGACACTTACTGCAACTTGACCACCCAGCTCATTGAGATACATCTTGACATCTTGGAGAGCAGATAAGGCACATTGTCTATGGAAAAGGGACAAAAGGGATTAACATAATTAACAACTTTACGAATTACCATCTGATTTTAGTCTGATCTGATTAAGGTGTGTGAAATAAGGCAAGTGTCTGACTCACTCTCTGATTTTGACCGCCTCCTTGTTGTCTGATTTGAAGAAGTCGTACGAGCTGTAGTTCTTCACCGTCTCTCTACGATACTCCCCAACATTGAAGACTGGAAAAATAAACATGAGTGCAACAAACATTGTCAGAAAGCCTCGGGGAAACTTGCACATCATGTTTGTATAAATGTAAATCTGCAGTCGGGAGAAGGGTTTTTTGGGGGGGAATTTGGATAGTTCACCTTTGGTCGGGATGCCGATCCAGTTGAGGTAGCGAGTGAGTTTCCTTGACATGTACGTTTTGCCCCGAGCAGGCAGACCAACCATCACTATGACCAATGGTGAGTTGGCAAGACGGGGGCCTCCACTAGCTGTAACGGAAAAGAGGGAAATGGGGGGGGGGGGGGGGAGAGAATAGTGAACAGCGTTAAATTACGGGTAATATGAGAGGACTTCATTATTGTCAAAACCCTTTCAGAGACTGCGGCGTGTCTGTACTCCTACTATACTGACCATCTCCATCATAAGTAATGGAACAGACGTTAGGATTTTAACTCGTCCCCTTGATAGTTTATTTTTCAAAATACACACTGGACTTGTAGTTTTATCGTTGGTATTGTCACCAATTTCTGTTGTTCCAAGCTCATCTTTTTTATAACTAAATTGATTTTAAGTGTGCTCAATTTACATAATCTTAACGTGATCCAATTACATTATAAAATCTTGCAAGGATGATGGGTCTAGCAAAGAGAAATGACTATGGTGAAAAATTTATTTAATTTTGGCAACATACACATCTGAATTAAGTAAACTCGATGAACTTTATCTCCCCCCGATCTGATATACACATCTCCATTCATCAGTTAGTGAAGCAAAAGGATGAATGGTCCAAAGTAATACGTTCTCTCTCAGGAGCCAGGCAACTCCACTCAGTCAGCAGAACGCTCCTGATCCCATTAACCTCCACGACTCAGACTGATCGGTCATTCGCGAGACAGGGCTCATACATTCCAACCCCTCAGCCTCATTAAGCCTTGTGTCTATGCAAAATGAACTTTACCAAGTAACACAGGGCACATTAACATGGATATAAGCCCCATTTTAACCTGTGGACTATTTCGAGATCGTCCTGGTAGAGTTTTTGAGTGTAAAATGCACCAATTAGATTAAATATCCACATTTAACTCCCACTTCCAAACAAATTTGTGACCAGGTTTAGGCTTTTGTGGTTTTACAATCTATGGGAGGCTAAAGCTTACCGATAGCCAAGACCAGCCCAATATAGATCAAGGATTTGCCTAAGCAAAATGAATGAAGAACCCAAATTTAAAAGTGTCACACAGGTCATGATTGAATTGAAGGACTGGGGGTTGGGGACTATATTGATTTTTTTCCTAACTTCAGTTTTTCAGGCTCTTTTGTGCATAGATTCATGACTTTATGGATTAGATCATAAGTCACCAAACTACAAACCAGTGGAGGTTTTCATGCAGCGATGCACAATACGTTACATAATTTGTACATTTTGTTTTCTTGGTAATAAAATGTCGTCTGTTCTGTAAGCAAGATGGTTTATCCAGCTATTTATGGATTCCCAATGGACCGATCACACGTGCGCTGATAAATTAACACAGTTAAGAGGAGATGCTGACGTGTTATCGGTCATTAAACTGATTCACCCAACACTGGACTACACACACACACAGACACACACACACACACATACACAAAATGAGGCCCGTTACCGAAAATGATTTTGAGACCCTTGCTTCCCCCCTATTCAGTGGGCATGCTGAGTCACTCAAGTATAGGCTGAATCTCAAACAACCGGGATTCTCAGGGACGTTTGACACCCTGTGTAGAGCTTTGTTTGTAGTAGTGAGTCATTTGCCCTCAATGGCGTTAAACTGAACCGATGCACTGAATCGTGACGCACTCCATCCCCCCAGGACGTTACCATAGTGATGGGTGCTGCTATAAAATCCTTCCGATTTATTCATGAGTTGCTAATTATGTGAATCTGCAAATTATAGTTGGATGTCAACAAGTGCAATAATGTTCAGTTAAATTATACACCTTGTCTTGTTAGTTAGGCGTCATCAAAGAGTGCATCAAAACACAGGTGACCTGCTGAATTTGTTTGTGGCAAACTGAATGGCCTGAATGACTTGACCTGTATGTCAGGATGGCGAATTGGAAATCAATCCGTTTAAATATTCATGACTTCTTTTTTTTAAAACATAAAGACAGTCTGAGATGATTTTTTTTTAATTTACAAACACAAAGATGACATTGTATTGCATCACATATGCTTTTTAAATTTATACACACAGTCCTGTTGCTAGCACTCAGACTGAATAAGGGGTTATAAATATGATCTTGACCATTATTATCAATTAATAATAATAATAATAATAATAATAATAATAATAATATCACCATCATCATCACCATCATTATGACCATCATCATCACCATGATAATCATTGTCATTATCATCATCATCATTATTATACATGTTAAATGCTGTAAAACCATGTGGACAATCACAGAAAAAAAATACATCATCATCATCATCATTATAATCATCATTGTGGTTGTTATTATTATAATTATTAGACATTTGCTGTAAAACCACGTGGCCAATCACAGTAAAGAAAAATATATCCTCATCATCATCATCCTTATATAGGCCATCAAAAAGTACCACCACTTACGTTTGCGAGTCATTGAGGGTTTCTCCTCCTTGGATGGAACCCAGATCTTTTGGATCCTGGTCTGGGTCAGTTCTCGTGTCATCTCTTGCGGAAGTGACCAGCGGTACAGAAACACAAAGAGCAGCTTAATCGAGCTCTCAC
Organism: Chrysichthys thysi; assembly: GCA_030068315.1. Taxonomy (NCBI): domain Eukaryota; kingdom Metazoa; phylum Chordata; class Actinopteri; order Siluriformes; family Claroteidae; genus Chrysichthys; species Chrysichthys thysi. The sequence goes on from JAQLOM010000004.1 coordinate 12,836,521, forward strand.
CGCCTCCTGTAATCTAACGGAACACGCACCCCAAAGCTAATCTGTGCTATGTAAACCGTCCGATTGAAAACATCAACAGATAGCTCTACTTTTTCTTCTCAAAGCCGCATCTTCTTGCTCGCACTGAAGCTCGTGTACCGGCAGGTGTTCGTTTTTAAAGCGCTTTACACGCACGTGACCTTCCGCATGGCGTCATTTCTCCTGTCCGGATGCAAACCCCGCCTCCCGCAATGTGATTGGCTGAAGCTCATTCTGACGCGCGGAATCTTATTGGATAGATAGAGAAGCCGTTCACGTCACCATAGCAACCCGTGTAGCGGAACTCACGTAGGGTTAGCGATAAAATATGAATTTAAATAGAAATTAAATAAGGACCTGTTTGATTTTTTTTGCAATATCAAGTTTTTAAAATGTCTCATGGCGGTTTTATCCACTCGGGTGTTGTGAAGTAAGAGCGTACCGAAACAAATTCAAAAGTAGGAGGCGGGGCTTATTGGAATACAGCCGGCGGAAGGACCCCCACACACACACTTAGCCCAACCCCCCTCCCCCTCTACGTGACCAGGGTGGGTGAGGTGTCTGTGCACGTGCGAACACGCTGCGCCACGCTGTGGTGGGAAAGTGCACACCGAAACCAGAATATCTGCCCAAATTTCTGTCCACCCAAAGAGTTTATTCTACTTTTTTGTGCATTCTGTTAAAAATAAACACTTGCAGGGTCCAGTGATCAGTAAGCATACGTCAGTTGAATCATTTCTTATTTGATGTCTTGAAATGCACGAGCCTTTTAGTGATATATCCCTAATCTGCTAAAACCATGAATTTGGCCAGTGCACCAAATTATCCTTTCCTCAAAATGCCTACGTGCGGAGTGGCACTGCATCACCAGGAGTGAAAAAATCTCTTCCCAGCACTTACTGCATTCCTGCCACTTTTATTTCATGACATATTCTTACTTTTAATAAATGCATGCCCTTGTATACATCTGTGTTGTTGGTATTTGTGTTGTTATTTTAAATAGTCTTTAAAAAAATTATTTAAAAAAGTGTTTTGAAACACATTCCAATGATTCCACCATAATCCCCATTATGATGTCATCTACCACAGTTTAAGGCCATCTATATTCCCTGGTTATTGGTCTGATGTAAGCATGGGCAGCTACATGTGAGATGCATCATGCATCTAAGGTATTACTTTAATAGCAATGAAATCAAATGCTATAGGCAACCAGGTCAAATGTCTTTATTTGATTAATTAACTGCATAGATAGATAGATAGATAGATAGATAGATAGATAGATAGATAGATAGATAGATAGATAGATAGATAGATA
>JAQLOM010000004.1:13050567-13062262 GCA_030068315.1 Chrysichthys thysi
GAAGCTAACTATTGAGAGTAGAGGAGCTAACAGCGATGACCCACTGGAGGGAGCGTCACAGCGCTGTTAGCCAATCAGAGGTGATGCATTTGCTGGTCATGAATATTCATGAGTAAGAGCCGAAATCCTGTCGTTCAACTTGCACCCACTCCTCCACCAAACTAGAACAGCCTGAAACATGAGCACCAGAGCACTTTTTTTCACCAAAACCAACTCACAGGGCATTCATTCATACTACAGACCACTGCGAAATGAATAAAAAAACAATGCAATGACGCCTTTAAAACCCCCCAAAACAAGTCCCTTTATGATTTAAATGTAGTTTCTAGTCAACGTACTGTATGCATATTGTATAATATATACCAATGCGTCATATAGTGTGCCCATAGCAAGGGTGGTATTATATAATAATATATATTATTATATTTTTTTATTAAAAGAAACAAAACAAGAAATATAGTTTCCAATCCTTACTAGGGCTGGGTTCCAAAAATCGATTCACCGATCAATATCGATTTTCGATCGAAAAATACGATATCAATTCAAAGATTCGCAGGTCGATCTTTTCCTGTATGCACTACGTTATTCTCGCGACTGTATAAGGAGAGCTAGAAAAACGTGAGACCGGCGAAACCGAAACCAAATTGAGCCGCGGCTGAAGCTGCTCCGCTGAAGTCACCGTCTGGCCTAAAGGCCGATATTTGGCAATACTTCGGCTTTAAAACTTACGAGGATAGAGAGGAACTGGATGAAACAAAAGCGATCTGCAAACTGTGCCATATCGAGGTAAAATATTGTGGAAATACCACAAATCTCCGAAGCCACTTATCCAGGCACCACACTGACACAGTTTCGGCTAAAACCTCAGGGGCGAATCAAACCGCACTGGAGAAGGCATCTGGGGTTAAATTGGCTTCAAATTCTCAACGTGCCTTAAGAATTACTGAGGGAAGACACAAAGAAATTGCTAAATAAATCGATATTGAATCGAATCGAGAATTGAATCAGATCATGACCTTGTGAATCGATTCAGGAAATCAGCAACTATACCCAGCCCTAATCCTTACTGATGTATGAAGCAAAAAGCAGCGAGTCTCTTTGCCAGAACAGAGAAAAAAAATTCACTGCAATTTTCAAAATCAAGAAACGAAAAGGTATGTTGTAGAAAGGTGGTAGATTAAGAAGCAGCGATGGCAGCGTTTCGCACCATGCAGTAAATCCTAACTACAGAAAGAATGAAACTAAGCTGCATGGCAGCACTCTAGACTTGTTCGAGTAGGATTTATCACCTCAGTGAGTATGGAAAATAGCAGAATGTGAGGAAGTTTTGCGCAGGAGTAATTTATTTAATCTACTTGCTCTGACTGACAAACTGATCTGAAATGTGTTTGGACAGAGCATGGAGATCAAGATGGGCATGCGTACAATGTACCAGATTCTGAGTGTTCTTTCTAACAGGTTAAGATCATTAAGGAGCACACCTGGACCATGTTTTGCCTGTTATACTTACACACACACGCACACACACTTTCATGCCGCTGTATCCTATTTAGGGTCACGGTGGAAGCTGGAGCCAATCTCAGCTTGCTTCAGGTGAGAGGCGGGGTACACCCTGGGCAGGTCACTAGTCCACCACAGGGCCAACACACAGATACAGACAACCATTCACACTCACAATCACACCTACGGGCAATTTAGAGTAGCCACTTGGTCTAATCCCGTCTGTGCATGTCTTTGGACTGTGGGAGGAAACCAGAGTACCCAGAGGAAACCCATGTGGACATGGGGAGAACATGCAAATTCCACTCAGAAAGGCACCCAGGTCAACCCCGGGGATTGAACCCAGGACCTTCTTGTTGTGAGGCGACAGTGCTAAACACCACACCTCCGTGCCCACTTTATATAAAGAAACCATATAATACACCTGGATAATTGGACAGTATAGGAGGTTGTAGAGTGCATAATATACATCCTTTTTTTTATAGTCGTTCCTCAGTATAGCTCGTATACATTGGAATGAAATGTTATTTGCGACACATTACATAACGTGCAAAAACACAGCAGTGTAAGACGAGCGCAGGACAGTTAAAGCCCCGGGACAACAAATGCACAGAACATGGCGTGTAACTGTAAACTTTCAGGAGATTAGGAGCAATAGGTATAGCAGCAGTGTGACGAGCATAACGAGTCCCGTAAATAAAAACTGACTGATTTTGTAAAACGTATACAATACGTACAGTGTTTTAAATGTAATCATGGTCATAAATCATTAACGGATCATGACTTAATATAGGAATACAAGCTAATAACTAATAAAAACTGAATAATAAAAACTATTAAACTGAAAACAAGCTTAAAAAAAAGGATAGTGCTGGTCGGTGTTTAAGTCGGGTTTTAGGACTTTGCGATCGTTTCAGCTTTGAAACGCCGTTCTCCTGATGCAGATCGGTCCAAAGTTAGTGATCAGTGTTCAGCTCTGACCGTCGTGCAGGCTGCAAGGCAGATTCAATACATCCTGATTACTCACAGGAACTTGTATAGCGGACGCTGCACTTAATCTAAGCCTAAAATATGAATTTTTCAATGTATTTAAAAGCATGCTGTTATTTAACAAATGTCATATATGATGTGATGTTCACTGTAAGATGTTTAATATTTATGACAGGATTTCAGCACTTTCTTCCAGCATGAGAAGGTCTTCAGGACAGACAACTTTGTACTTTCTGGTTTCTCTCTAACGCTAATCACAAGCTGTTTTAGTTATTTATTTATTTATTTTTATTAACTTTGAGAGAGGTGATGAGAGGCTGGCAAAGGGACGACTCTTTATAGCTATACATTTTCCAAGGGTCATAAAATAAGGGATAAAACTCGTACTTGTTTGTGTCTTAGGTGTCTCTGACTCTGGAGGAGAAGCAGCGCTTGGCTAAGGAGCAGGAGCAAGCGGCCAAACTGAGGAGCCAGCAGCCTCTGGCCCCACAGAGCATCAAACCTGCTACAACATCCACAACTGCACAGGTTAAACAAATCAATCTGAGGATGCTTGTGCTTAAAGACTTTTTTTTTTTTTTTACCCTTTTTGTTCGGAACATGAACGAAGCTTGTCGTGGTTGTTGTTTTTGACTCGCTCACCAGGGCAAAATGGTCTTTGCTTTATAAACAAACATGACACAAATATGAAACCTTCTGACTACAAAGGTTGTGTTCCTGGGAAACTTTTCCTCATTTATCAGTCAGTTAAGGTATATACCATATGAACAATGCCTTTTTTTTTCTTTCTTTCACAGGCTAAAGACTTGACCAGCAGTCTCCTGAACAGCATGACCTCGCTGAACAGTCTCTCGCTGAACTCTGGCTCTCGCTCCTCACCCATGCAGACTGTCGCACTCTCATCTGGCTTCTCATCCACACCCGCTATGGCTGGCACCATGGCCCCCATCAGCAACGGATTCAACTCTCCCATGGGCTTCCAAACAGGAGGCATGGGCATGCGGCCTGCCGCACCCGCCCTCTACGGAGGCATGGGCGGCACCAGCAGCACGCCGAACTTCAGCGCCCTCTCCCAGAACCAGAACCAATCCGGCAAGCCGTCTGACATGTCCGCCCTGGACTCTCTGTTCTCAGCTAGCAAGCCCAAAGTCAGCCTCAACCAAATGGTCCCCAAACCAGGGGCAGGCACCGCACCCTCCCCCTGGATCAACCAGTTTGGTACAGGCCAGCCCTCTCAGACTGCTCCCATGCAGGCAGTACCGATGGGAATGACAGGCATGCAGGGAGGCTTCGGAGTGCAGGCTAACCCTTTCTTCAGCCCCCAGAACTTCTCTCAGTCTGCCGCCGCCGCCGCCGCTCCTACCATGAATACAGGCATGCTAAAACAGAGCATGTCGGTTAATAACGACCTGAAAGACCTCTTCGGGTAAAATGCTTCTTGTTTCCATCTCCCTAGGGACAGGTAGGTTAAAGGAGATGAATCGAGACGGACCATTGTTTTGTTTTGTTTTGTTTTTAATTGTGCTGGACCTTGCAGTCAGTCAGAGGATGACCACCAGCCTTAACCACGCAGGGTCACATGTCACACCAGTCTTACAAGTTGCCCTTGCTTTACTGTTATCCCTGTCCGAATACTGCCCCCACTAGGCATAAATGTGTTCGTTTGGTTTGTTTTCTAATCTCTCATGTATACACACACACGCATACACACACAGAATTTTCCCCAACATAAAGCGAAGGCATGGATAAAGCTGCACAGGTGCTTCACCTGGTGAAGAGGCCGGTTTACTTGAATGGGAAATGGTGCAGGAAGCTGCTTTTTACTTACTTTGCACCTGATTCTTAATAGATTTTTGGAAGAGTGAACAAGTGGAAAACGCGAGGTGGTTTGCTTATAAAAAAAGAAAGAAAAAAGGAAGGAAATCGAGGGCCTGCTGATGTATTTTGTCACTGTCGCAACACACTACCACATTGATGCTCACCGTTGCCAGCTAGTGACTGTTACTACGGCGTTCCTTCATAAAATACCATCACACTACGACTGATCTAAATTTAATTTAGTCCTGGCGAAGAAAAAAAATCGAAGCAAATATCTCTTGCAAGTTCTGTTGAACTTTTAAGGTCAGACATTCCTCTAATGTTGCACCGTGTTTATTGGTCCATTTGAACACTTACTGAGGTGGTTTGGAGGCTAATTTCAGCATCACTCGATGCCCAAACATTCGTCTGATGGCTCGCGATCCGATCCGTTGGTCTTCAGTCAGATTTAAAAGGCGTCTTTGTGCGAGAACAACTCGATACAATTCAGCGCGCTCAACAGCAATTAGATTGCCAAGTGGATTACGGATCAATACGGATTACGGTGCATTAACATTTTCCCTCCGTGGACTTCCCTCGCGTTTCTTTATCTAAATCACAAATCTTTTAATTTGTAACATGGAAAAAAAAAATCCGATTTTGACCGACGCATTCGATCCTGTATGGTTTTATGTCCATTTTTATACAGATGCTGTTGCAGTAGGATGAATACGAAGCAGTGCATGGAGGTGATTCCCTTCATCGATGCGCCTTTTGTTGTCCTTCATTTTCAGGGCAATTCTGATATTAAAGCTTGTTACATAATGCAGACATATGAAACACTGATTCGATATTTATGGCTTCTCATTTTCCAAGTTGGAATACGCCTCAACTTTGCATAAAAATGAGAAAATTGTTGGTTGACATCACATGTTTTCCTGACCTGGACAGGGCGTCCCAAAAGTCTGGATGCGCAGACCTTTTTTTTATATATATATATATAATATATTTCAGATCCTGGATGGCCTCGATCTCTCTCTCTCTCTCTTTTTTTTATTTTTATTTTTTTTAATAAAGCATCAAAAGAGTGAAGTTGACATGTATAAATCCAAAGTGAATATTTGGGTTCATTCTGATACCAATCCATAGTTTTAGGGTAGTATCAGCGTATTCTCAATATGCAGCGAAGGATCAGGGTATCACTACTTACGGCCTTTTTTGAAGGAGGAAATAAATCGCAAATCTGGTTTGTGCCGGTCATGTACATCCAGACTAGCTGTTCAGATTTGAATCATTTCAGATTTCAATCACCAGTATTTCAGGAAATGACCACATTCTCACATTGTTGTAAACATGGTCCTGACAAAGGATGATTTGTGACGGTGTGAAAGTGTTCAGAGGACGGCTGTTTGCATTTTTACACGTATGCTGGAGTTATTATGAGCGAACAGTGTGCCGTGCTATGGTTTGAGCATAGTGGAGCTTATTGATCGATTGTACCAGAAGCAGTCCAAGAAGAGAAATTCTTGGATCCGAAGATCAGGGCAGATCTCCTTGAGGGTATCAATTGAATCCTGACCACTTAGAAAGCTCCAAGACTTCAGTGAAATGTAGCATATGTGTCAGTTCGGGCGTGTTCGGGTTTTGTGTTTGTCCAGCTGCTGTCGTCTGTGTGAGTGATCTCTGTTTAGTGCTTGCGTTTCTCGTTACTAATTGTTTTCACTGGAGCGCACGCGACCGTAGCATTGACGCCGAGCAGGTTCAAATGCCTAAAAATAAAAAGGAAATAAAAATAAAAATCTCACACAGACCAACCTAACCTTTTATATTTTATCATGACCAAATAGATATCATGACTGTGTATTATATTTACATATCATATGAATGAAGTGTATATTAAACCGAGATTTATTTGACATGGGTTGTCGGTTTTTTTTTTTTGTTTTTTTTTTTGTTTAGTTTATTTTAAATATATTATCTTGGGATCACTTTCATAAAGAGGACCTCTGAGTACAAGTGTACAAAAGAAAGAAGCTTTATGAGGAGAGGTGTGCAATAATAGGTCGTGGAAGGGTTTTGTGAAAATTGGCTTGAAGTCGAAAAGTGTTTTAATCACACATGGTTTTCCTATATGGACAGTATCGGATCTGTATAATTCACCCACATTTCCTTCAAGTTGCTTTTCCGGTTATTTTATTGTTTGTTTGTTTTTTTTACATTAAGGCTGAAAGTGAGTCTGCGGACTTGAGCAGAATCTCCACAAATATCTGGATTTCATCTATTTCCTTTCGAACTTTCCTTTGCTCTGTCATAATCATGAAAGGTTTCAATTGCCAATTAAAAAAAGGAATTTGATCTCTAAATCAAAGATTAAAAAAAAAAAAGAAACACAAAGCCTATTCTTCTATCTTTATATAATTATTATACCAATGTAATATGTGTACAGTGTGGCACTTTTGTGAACTTTGTAACGTGTTACGAGATTGTACTGTCTGAAGTGGACAATTTGATGAAAATCTGTATATATTTCTCGAAATACACGCGCTGACGTTCTCTTTGATGCTTTTCGGTCATTTTGTCGAACAGATTTGATTGTGTAGATTCTTAATTGCAGTGTATAGTTTTGGACAGAAAATAGATTTGAAGAATAACCTGAAGGTTTAAATAAAGATCTTCAAACAACGAGAACTGGTGAAACGGTTGATTTTGTGATCAGAACTCAACCGTACTAATGACGCAGCGGAATGACTTCCTTCAGAGAATGTATGGAATTTCCAAAAAGGTGAAAATGAAAATGTTTCAAAAAGCTGATTAGCTCGTTCCTATACACAGTACCAGGCAGACGTTTGGACACGACTATTCATTTGTAGGTTTTTCTTTATTTTGATTACTTTCTACATTGTAGCACAATACTAAAGACACCAAAACAGTGAAATAACACACGTGGAACATACATGGAGTTGTGTGTGAATGGAAAAAAATGTAAAAAAAAAAAAAAAAAATTATATACATTTTTTTCCTTACATTTTTTTTCACGTCCTATGCTTTTAAACATACGTAAGTTTAACAACATATAAAATTCTACATGTGTACTTACTGCCAGTGAGGTCACTTCCTGTTTACTAGCTGAAGGGAAGTAGCGTACACCGCCACTGTGTATTCATCCGCTGATGAAATACAGTGCATACTGTTTTATTTCGATTTAAATGTTCTTTTAATGTTTGAATTAACATCTTTTTTAAAAATTATATTTTAGATTTTATATTTCAGAGTCCCACGAAAGCCAAAAAATTCTGCAAATCAAAATTTGAAAATCCACGATGCACTGAGCCCACGATAGGTGAACCACGATATTGCGGGGGTTCACTGTATATACGATTCATATTTGGGTTCTTCCTAGTATCCAGCGTTTACCTTTATGACACCTTTGCATACTATTGGCATCATTTTAGCCAGCTTCATAAGGTAGTCACCTGGACTGCTTTTCAATTAATCATATATTATTAATAAATAATAAAAATTCAATAAATGACCCGACTGAATTTGACGACTGAAGGAATCCATATTATGACAAGAACTGCTCAACTATTCATGAGAAACAAGTCATCATTACTTTAAGACATGAAGTGTCTTAAGAAATAAAAATAATGAAAATCAACTATTACATTAAAAGATGCTAATTATTAATACTCAGATGCTTTATGAGCCATCTGTGTTTCGGTGTGACACTGGCACTGACACAGTGTTAAGGTCAAAATAACAGTTAAGATAGAAATTACAGTTATATACAGTTTTCCTTTCACCCTCAATGGAATTCAGGAGCTTGTAATGTAACTACCGGTTTAGCATTGCTCACATGTGTCAAGTCAACACTCATTTCCACTCACTCATCTTCTGATGTTCAATCCTGGTCAGGGCCACAGGGGGAAGCTGGAGCCAATCCCAGCTGACTTTGGTGACAGGCGGGGTACACCCTGGGCAGGTCGCCAATCCACCGCAGGGCGACACACAGAGACAGACAATCATTCACACTCACGGGCAATTTAGAGTCGCCAATCAGCCTAATCCCCTCTGTGCATGTCTTTGTAGTGTGGGAGGAAACCGGAGTACCCGGAGGAAACCCACGGGGAGAACATGGAAACCACACAGAAAGGCACCCGGGTCGACTCTGGGGATCGAACCCAGGACCTTCTTGCTGTGAGGCAAGAGTGCTCACCACCACACCAGCTCACTCACTCACGGTCTCACTCTTTATATTTGTATCAATAACTTGTACCCGAGCGTTATTTGTACAATCTAAACTATATGCTGTGCAAGTGATTCAAGATGGTGGCTTCTATTTTTAGGACCCTGCCTTTAGGTGGTGAAGACATGATTATTTTTGGCTTGTCGGAGTTCCCTGTTAGTGCAACAGCTCAAGACGGAGTGGTTGAATATTTACAGGATTTCTGTAGAATTATCAGTGTTAAACAGCAGACGCTCTGAATAGAGGGGTCAAAGTCACAGCAAGATAAAATGACCAACAATTTTTTTTCTTGAATGACTTTGTTCCTGTTTGCAGTATATCTTAAAGGTATGTCAGGTATATACATTTTGTAACGAGGAGAAGGCTTGGCAGTGGCGGCGTCCCTGTTGACGCCATAGGCATCAAGTTCTACTTGTTTTTAACTATGCAGTGTTCTTTTGTCTAGTTAAAAACCTGTCAAAAAACTATTTAGACTTCATATAGATTCTCATAATCCTTGATTCCTCTTGGTCAGAAGATGTTGGTTAATTTTTTTTATAACAGTAGCTCTGACTGCAGACAAATCACACATTTATATTACTGCGCTCATTCCTATACACTCATATACAGTACATTCATATAGTAACAGTTTACACGGGTTTCAGACTAATTTTAAAATAAATGTCACTGTATTGTAATTGTTGATATAAGTTTTCTCTAAGATGTTTACTGAGCAGTTTTTGAATGACTCTACAGTTCGTGCTTTCTATTAAACTGTGACCGACTTCTCAGCCAGGAGAAAACCTTCACCACATGTCCTAATGGACAAGGTTAATCTCTTTTGTCTTATTAACTCCTAGAGAGAAAAAGAGAAGCTGAGGAGTTGTTTATATCTATTAAAACTACAGCTGTCCTGTTAAACAACTTGTCCGGGATCGATTTCTGCTATTAATGGACCAAGAATTAATTAGAAGATTTGCCTGTAATCTGTACCAGATGCCACTTACTCAATACAGTGTAACCTCTGGTCACGAACTTAATTCGTTCCGAGACTCTGTTCGTGAACCGATTTGTTCGTGACCCGAATCAATTTTTCCCATTGAAATGAATGTAAATACTGTACAATTAACGTGTTTCAGCCCTCAAAAACATGTTTTTAAAGTGAATTATGGGTTTATGTGTGGCAATAAAACAGAATAAAATTAAAATCACCTTAATTATAGAAAAATAAAACAATGAAATAAACAGCAGATTTTAATGCACGTTCCCTTTGCGGTAGATATGTAGTCGCTGGTGTAGGTGGACGGTGGAGGAGGGATATGGTGGCGGTTCTCATGTTTTGCGATTCTTTCTTTCTTTATTTCAGCTGTTATACGCTTAGGCTTCTTACTCTGACTACCATTTCCACTTTCTTGGGACCCATAATGAAGCTTATAGAGCAAAAATGCAGAGAAACAATTCTCTCAACAAAAACATTTTTTTAATGAGTTTTAAGCACAGAAAAAAAAAATAAAAAAATCAACATTTGAACAATGCTTAATTATACAAAAACTTACTGTAAACAACCAAGAAAACAAACCTTGCATGAGTCGACTTCTGGCGTTAAGCACGTGAGGAGGAATATGGGCGGGGAGGAGCTTACTGTACAGCCAATGAACGCACGTCTGACCGAGACCGATTACAGGAACGCACGCGTCTTTGTTAGGTACGCAATACGCAATTGTGCAATACACAAACAGAAAAATGGAAAACACTGGTGTGTACAAAGCGGAAGGGGAAAATGGACGGGGCTGTGTTTGTTCGGCACCCGATTACGTGGTTGTGACCAGGTACAAAATTTTGGCGGATTTTTGGGTCGGGATCCGATTTGTTTGTCTTCGGAGGTGTTCGTGACCAGAGGTTCCACTGTGTTAGTTTCTCATATATATGAGTTTCTTGTTTATAGCTGTATAACAGTTCATTTTCATAGAGCCACTGCAAGAAAATCCCCGTACCTGTCTCTTTATAATCAGCGTGAAAAGTGGAAAGGATCGTAGGTTAGATCTCATCCCCCGCCGAGGCCTTATCTTCATTTACTTAGTTTTGTGTCCTTGTTTAAGGCAATGTGCATATAAGATGTACATAAGAAAGCAAAACCAAGGTTTATCCTTCATGTTTCTGGTTAAATGGCATTTAATTAAAGTGCATGATAAACATTTTGGCATTTTCGTATTATAGGCAGTTTTCTTTCAAAAACGGCAGTGCTCTTAGCTAATGGCAGCCGCCACATTTAAGAGACACAAATCGGACTCTTTCCTTAATGCACCTGATTAAGAAAGGAAGACTGTAAAGACTAAATTACCAGTAAATAGCAAATCTTGGACGAAAACACAATAATAAACATTACCTTTAGTTCAGAAATGCACAGTTCTTATCCTATTTAATGCACAGCGTTCCTACTCCAGCAAACCATCTAAACCTGGTTCGGACCTGATGAGCTGTTTTCAGGCAGGAAGCTTGCTAGGACTCCAGATGTTGCATGGAACAACATTTAGAATGGTACAGCTGAATACTAAAAGTTTTTAAAACGAACAAACATCCTGAAAACGTCAGACACGACGGACCGACCTTGTCATACCAGTGGATAAGTTTGTCTGGGTCATTTCTGCAACGACAAAAACAACAAAGCAATAAAAAAAACCCCATTAAATTAGTAGTTAACGTTGTTTTATTATTTAGTTAAATAATTCTGAATACTGTGTGTGTGTGTCAGGGGACATGTATTTAAATCTTGGTTGGCACCAAATGTCCCCATGAAGAGCAGAATACATGGGCCTCATGAGGTAACCTGTTTATAATAATAATAATAATAATAATAATAATAATAATTATTATTATTACAAAATTGCAGCCTTTATTTTAAAAACTAAGAGATAACCATAGAATCATGTCAAGTCAAGCACATGTGTGCGTGCATGTGTTTGTGCGTGTGTGCACGCTTGCGTGTGTGTACCTGAGAAGTTGAGTTCATAGTTGAACTTCCTTGTGCTGTATCTTATAGTGCCTGCCCTGTCCTGCTGGAACTGCATCTCAATTTCCTGACTCGAGATGGTACATTTGCCATATCCTTTGCCCTACACACACACACACAGACACACACACACACACACACACACACACACACACACACACAGCAGGTGTACA
>JAQLOM010000004.1:13064531-13075579 GCA_030068315.1 Chrysichthys thysi
GCTTTTATTTGAGACCTGCGTCTATACGGGACAGGCCTCTAATTGAAGATATACGGTATACATACATACATACATACTTGAGCTGACCTCTTTGAATAGAAGTGGGTTTTTTTTACAGGTATACCTTGTATATTGTTGGTATTACATTGGTTTACCTTGGTATTTTGTGAATGGCTATCACTGTCAGACAACTTGGATTTAGTGTGTCTGCTATCAAAGAATTTTTGGAAAGCAAGATAGCAAATCCTGTAATAATATTGCTGTGGATCTACTGATACCGACCCTAAGTTTGGCTAACTACAACAAGATAAACGAATCCAAAATGGAGTTAAATTAACTGTCTATGTCATGGATCTGCCCGGAAGAAGCGTGCCTCCATAGTTTCTATGCTAGGGGTCTCAAACCTATCCAGAAAGGGCCGCTGTGGGTTCAGGTTTTCATTCCAATCAAGCAGGAGACACACGTGATTCCACCTGTGTAATCAGTTGTTCTTGGTTTTCAGTTACTCAGATGTGGCTTCTTCTTGGTTGGAATGAAAACCTGCACCCACAGCGGCCCTTTCTGGATAGGTTTGAGACCCCTGGTCTATGCGGAGCGCGCCCACAGAGCACCCGTTTTCACGCTGGAAAGCGGTGCGTTCTGCACCGGAAGCGCTCCACAGCAGCGCCAACGGCGCATGCGCAAATGAGCCACGTTCAAGGTCATCTGACTGTAATGAGATTCAGGTGTGGCTAGTTAAGTCGGGACTATAAAAGACTCTCGCGTTCCCACACTCGGTACGAAGTGTTAACGTGCCTTTGGATATTGTTATTGCCGAGCCTTCTGTTCCTGTTTAGCGTTCCCGTGTATGACCTGTTTGTTTCTCGTTTTCGGATTTTTGTCTTTGCCCTTATCTGCCTCGTTTTGATTCCCGGATTTGACATTGGATTGTGTTTGTGATCTCACTTTTGTTTCGCCTGGTTTTGTCCATTCACCCGATCTCTTGACCTTCTGTCCATTTACTGGATTACGTCTCTTGCCTGCCGATTTCACTTGTTTGTTCTTATTCTAAATAAATATCTATATTTATTTACGGCTCACCGCGCATGTATCTTGCCTTACCTCGCCCTTCTGACAGTCCACAAATGTGGACACTATGTATGAAAGGATTCATTCTTGAATATGCAATGAATATATTAATACTGCAGAATCATAAAACATTCTACTAAGCTCCTGCAGGTTAACTCCTACAATATGATGATGATAATAATATTAATAATAATAATAATAATAATAATAATCATAATAATTTATTTTAATATAAAATAATATATTATATATACACCCTTAAGCACCTTTATCCTAACTGCTCTGCAAAGAGGAAGGTCAGTGAAAGCTTGTGATCAGCCCTCTCCATAGCTCTTTGTGCAAATTTGCACCTTTGATCAATAAATATAGCACCAAGGCACTTGGCTGTCTCCTAGGTGACAGCTGTGTCTCTGTTCTCATGTGCCATTACAAATGCATTGGACAGGTATCAAAGTGCTTTTTTTTCCCCCAAATGCAATAATCCAAGATTTAAAGGACTGATGATTACTACAATGCAGGCTGATCAAATGAAAAAAACAAAACAAAAGCTAGCTAGAACCCCTTTTGCTTTGTCAAAAGGCTGTGCTCAGCCAACACCCACACACTGCAACTTATAAGTAGGGGGCAGTGAAATGCTTTGGAAACGCTAACAACTACTCTCAGCTTTGCCTTCTCCAGAGCTATACTTATTTAAGAGTTCAGCTTCCTGTTCTAAAGAAGCATGACAGACAGGATTTCTCATGACTAGAAAAGCATGGTAGCTTGTGTATAGCTTTGTTTGTGTCATGGGGTTTAACAGTATATTGCTTTTATTTATTATGTTTTGTTTATTGTGTTTTGTTTATTATGTTATGTTTGTAGATTTTGAAAGGTTTTTATTTGAGCATGATTTCTAGGCAACTTAAAATAACTAATATTTATGCAAATGTATTTATTAGCTTATGTACAAAACTGATTTTTGAATGTGGTTAATACTAAACCATAATGGAACATGAGAGAGAATTAAGTCAGACCACATTGTTTTATGAAGCCATTAAGAATTTTCATTTAACACTAAATCGATTATAGGGAGAATTAGGATGGAGCTTCCACAGTTAAAGGTTTTCAGCAGATTCACACAAAACACCAATTAAAAGACTTCTTTTTTAATTAAGCTGAAGTGGGTAAAAAAAACCCACTCTTTCTGACATGCTGGCAAGTGGATATCATCATAAGCATCATAATTAAAAACGGTTTCTCTAAAAAGTGTCACTCGGGGCATATGGATATGATTATAACCATCATTCCCAATGACCTGTAAAGTTTGAGCCATATCAAGCAATGAATGGAGACGTTATGATGCACTTCCTGTTTTCATGGCAAGACAAAATTACGTAGCGCCATGGCAACACTGTGCAAAATATCACAAATCCCTACTTGATTTAACATCAGCAACCTCTTGACATCACGTCTGTCATGAATCTGATGAACCGTCTAGGAGGATTAGGTTATAATGTAACACGTGTCAGCACACAAAATCTTAAATACCTCCATTCGTCTCGGGTGTGGCCAAGGCAACCTACATTAGAAATTTATTGGAGGGTGTATGTGAAACCATATGCTGGGCACAAGACTAAAATTTAAAATTACCACCACCAACAACAACAACAAATATCCTCTTAGGATCCTGTGCGACTCTGGTGCTTGGGCTCTAATAAGCACGTTTTATGGACGCGGTATCAGAGACTGCGTCATTAGCCTGAGCTGACTGGGGGTTTAATATGGAACAGTAGGTTTGAATCACAACGACATAATTTCCAGTTGCAAATGGTTATTTTTGGGTCATAATATCACACACATACAATGCAGCTGATTTGATATGCAGTATATACTGTACCATCATCCTTGCAATTCTATATTTAACCTCTCAAATGTCAAAAGTATTGACCCTTTGTTCAACAACATTTCACTGGATACCAGCAGCTATGATAAGAAACAGAATTACCCAATCAAAATCATGCATTTTTCCTGTTTCTGCTTGAAAGCCAGCTAATTACACGCTGAGCTCTGTGGGTGTACACTACAGGGGGAAAAAGAAGGGTACATCTGGTTTTATAAGCTCAAATGACATTTTCTATATTACTGCCATCTTATTTGAATCATGACCAGGGGAACTGCCCTAAAGTAGTAACGTTATTAATATTGATTTTTTTTTGGTAGACATTAGATTGAGCTTTTAATCATTAAAGTACAAATTTGTGCTATAACTGCTTCTATTAATGTCTGTATACTGTTCGTATATTTCATCAGTGTGCAGGGTCTATCTAATTACAAAGCTGTGTCCTGTACGCAGTCCTCTTCTGGGCTGGGCTCTGAGTGGGCTGTTCCTTTTTGATGAGGATTTGAGCTTTGGGTCTTTTACTGTGCTAGAAGATGAAATTTTTCTTCATCTTCAGGTGTCTAACAGAGGCCTACAGGTTTTTGGGTCAAAATACATGACGGATTTGGAGCTATCCGTGATTCTCTTTATTTTTAACCAGTGCCCCAATAGCTAGCTTGATGTTGCCATCATGGTTTATCAAAGGTATAGTGTTCTTTGGGTGATACGCTGTTTTGTTCGTGTGGGAAACACGTTTTTAAAATTACACTTCCACTTTTTGACAAAATTTCAGTTGGATGTCTTGGATGTTTTTTCTTGAGACTTCCATCGAGACACTTTACCCCATAACCAAGAGATGTGAAGAATACAAGAGATTGTTGTCATATGCAGGAAATGACTAGTATGCCCCAGATTTCAAATTTATTCCTGCAGCTGCTTCAATGTTGCCGTGGGTTTCTTGGCAGCCTCCATGATCAGTTGTTTTCTTGTCGTTTCATTTACAGTATCCACTTGTTGTTGATGGCCTTCCCTATGCTCCATGGTAAATCTACCATTTTTTTTATTGATACATCATTTTGAAAATGAGCTGGAGTACATGATTTGTAAGTTCTTTGAGGACCATGACTTTAGCAGTTGGATGAAACCAAATGTCAGAAACAGCTGAATCAGAATCAATCAATCAATCAGAATAACTTCATTGATGAACACTTAATCTGAATGCTTAATCTGAACAATGAGTTTGAATGTGAATGATTATTCCTGAGCACAGTCACATGACCAATTATAAACGCACGTGCACACTTATCGTACCAAGGTATTGTATGTTATTTGTTTTGCACACTTATATCACACTGATGCTGGGAAAAGATCTGACATGATTTTTTTTCATCTTGGATTTATTTTTACATCACAAAACTTGCAATTTTAACAGAGGTGTGTAGACTTTTTATATCCGCTGTACTGTACTCAGAAATACAGTATGAGTAATTAAGCAGCTTCAGGGTTTTGTACGAAATTTTGAGTTATTCAGTTGTTTGTGTACTTGTTAGTTTTTTATTATGAGCCCTACAAGCTCCTTCCTCTCCACTGACCTGGACTATTAGCTATGATCAGCCCTTATCTAGGAGTTATACCATCTTAGATATGGTTTTCTGACATCAGGAAATACTTTCATATCATTATGATTATCCATTAGCTTATTAAGATGAACTCTGAAATGTAATATAAATATCTCATGATTCATACTGCTGAATAAAGGTTGGATTCTTAACTGAGTGGCGCTTCTTCCAAGGTTTCTTCCTCTTTAGCTTTATTTTAGGGAGTTTTTACTTGGTGCTATTATGTACTTAGTCAGGGTTATGGTCCATGAATTTAAAAAAGCCACAAATAAATGCCCTTAAGCACCTTTATCCTTGCTACTCTACGAAAAGTTGTATGATTAATTTGGGCATGATTTCAATACTTCTCATAGGCACGTCACAGTTCCAGAATTTGCTGAACCCTGGCATTGTCAAGATTCAAAATTCTTATAATAAGTTGCTTGAAAAAAATAAAATTCTTCAGAGCAACCAACAAAATGTAGCACCTGAACCGGCCCTAATCTCATTGGAGGTAAAATTGTTTGACATGGTTGGTTAAAAATAGGCACTGCATATACATACACTTACACAAACTGTAAAATATGATAATTGATCATATAGATGGATTAGCCCTAATCAGGGACTCTTGAGAAGTCATGAATTCTTTCATAGCATCATCTTCATCTTCGTAGATAGACGTATGTATGATGAACCTGAAACATGGTTGCCCCTTTCAGGAGATTAAGACCCGGCTCTTCCTATTACTTTACATAATAACCTCAAAATTTGAAAAACTGCGGTCTGAATTGAAGCATCCGCCTGCACAAACCTAAGAATTTCAAGAAGTGTGCATTGTTCATGGACGAGTCCACAATAGGACGGTGCTCATTGCTGTAGTTCTCTCTATTATAACATGTTTAAGCTCAAAATATCACACACTGACCGCGTTATTAATTTAATAACTATTAATTAACTATTAATAGGAAAGGCGCTAATAATGCTGGGGGTGATTGTGCAGTGATAACTAATTTCATTCTCACTCACTCACTTTCAGTAAATGATCTGGATCACGATGGATCTGGAGTCTCTCCCAGGAATATTACATGTGAGGAGGGATTATACCCTGGATGGGACGTCCATAGATTAATGAATTACGCTACTATTGTATCGACAGTGGCTTTGAACTGACTGCCAGTAGCATGAGCAGCCAGGGTGTGGCACACCAGTGCGAGAGGGAGCTACCACATGGAGGCGGGGCTGTAAAACCCGGCACAGCTGGTGGACAATCATCGCCTACCCCCTTGGAGAGGAAGAGAGGCTATAAGGGGGGCAGTGCAGGATGCCGGTGGTGAGTAAGGCTCGGCTTTCAATCTCTCTCTCTCTCTCTCTCTCTCTCTCTCTCTGTGTATGTGTGTACTCCCTGCATAGTACCCCACACTATAGAACTCTCCAGTTGTGGAAAGACACATAGAATGCAATAAACATAGCCTTATAACATAAAATAGAGACAGACGTACAGGAAACCAGGACAGTTGAAACTGGGCTACTTTATTGCCTCCTTGGGTTACTTGATCACAATCTTTCCCACCATTTTAAACACAGATCACTTGGTTGTTGTTTTTTTTCTTTTCATTTGGCATAACCCAGTTATCACAAAAACATTTGATCATTGCAAGCTATTCTTCCTTTTACCATTTTTTTTTTCAGTATGACATGCTCGAACGTAGAAGCTCTCACGGACTCGTCAGGTCCGTTCCAGTTTCAGGTATTTCATTCCTTCTATTTAAAATGTTTGACGTTACATAAAATACACCCAATAGGTTTCGTTTCAAGGCAGGAAAGAAAAGGCAAATCATAAACTACTCAACAACTGTAACAGTAAAAGGAGCCTTGTTTATAAAAGAAATTCTGGCCTGAATCGATATGTATTTTCAGAAGATTATCATTGGGGAATGCCAGTGAGAACAAATGGCTGAGGTAAGCGCTGTTACACTTTGGGTACACAGCTTGACATGGCTCAGAAAGCAAAGGGGGAGAAATGGTAAAAAAAAAAAACCCAATCAAACAAACAAACAAACAAAAATAAATAAATAAAAAACTACAACAACTGTAATTGTTAAGAAAATCATCCTTAACTCAAATTCAGTTTCCTAACCAAATACACATACCACAGTCATGCAGGCTGCTATACAAGCAATAGTCCCAGTCATTCACAATACTGCACAGGACAAAGGTGCAAATAACATAAATTCAAATGCCCACTGTCATTTCTAAAGTTTCTCCCAGTCATAAGTATACAAGACATGCCTTCAAATGGCATCTGAGTGACAACAAGGTGGACTCTCGACTTGGTCCGTTTGTAACCAGCTTCTGATAAGACTCCTTGAAACACGCCCCGATTTGCATTAAGATCCTGCTGAATTGAATCCAACATCCAGTAATAGATGTTCAATATGGAGAAGTGCCAGTAAGGAACAAAAATGTGAAGGCAAGAGAAAGTCCTTATCTACTGCTGCTGGTGTCTCTTTTTTTTCCTTTTTTCCCCTTTCACATTAAAAAAGGCACTCAACCTCTCAAGGAAAGTGAACCGATGGAATGCAGTGAGGATGGACCACATGCCTGGCCTTGAGCAAACCCCAAGCATCTATGAGTGTGTATGCATTTCATTCATCAAGAGTTAGTAACCCTCGTGATCGTGATATTGATTAGTATTAATGACGCATGTTGAATAGTGCTGATGTCTTTATACTTTAACCACATTCTTTAAAGTCCTTTCAAAAATCATTAGATATAAAAAGAAAATGCTATACAGGTTTTCAGAGGCTATGAATAGGTGATATATCAAAACTAGCACCTACAAGGCCTACGTAGTGAATGTCTTCTTTAGTTTGCGCATGAGACGACAAAGCCAGGTAAAACACAGGTTCCATAGGTAGAATTTAGCTCGGGACTAATATCTTGAATGGGTAAATAGCCCAAAACATCCTTTACATTCAGAGGAATCATTTCGTTTATGAACCAGAACCAGGCGTCCAGCACCTGAGCGGTCGCAGGCAGCGCTAATGCCCCAGTAGTACCAAGAACCATTTAGATGCTAGAACCAAAAGCATGTTTTTATGATAGAAAATCACTCATACTATCACGGCAAGACTGTATCTAACAGAACATACTGAAGCCTGCTGTTCACAGAAGAAATAAAGACAGTCACATCACCTCCATTGGTAAAACCATTCTTCCGATCAGAATATGGGCTCCTACTAATGCGCTCGTAATGCACAACTGATATGAACAAGATATTCATTTTGGGATGGTTTCGGATGGTGGACTGAAGATGGTAAAGCATGTTGTACTACTTTTGCAAGAATTTCATTTGAGGACTGAAACATACTCCGACATGATCAGGAGACTGTTCGAAACAAAGCGTTGCACAAACACCTGAATATACAGAAAGCTTGGAATGAGAGATAAACCGATATTTAAGTTGAGGCTGCACACCAGTGCATTGACAGTACATTCAGTTCACATCCAAATCTTCACATATCCCGTTTTGACGACGTAAGGACCTCAGCTTCAACATGAGGAATATCACAAGAAAGGAAATATTAACAGAAGAATACTTTCCCTCGTTTCATTTCTTGCAACGGAAACTGTTATTCCGCAGAAGGTTGCAACCAAAAGCAAGCAAACAAACAAACAAACAAACAAACAAAAAAAAACAATTCAACTTTTAAAGTTTGCTTCTCTTTTTCTTTTTTTTTGCCCTCATCAAACCCCTCCCACTGTGATCATGGCTACATGCCATTTTGGTAAAAATCCTGATGTTTTCATTGCTTCTCCGTTTTTCACAGAGCATTTAAGATGTCTTTAATGACCTGTTCCATGCCTGCCTCCTCATGCCCTCCTTCAAGTTCCAGCAGAAAAGAAGCCGCTGGGAGAGCAGCTGAAGCTGCAGCTTTAAACCAGCCCACGCATTTACCCCTTGCTACACACTCACACTGCTCTTGGCAAGACTGTGACAGTCCCTTGGCAACCGAAAAGAAACTGTGTGGGTGTCTGTCTGTGTGCGTGAATACCTTTGTGTGTTAGGAGGGGGTATTGATTGTCCACAGGGATCAAGCAGACACTAGGGGTAGAATCAGTTTAGTGGGTTTTGGGATAGAGGAGGGGCTGCAGCCACTCTTTTCTTCTCATGCTAATTTGAAGAGTAGGAGAGAATGGCAGATTTTTTTTTAAGACAGAAAATACCCCGTCCTATATGCCGTCATTTTAGTGAACGCAGGGGCCCAAGCGCAATCTCAGGGTACCGCTCTTGTGGAGATGCCAGAGCTGCAGGAACTCCTCCGGCATTGTGTGGAACCTAGACGATGGCAGCACGTTGTCATAATAGTGGTGACTGACAGGCTGCTGGTCGAGGCCCAGTGCAAACGGCCAGAAGCCGAACGCCGTCACTTCGTCGCACACTCCCAGCGCCAGGCTCACCAGGAAGAGACCTGTGGAAAGACGCCTGCCGTGTACGCCATGGTGCTTCCAGAAGCGTCCTACATTTTTTAGGAAGTCCGGATTGGCGAACAGAACGGTTTGGTTGGACCCTGAATCAGCCAGAGCGTGATAGGCACGCAGGGACGGCTCGGTGCCAGGCTTCATGGAGAAGGCAGGCATGTAGATGTAGCTGGAGCCATAGGCTTTCATGCTTTCCACAAAAGCCTTGCGAGACCACAGCAGGCTCTGAAAGCTAGGGGGAAACAAGAAGAACACGCAGGTAAACTAAATCGAACAGAATTGAGAAAACATCTTGTCCTCAAATCCAATTTTCAAAAAACATCTCATGGTTGGCGTTCGTTGAACATGATTTCATTTCCTCAGTCGACCACAGGAGCAAGCTGCATGTTGTACAAGAATACAATAACAATTCTGAAGTCTGAAAATGATGCCAAACTTGATTACTCCAGGGTTCACTGTATGGCTAATGGTTTTGTCTTTCTACAGGTTTTCTTCTTGGGCGAAAAAAAAGTAAACAGGCTCTTTTGTCAATTATCATAAGTTATCGAGAACATTTGATAGTTTTCACGCCCTAAAAGTGGCATTTTTTTCTGAATGCTGCCTCAAATATCATCAGTTTAGATTCCTCATATGTTCAGATCTGATCTCACTGGTTTGTCTTCATATTTTACGTATCATGTCACAACAAAGCCGGCCACTATAACAAACCAGAGCACTATTTATTCATGTTGATAGATTACAGGATGCATAAAACCCCTAGAATTACCTCTTCTCTATAATACTGGGATTAGCTGTCACCAACTGGGTCTTCTTGCCCACATCATCCGTATATTCTTTGGACAGTGGCGGCAGATTACATCTAGAGTGGAAGCAAGAGAAAACGGAGAGACAGGAAGAAAGAAACTCAATCCTCTAGGCAGCATGAAAGGTTAGTCAAGATGACATTAGTTATTTTATAATTTATGGCAATTTTGACCTTAAATACTTTCATTCTGACAGTAATGATACATTTGGGTTTTGCTGTGTACAAATATACAGTAGTGTCGTACATAGAAAAATTAGTCTTAGAAGAATTACAAAAGGATAGCTGTGAATATAGTAGTAAGTAGAGGAGCAAAGGAACTGTACAAAGTAACGCTTAGGACTGATTGAACGTCTTCCTGTCTGCTGTTCCGTATTGCGCAATGATAATCATTATACAGGAGGGTGACAGTTAACACGAACACTTTCATCACCTCGTCTTTCTGCGCACGAAATGTGGTTTGTGAGTGTGCTATCCTTCCAAATCTGTGTATATGACCTAAAAGATGTCTGCTCCTGGTTATCATCACTGCACTGAATGAGAGACAGACTAAGCCATTCTTAAAGGCCACCTAAAGGCACGTCCAACTGTCAAATACGCCTGGTTTTATTTTTTGCGGTGCTAGGAGACATGGTGTTACCTCATTACAAAGTCAGCCTGGTCGATTTCTTTGCCACAGCCACTGTTCTTTAGAACTCCTCCGTTACCCACCACCACGCACTTCTTCAATGGCAGATGGATAGGAATATCCTGGCAACCAAAAATAGGCCCTCGTTACACAAGAGACACACATTCACATATTCAGCTTAGACATATAACCTCCAAAATGAAACACATACAGTATTCATGCGCACACAGGAAGTGAGTATGTCCAGATCAGAAACACATTTTCAAGCATTTTCACACTGCACATGCACTGTATAATATGAACAAAAGCAGTACATTGTGACTGTAGTGTTACACACTGCCATAATGATATCTCTTGAAATATACCGGGAACTTGTGATGTGTCCTAGCTAAAGAGCGGATTGCGCAATGTTCTTGTTGCAACATTTGCCAATTGTGCAACATGGACAATTTTACATTAATCTCTGCGAATGATTTGAAGTAGTCAGAGAATTTAACACACTCCAAGTGAAAAACAGACACGCAATGTGATGCCACATCACACTCACACACACACACACACACACACACACACACACACACACACACACACACACACACACACACACACACA
>JAQLOM010000004.1:13130128-13140413 GCA_030068315.1 Chrysichthys thysi
TCAGATCTTTGAGTTCAGCTCATGCAAAATGGGAGCAAAACCGAAAGTGTTGCGTTTATATTTTTGTTCAGTATATAAAAAGTCAGATTTTCTTCATGGGTCATCTCCTCTATTGAAACATGTGTTCAAATGATACTCTAATGAATTTGATTATACATAAACTTGTGGAGTCCATGCCAGCTTGAGTGTATGCTGGCAGTGAAACAAAAAATAAGGGGCCATACAAAATACTAGAAACTTAATTTTTATTTATTTATTTATTTTTACTTTAATTCAGTTAAACCATTTGTTTGTCAATTGTTGACAGTCCCAGTTCTGGCTGAAGAAAAGCAGCTGGAAAGCATAATGCTGCCTCCAGTGAGCTTCACCTTGGGTATGGTGTTCTTTTAGTAATGTGTTTTTTTTTTTTGTGCCAAACATATCTTTTGGAAATAAGGAATTATTATAATTTTTGGAATTGTTCTCATCATCCAATTTGACACATGGTACATATTTGCATACACATTTACACTTTGACTCAATCCTGAGTTAGCCAGCGAACAGCTGCAGATAGGTTGCATTTCCAGATTAGAAACACACTGTCTGTAGTGTACTAATGGAAAAGCCAGGAAAGGGATTTATTTCCCCCTTGAGTGCTCCATATCTGCCATATGCTGAGTGCTATTATCCTTCCTCTGGGTGTACAGGTTACCTGAAGACAGCAGAGCCCAAAAGGAGCCTAACGCAGACAGGGGGGAGAACACTGGATTGTAAAATGATAATATGCAAATTCCACTCACAATTTCCCTATTCATAGAGTTCAACTTTGGCCTAGCTGTAAGATCAAAATCGCTCGTGATTTTTTATTCAGTGGATTTTTAATAGCTAAATAGCATAAACACAGAAGGCGCCATGTAGCGCTGACCTGAATTCGTTAGCAGAACCTCGTGCCTGGGCTTCATGAACTAGTGCAAACCTTTTTGAGGTTATTACATAATTTCAAATCAAAGTGACTCATTCTTTGTTGTTCTATTCTGGGTTGATTTCTATCACTGGTTTGTTTCTATGGAATAAGGGGTCAGGCTAGAAACGTGGCTCACCTGAGTTTGTGAATATTTATGCGAATCTGAGTTAAAAAGCTAACGCTGACATATTTAAGTATTAAATGATTATCCAGTAGTCAAGTACTGTATTAAATTGCCTATATACACCTACAAAGAAAAGAAATGAAAGACATCGTACAAGCCTTTTCTCCATTTATTTTATTGCACGTTTTTGAGGCTACCTCGGCTTGACTGGAATGCTTTTTCCGAGCCCGAATTACTTCCATGGATCAAGAATAACCGTAATCTATTAAATGCTTTCCTTGAAATTGGAGTGTGTTTCATGAAACTAGCTGTATTCCAGGGTAATCATCAATTTTCCTTACATGGCCATTTGTTTCTGGTGATGTACAACTGTTTCCAGAAACAGATGCAGAATTGTTTCTTAATGTACTTTGTTACAAACTGTAACTGGTCTTCATTTATACAGAATGGACATGAATAAGGGCCAGGGACGTTCCAGGACAGTGTTCAATTTCTAAAGGTTCCCTAGAACAATTTAATATTGCACTTTTGAGTTGATGCCAGCACCCCATCACTATAAAGAGGTTAACTTATTTCTGCTCCTCTCTTTTCCTCTCCTTCCTGCCTTCTGCTGCTCATGCAAATCATTTTTCATGTTTTCCTAGTTTCTTATAATTTAGTCATGCGAAAGCATGACTGATATAGCTTCACAATATCTCAACCCCCCCCCACCAGTGGCTCCTTTCATGCCTGAACCTTCCAGAGTTTCTGGATTAGTGTGTCCTGCATGTGTAAAGTCTCTTTTTGTGGAGGTAAAAGATTTGAATGCAATAAAATTGGTGAATGCATTAAAATTGGATGAAGATATGCAAGCCCGTCCTCAAAAGTGTCCCTTAATTCTGTGACGTACCAAACAAGGCCAACAATGTCATACATTATTATTCCTTGTCTTTGAGCTCTACATCAGTTTGCATGTGCATATAGCAATCGGATATTTCATGAACGTGATATTAATTAGACTTGTTAAAAAACAATCCAACATATCTGAGGGACTCTGTAGTAGATTTTTCGAAGCTCAATCTGATATTGTGTCTAATTAAGTCTGTTGGATGTGAATGTCTGCAGCTGGCCATGCTCATTCAGGCTGGTCTCAGTAGCCTGTATGCTGTCACAATTGTATTGAACACTCTAGTCTCTCTGGACTCTGCTACATATGGTTTCCTGCCACCAGTTTGGCCTCCAGGCTCCTTCACAATCATTAATTCTGCAACACAAATACCAGTGTTACTGTGGGATGTCAGACCGTTAAGCTTTATTTTCAGAGCAAGTAGAAGAAACATCAGAGTAGGATCAGAATGAAAGAATCTGCCTGGAATCACTGAGAATTCATACAAATTGGACTGTACGGGTCAAGGGTCATTTGGTAGAACGTTTAAGAGTAATCAGAATTGGATACAGGTCTGCTCTACACGACTCTCGAGTGGTGGTGGGGTGCGATTAGGATCGAATCCCGTGAAAAGTGCCACGCAGAGGTTGGTGTGTACGTGTTACAGAGTTCATCATGTTTCACAACGGCACGATCTTTCATTTCTAAACGTTTGTTAATGACAAATTCTGTGTATTAAACAGATCATTTTGGTAGACAAAATATGGCTGAGCTGTGTATGAAGCTGGTGTAAACCCAGCTGCGGCCTCATTGCAATTAAATGATGTATGCGTCGGGGTTTTGAGCCATTGTTCTGCCCATAGAATACCCAAATCTCTTTGTTATGTTGCTTAGCAACCAAAGCATATTGATTAACAGACTAAATTGTGTGGCGGAACACTGAAGCAAATGTTATCTTCCCAAGCTTAAACAAGCTGACAAGCTATTTGCCGGCACAAGCTCATAGGCAGATAGCTCCATTTTGTGTGCATATTGTCCACCACACACTAATTGAGTGGAAGAAGGGAAAGGATGCCATGTATCACAGTGTTATTTATTACAATACTGGTTCAGACGCGACTAAACGAGTTTGTGAACCGTCTCAGTATGAACGCACACATGCATTAGATGGTATTCGGGAGAATCTCACCACCCGTGGCAGTTAGGAGAGATGGCACCGAGCATAAAGTTTCATTCTTTCCATCCAAGTCATTGATTCTGTCAGACTCCTGCTTCTCATTTCCTGATACCAGTGGTAGGTTAGTTATTCTAGCTGCACATATTTTTGTGTTTTTCTCCTTCTAGGCCAGAGGAATAAACTCAGTAGGTCATTAAAAATACAAAATGAATTAATAGATTTACCAGAGTAAAATGTGCAACCCAGGATTGGGAGCCCAGGAAAACCTTTGGGTGCGCTTGTCTAGGGACGACGGTAACTCAAGAGTCTATTTGTTCTCTTTCTCCTCATTGTTTATGTCCAGAGTGCTTTCCACTAGCTCTGTAAGTGTGTAAGGTTCCTCTGTAGAAATCTGATAGGACATGAGGCATTTCACTAATGGGCCGTGACGCACATTTGCCATTGCGAACGGATATACTGGTTGTGAGCATCGCCATGTAAGACATAACAGAGTTTTGTGTCTAGGACATAAACACAAGTATCCAGAAAGTGTATACATGTCTTTGCATGTGACACTCTGCCATTTGAAAAGTCTCATTTGTGATGAGGTAAAAATAAACCAAAAATTTAAACCCACTAAAACGTGTGGAGTCCAGACAAATTTCTGAAATGGCAGAATATATTGTAAGTGCACTTACTGACAACCTTATTAGAAACACTTGCTTATTTATGTGGTTGTCCAAGCATGCAGTCACGTGAAGCAGTGCAGTGATGCATAAAAGCCTGCGCGTACAGTTCAAAATCATCATGATGCCAATTCAAGAGCCCAAACATCAGATCTCAGTGATTATAGCATGCTACCATAAAGGCTGGTTTGATTTGGGTTTTTCAGAAACTCCAGTGTAGAGGTATTTTTCACATCACCTCAGCTTCCCAATTTTGCTGAACCTGTGCCCACTGGAACCCGATGTCGTCTTTTGTTGTTGTATCTTAAGGTCTGATGGTTGTAAAGTTTGGATTTATCATAGCCTTACTGTCAGTTTGAACCAGTCTCTTCTGGCCTCTCTCATGAGTGAGATGTTTCCACTCACTGGTACCACTTTTTTTTGGGGGGGGTTTCATGCAATTTTTTGTAAACTTTACAGGCTGTTGAAATACTCAAACCAGCCCATCTGTCAAGTCTCTGACATTAACCATTTTTCCCAATCTCATGTTTAATTTGAACACTAACTGTTGACCTGTAGGGGCGGCATGGTGGCTGAGTGGTTAGCACTGTCACCTCACACCAAGAAGGTCCTGGGTTCGAGTCCCAAGTTCGGCACAGGTGCCTTTCTGTGTGGAGTTTGCATGTTCACCCCGTGTTTGTGTGGGTTTCCTCTGGGTTTTTCCAGTTTCCTCCCATAGTCCAAAGACATGCACAGTGGGGATTAGGCTAATTGGCTGCTCTAAATTGCCCGTAGGTGTGAATGTGAGTGTGAATGGTGGTCTGTCTCTGTGTGTTGCCCAGCGGTGGATTGGTGTCCCGCCTCTCGCCTGATGTCAGCTGGGATTGGCGCCCCCCCCCGTGACACTGAACAGGATTAAGCAGCAGAAGGAGACTGCAGGCCTTTAACTGCATGATGTGGCTGCTACCACATAATTGGCTGACTGGATAATGCATGAATTAGCAGATACAACAGGTGTTCCTATTAAAGTGCCTGGTGAGTGCCGATGTATGAGTTACTCCTGGAAGAAAATAAGCATAAAGTTAACAGAAATCATGTTTATGCATACAGGTTTGCAAAATATAAGGCGCTAGGTGCATCCATTTAAAAAAAATATTTATTTATTTATTTATTTATAATTTCCCTGCGGTACAGACACTCAATAGCAGAGAACAGCAAAGAGCAGCATTTTTTTGGATGGATGGCATGTCATTGTGCAAGAATACCTGCAAAGCACTCGCTTCATAAAAGTGAGTCAATTGCATTGCTCCAGTCCTATGAAAGTGTGGTTTTATTTCATTAACAATAATAATAATAACCCTTTCCCTATTATTATACAAGAAGAAACAGGAAGTAAGGTGACAAGTTGGACCATGTTACACGATGCTCAGATAGCTTCCACACCTGATGTGGACTGCATCAAGTGTAGTTGATCCCAACCTCACGTCACCATTTTGAAGAGGACCAGGGATTTTGGTTCGAAAAAATGCATCCACACTATATGCGAATCATGACACATAACGAGTGTGAAAGTGTAAAAATGGCCAACCTTACAAAAGAGCTTTCATTAAATAAGAGAATTTCCAGATCTCTATTTCGTATTTACAAATAAAATGCCAAAATGCCATTTGGACTCCTTCGATAGACATGATTTAGTCATATGCCTGTGGTATCTAATTTTCTTGTAAGAGCTGAAATGTTGTGGGCTTTTGCTGTTTCATTCCATTATGTGTCAATGCACACTGAAATGACTCAAGGCCTATACGAATTCTCTCTTCCTGTGTGTGGGTTGTGTGTGGGTTGTATTCCGTCTTGGTGACTTTAACACACTTCATTCTGTCCACTTTACCATGAAGTATGAGAAGCTAAAAGCACAGTTTAATGTCTTTAGCCTCCAGTAAACAACATATAGCCCTCTGGCTCAGATACAGTCTATTCTAGGCAATGAATTCCTTTAGTTCCACGTCACGCTTTCTTCCTGCAAGCAAACAAAGAAACAAACTGATCAATTCTTGGAAATTGACATTTAGCAACTCTAAATAATAATGAATCAATCTGGCAACATGTATTTGTCCATTTAAACACACATTATGTTAATGACATGCTGTATATAAAGTATGCTAAAGTATAATTTACTCAAAGAAACGAATCGCTAAAGTCTTAAGTAAAAACATCTAACTCGGAGATCATTGTGAAACAAGTTTCTTTTCTTTGTAAGATCTGTCTTGCATTTCAAAGGTTCTTCCCTTTGGTATTCTACTGTTTTTATTTTTTTCTGTAGGTGTGAACGTTCTTGGGCTACATTCCACCATGACCCTGGCCAGGATAAATTGTTTATTCAAGATAAACGAATTAATGAATGTCAGGTTTTAGTAGTGAAGTTGGCTGTGAGTGCAGATTAGTGTTTATTCAAGTGAAGCATATGATAACAGCGGTGAAGAATATGTAAAAAAAAACAAAAAAAGAAAAAACTAGATATGCATGGCAGTAGTGTAAAAACAATAAGGATTTTTTTAACCTACAACAAGAAGTAAATCTAGACACTAAGATGCACAAAATCCAGAAGTTAAATCGTGACAACGAGGAAACGGGTGTGGGTGATCAGTGAGGCATGTTCCTGGTCATGAGAAGACCAGTTTGAAATCAACTTTAAAACAGATTTACTTTACTTAGTAGTGAGGGTACATGTAGATACATTATAATCATGTTGTCAGAAGATGTTCCTCAGGCGCTACACCAGCCCTGTTCACATTATAACAAAATAAAAGGAAAAATAAAAGGACATCTTAGCAAGTGGTGATATCTTGAATAAAGGAAGTGTAATCTTTTATTATAATTATTATTACATTACAATTATAGAACTATTAAGCTTATTTCTAGACACAAGTGCTAATTTCTAATTGAAAGTGTCTTCTTCTGTTGGCAGATCATTTTGCTTCTTTCTAGACATAAACACTTCAGATCAGAGATCGACCGATATTGTTTTTTCAAGGCCGATATCGATACAGATTATTACTAGTCAGTGAGGCCAGTAACTGGTATTTGAAACCAATATGCATTTACAATAAAAATGAGAATCTCTGTCGAAATTTTGAATTTTACAAACTCCAACACAAAACCTCGTCTAAACAACTTTATTGTTTATGAATACCGATTTACTGATTAAAAAAAAAATCAGTAAATAAAATCAGCTCCAAATAAATAACAAATAAATCAATAAAAACAAAAGTACGTAATAATAAATACCCAAACATGGATAGAAGATAGAGGAAGGCTGCTCCATTTAAAGTAAATGTTCCTTTTTAAAAAGGTGAAAACTCCGGCTCGTAGGGATGAGTAATGTAAGTATTGTAATGTTTCTAAGTAAGATAAGCAGCGTGGAAGCTTGAATACGTTCCTGGTGAAACCTTAGCTATCGCTGCTACATGACGCTGTTAACACTTTTTCATAACAGGTAACATTGCTGGTTCCTATGGAAGTGTATTATAGTGAAGAAAAAAATCTGTTTGGTTCTGCTGAATTAATGAGTTACAGTTTTTGTTTTGAAAAGTTTTCATTTTGGTTTCTTTAGTGAACGCATTACGCTTCCATAGGCTCACATTATCACCACAACAAGGTTCATTATTTGGACATTTTCAGCAATCTAACTGGGAAACCCAGAAGGCTTCTTATTATGGAAATCGCTCACAGGAACTACGTGGTGTTTTGCAATTTTAGGTCTGTAATGTTTTCAGTTGGGAAACATCAGCTGCTTTACCTTCCACCCTCAGCAACAACTTATGCTGATCCGAAACACTGCTCTCTCCCCTTCTCCTTGGAGCTTCATACTGTGCTCATGTCTGAGTGACAGAAAAGGCTTCAGAGATGATTGGCTATCACTCATGTGACATATAGTCACATATAGGTGATTGTTCTGGGTGGAACATGAACCCTGCTCTGGTACCATGGGGTCTATGTGACCCTAGCCCTCTTTGGACCATGTTTTTTTTTTTTTTTGGAAACTATCACAATTAGTGACCTTGCTTGCCACATATTTTCTCATAAGGCCTTCTTAAGTATGTAACACATGTTCGATAGTTTCAAAGTCTTTCCCCTTTTTTTTTAATTTAGGTTCATTTTCGCTTCACCATAGTAACTTTGATGTGACTGGTACTATGGGGTCAATTTGACCCCAAGCGAAAAAAAAAAATCTAAATAAAAAATAAGCGGAAAGACGGGTATGTGTGGTCACAGAAGCCAAAAACTGCCAGAAGAACCCCGATGCGAAATATTGTCAGATAGAATATTGTCAGGGCCGAAAGGGAATGGGTGTCAAGCAGAAACACCCTTGAAAGCATTCGATTTATTTTTCAACGATGCCATGAGAACAGAGATTGTGACATAGACCAGCCAAAAAATTTAAAACGTGAAAAACAGTTACACAAGCAATGCTGAGGCCCACCACCAGAGGCAAGCACCACACAGCATCATCCAGGACAACGCAGATCAAATGACAAGAAAACCAAATTATTTGTGCAACCAATGCCAACAGTAACATTTTTGCCTACAGCGGGGTGAAAAAAAGTGGAAAAGGCGGAAATTATTTGGATTTTATAACACGTTTCATACCATAATATTTCACGGAAAACAAAATATTGTATTAAAGTGGTGTTATTCTGCTCATATAGCATGCTTTTCACCAAGTCACCAAGAATGTGACTTTTTTCTTGGTACCAGAGCAGGGTTAAATGAAGCAGCAGGTTCAGAACCAAAGGACCCAAAGGGCGAGACGGCAGCAGAGCCACAGTAATCACTTAATATCGGCGATCGGTAAAATAACACGCATATACCAATAATCGCAAAGTACCTAATATTGGCTGATAATCGTTCAGCCCTTACTTCAAATGAGCAAAATATTTTGCCAGTAGGAGAAGCCAATTTCATGCTAGAAAATCATAAAATATCTAGAAATTAGGTGCATTAATCTTATATTTGTTTAAAAGCAATCTACTGCAGAGGAGTATTAGAGATATCATTTTTGGAGTGCAATGGTGTGAAGTTCCTCACGTTAATATCTGCGCATGAAACCCTCACCAATTTCATCTTAACTTATTACTAATATCAGTAATGAAACTACATTACACATGAGAGTACAGCTGTCCTGAAAACCTTATCACTCTTCATTTATGTTCCTGTGTTTTGGGACAGATCCGGCTGTACGCCCGACCTGACGCCATTCGGAGCGGATCAGGAGATTATGCCCTGCAGATCACCAAAAGGCTTCTCAATTTCTACCAGAATTATTTCAAGGTTAAATACTCCCTGCCCAAATTAGGTAAGCCTGGCGTTATGTGTGTCCTTGCTATCTGACAGCAGTATAATGTACACGTCGGTGTGTTTGCATGTGTTGCTGCGTGATGTCCATGTGCATGTCCTGATTCAGGTTTACTCGGAGTCGTACTCAAGTGTAAGAGTGCAGGAGTTTTTCCGTGTGAGCAGCCGAACATCCTCCTATGTTTCATGCGCGAGGGTTTCTGTCAGACTGATGTGTTCATTTAAATTCAGCCATCAATTTCTGGTCTACAGTGCCTTCCCCCCACACCTCTTTTTTTGTTTTTTTTGTTTTACAGCACCCCGTTCCTTCACTCCTATCCCATTGACTTGTTGTTTAACCTCATAGAATTAATTAGACCAAGTTTCTCGTGTCAGCCGTTAAAAATTATATTCACATTTCCCCCTCTCAGAGGCAATGAAAATGCTGATGGTTTTATGCTTCTTAATAAGGCCCTGAATTGGCTGAGGCTAACAAAGATTGCAGGAAGAGACTAATCTACATGCAAAGCAACAGCTTTATTGTCAGAAAGAAATGGTTCACTCTGACAGTATAACTTTTGCTGGTTAGGCTGATGGCATTTTTCTTGCACGGAGAACAGAGAATCAGAGACACCGCTACAGCGAACACATTTTGCTCGAGAGATTGCTGTAGAAAAGGGTTAAAGTGTTTCTACAACTGACACAAAGGTTACAATGCAGTAATCAGTGATTTACGTGGTTACACACTGACTTCTAGTGGGATTGCTTCCTGTCTGACAGCATTGCTTTGCGGGATGAGTCTTAGAGAGCTGTTTGCCTTTAGTCCATGTCTCTAACAAGACAATTTCATTAAGGTTATTATATTGATCTATTGCCTTATGGCTTGTCTTGTTCAGTCTTGTCAAACAGGCCAAAGCCTATAAGTCAGCTGTGGGAGTGTTTTTTGTTTTTTTTCCTCCTCTGGCTTGTCAGTTGACTCCTTTGAGTTTAAGGTTAACATTTTCACAAAAGTCAAGCATGACAGCTACCGTATTTTCCGGAATATATGCCGCACCCACGAAATTTTAAAAGAAAAAATATATTTTTACATATATTAACCGCACAAGACTATAAGCTGCACACACACATATATACTCAGCAAAAAAAGAAACGCCCCTTTTTCAGGACTGTGTATTTCAACAATAATGTTGTAAAAATCCAA
>JAQLOM010000004.1:13282646-13294737 GCA_030068315.1 Chrysichthys thysi
GATGAAAATACAGGGTACAGGACAAATAAAGTTCCAAAACGGCACAAAGAACACAAAACGAAGCGAGAAATGCTGCACTGATGCTTACACGGTGAGCTCAATATGTGATCTGTAGGTCAGCTTGGGGCGGACTGGGACACGGGAACGCGTAATGGCGGCGGGCTGCACGAAACGTGATGAAATGGACATTGTTGTATCACAAAACACTGTGGTATCCCAAAAAACTGTCATATCCTAAAGCAAAAAATAGCCCGGCATCATCCTCATATCTGGGAAATGTCATAACCTGGGTCGGTCGGAAGTCAAGGTACCACTGTGATGTCACTATAGCACAATGACAAGTACTAAGTGGAACACGGAAACCTAACCCTTCTTACGCAATTGAATTAAATGGACTAAATACAATTTCAGCTCATAATCACGTCATTAGGGAAGGTGCGGAAAACGTCGCATCTCCTGACTCCCAAGTCTGGAAGGACAAAGATCCTGTGGTAAACAAGTCAAACCATTATGCCTTCATTCACAATTCCTCAGCGTGTTAACTGCCGGAGTCTCACTTAACAGATCCTGGCTTCTGTCCTCTCTTAATCCCTTCTAAACTGTGCTTATTGCTCTTGTGGTATGAGTGGTATGTCTCTGCTGGCACACCCACGCCTCAGACAGACGGGGACACAAGCCAGGGCTAGCAGGTGAGGCATTATCTCAGTACGCATGAGAGCCTGTGACCTCCGCTCCTCATCCCTGTCTGTCCACCTGGTGGAATCTTCTGCTGCCAGAGGAAACAATTCCCATCCCCTGAAATGAAGACAAACAGGAGATCCGCGATAAGTGGGGCTTTATGTTTGCTTCGCTTTTCTATGCAACACCCAAGTATAAGTTGTAATCCCATTAGGAATTAGCAATTGTACCGAGGAACCTCAACATAAAAGTAAGATCTTTCAACGAAGTATTATTTTCGAAAGCTTAAGGCTGTGGATATAATTCCTAGTTGTGCAAGAGTTAGTGTGACATGTTTAAAGTCACTATTACCCTACAAGGGCGTAGAAAACAATGGGTACGCCCATTAAATTCTGAGAATATTTTTTAAGAGTGGTTAAAGAGCTCTTTTTTCCCTGATGATTATTCAGACTGTCCTGTTCGTCTCCCAGGGTGAACTCTCACTCACACCATGCTCATACTGAACATCCCTCAACACACGTACTTTCCCTTTGCCTTTATCTGTCATCACACTTGTATAGCGGAATGATTTATAATCCCACTATCCGGTGTCACCCAGAACAGGATGCGTTCCCTTTTGAATCTGCTTCCTGTCAAGCAATCTTTCCCATGTCACCTCAGGGAGATTTTCCGTGCCACTGTCACCTCGGGCTTACTCATTAGGGATTTAAATCTATAGCCGGATTTCTGTAAAGCTGCTTTGTGGCCACATGTATTGTTAAAAGCTCTATATGAAATCATCTGAATTAGACTGAAATGAATGGAAGAAGAGGCACGGTGGCTTAGTGGTTAGCACTGGCGCCTCACAGTAAGAAGGTCCTGGGTTCGATCCCCGGCATCGACCTGGGCGTCTTTCTGTGTGGAGTTTGCTCTGGGTACTCCGGTTTCCTCCCACAGTCCAAAGACATGCACAGAGGGGATCAGGCTAATTGGCGACTCTAAATTGGCTGTAGGTGTGAATGTGAGTGTGAATGATTGTCCGTCTCTGTGTGTCATCTCTACGGTGGATTGGTGACCTGCCCAGGGTGTATCCCGCCTCTTGCCCAAAGTCAACTGGGATTGGCTCCAGCCCCCTCCCCCCCTCCCCACGACCATGAGACCCTAGATTAAGCAGCAGAAGATGAGCAGGTGAGTGAGTGAATAGAAGAAAGATGCGGTGAATATTTAACTGATTAAATTTCCTCGCAGGTGTCGATTTCCTAGAACCAGTTTGATGTGTAGTACAGTTAGTCATTCACCTCCAGTTAGTGCTTTTACCTGGTCAGGTTGGTGATCCCTGTTTGGAGCCTATCCCAGGAACACTGGGCACAAAGTGGGAGAATTCATTGCAGTAGTTATGCCAGTCCATCCCAGGGCTGTGTGTATTATAAAATAATTTTTTTTCAGAAACAGAGGTGTGTCTGGGGGGGAAAAAATCTGTCTATGCACTCTGTTATTCTCTCTCTCTCTCTCTCTCTCTCTCTCTCTCTCTCTCTCTCTCTCTCTCTCTCTGTGTGTGTGTGTACACACTACCTGGGTGGCGAGTTTACCATCAGGGCAGACAGACTTCGGATTATATGTCAAAGGATGAAAACGGGTTTTTAGAGAGGACATCAAGCTGCCAAAACCCAAAACAGAGAGAAAACGGTTTTTAATGAGAAGGAGACTGGAAGAGGCTAAATTAGAAACACAGAGGCTTAGGAAAGATGATGCAATAAAGGTGCTGCTCCTCCACTGCACCAGACACGTCAGCCTTCCGGGTCCGGACAGACAGACTAGAGCCGCAACAATGTAGGCCAGCAAATAAATCAGGTTAAGAGACAGTGAGCTGATGCTTATCTGAGAGTGTGTGTGGTTATGCACACACTCATGCACGCACTCAGACAGTAAATCAGTGGGGTGTACGCTATGAGAGACGGATGCTAATGTCCTGAATAACAGACAGCTCACAGCGAAAGACCGCTCTTTACTCCAAAACACATACGAAGCCCTGCATGTCATAGCCTGCTATAACAACTTAACGAAGTGGTTAGAGATGAGTAATTGACTGGTAATTATAACCAGCAAGGACAGCAAGGCAGAGAAAAGCAAACAGGGAAAGGGAGAGATGCTGAAGATAAAGGAATAAAGTACAGAATGCACTCTTGGGAAATCATGTTGATTAAAAAAAATCAGAAATGGGCTTCTTTGGTGGTCCTACAATCATTCCTTTCGTATGTGCTTGTTTTACTGCGTCACCTCGGAAAGAAGAGCATGTGAGGCAGAGCAACACCCAATTTCTGGCCTATTTTCTGTCCCCCGGGCTGTTAGAGGATGAGTGTTGCTAGCAGATATAATGCTTTAGATTCATATTACCTTTTCTCATTTCTCCGTGTGATCATGCCATTTTGGTAAGTTACGATGAAGTGCGTTTCGTATGTCTGAGAAATAACTCAGATCAGCTAAACCATGCCGTTTACTCTGGAATCTAATCTCGACTCTGGATATGAGAACACAGTGGGTCTTGTGGACATACGGGCATGTCCAAATTCTAATGCAACCCATCATTGTAAAAATCTAAAGAAAATCAGTGAGAGTAACAGCGTAACTGTTGTCCTACTGACCTTGTATTAATGTTGGGGTTTTTTCTTTTAGTTTCAGATCAGGAACTTTGTATGGAATGGAAAGAAATACGTGTTTTTGTTGGTTTTTTTTTTTTTTTTTTAATAAAATGAAGTATAGATATTCTATCAGCCGAGGCATTTTTGTTTGCTAGTTAGCTTTGATGTGTTATGCCTTTATAGGGCACCAACTGAAATACTTGGAAATTCTAAATTTGAACCCTAGAGCATTACTGGGGGATATTAAAAGACGTTAATTAAAAAAAATAAATAAATAAAAAACAAAGGTCAAAAAAGTTACTATATATGGTGAGTCTTGGGTATTCCAAAAACGTTATGTATATTTATACAACGCACAGGTGCTCTCCTAGCTATGATGGCCCGACTTACAATTTTTCACAGCTACGATGACAATTGTGATACTCTAAAAATTGTAAAATATTTAGAAAATATTTAAGGTTCACTGGCAGGCATCGCTGGCAGGCCAGCATAACAGCGTGTGACATACGATGCGTTCGGACAATGCCTGGATGTACACATCACTCGCCTTGCGTGATGTCTCACTCTCTTTTTTTTTGTTTGCTTCAAGAGCAAATGTTAATTCAAAAGCATGTCGTCTAAACGCCCCAGCATGTCTCCTACAGGAAAAGATTCCTCGGTAGGCTAAGCTAATCTAAGCTAAGATACCTAAGCTAGGCTAAGCTAACTAAGATATCTAAACTAGGCTAAGCAGTGGCTTATGACATTCAACATATGATATTTTCCACTTTTGATGGGTATAGCGGAACACTATACCCATCGATATATACATATATCCAACATAGATAGAAAAAGAAAAAACACATAAATTTAAAGGAACATTTATTTAGGATGGGATCCATGTGGTCCTGTGACTGCACAGAGAGGCATTGGGGGCCATTTTGGATGTCTGCTGAACTTACCAAATATGGTTATAGTTTCCAAAGGGGGTTAATCTGGCCCATTTCTTACTTTGCAACCTATAAAAGGTTTAAAAATCAAAGATGAAAAGCAGCAACTTCTCAGAATCAGTACCAGAGACGGCATCTGTTGTATTGGCCCTTATTGTACACTGAGCAGACCCTCGAATGTACCGCTTATCCACAGCGTTCACCATATCATCAATATACTACGTGCTATTTGTCACCACTATCAGTCATTTTCATTTTTACCAGATTAAGTTCTATGCATGATAAACTAAACACCATCAGCCATGTCAGAAAAGAAAACACATCTAAATGCCAGAAAACAGAATTGAGGACTCTGCACAGAATTGAGGACTCTTTGGACACAGGAGCTTTTTCCAGCATTGAGTGAACCTGAGTACCTAAATGCTGCGTCCCATTAGCCATGGAAGTTGCATTTTGGAGCTGGGAATGACGTAACCATGTTCCATTTGTACAAGTTGGAAAACCAGTACGCCTCGAGGAAAAGCGCTATCGTGTTTGCTCTTTTGTGCTTTACTGGCAATTTAACCATGAATCAAATCAACATTTGTCCCTAATAAGCTGATCTCACCCTATTAAAAAATAACCTTCAAGTTTGAAACAGGAATTTCAACTACCTTTTATTACTTTGAAGCCAGGTTCACTCACTACCAGGTAGCCGTTAACCATTAATTAGCAATATTGCCTGAAAACAACATATTACGTGGTATTTATCACATCAACATGCCGCATCAATATGAGCCCAGGAAAAACTTGGATGGCACTGTGTGCACAGCTGATTAAATGATTCAAAAATAGGCAGAAATTTTATAAACAGTATAAAACTACAGCTTTCGCTTACTGTTCAGGCAGGAGGCCTGCGTTTGGTGAGGATCTCACAACTTTCCAAGTCGGAAATCCAACTTCAGGGGTTTTTCAGTTGACATTTTTGACTCAGAACTCAGATATCCCCAATTCCAAGGTCAAAATGGAACAAATCAAAAGCCTCTAAGATACTATTCTTTGTTGTGCCATTTTGGGACCAGATGAATGACTGCTTCACTATCAAATCTCTTCCCTGGTGTGAGGACCCTGAACATAGCTGGGAGAAAATACTCACACTGTACAACTTGGTGTAATGAATTCGACAGGTCGTTGGTTTTCCCAGGCGTATCTTCACGAACCTCCTAAGCACGCACCTTTCCAGTCACTCTTACTTGTAATTACTGAATAAGCCTTAGAAGTTACTGAATAATATGGTCAATGACTTGAATAATGTCCGTTGGCACTAGGAGTGTATAATATGACAGCAGCAACGTGCCTCATGTAACGGCGTAACCATAAAGAAGGCCCAAATAGACTTCTAGAAAATGGCTGACTGAATAATCACACATACTGAACCTAAACATGAGCTTAAAGCAAGGAAATACAGAAAAACAGAGCAATTTATCATAAAAAAAGAATACGAAACTGATGAATGATGGCCGAGACATGCCTAAGCCATGGAACACACCGCTCTTCCAGCACAGCACATTTCATGAACTTCTCCTTCCACTAGTTCATGTCATACTCTAGCTATTTATTTCTTCCATCCATTAACTCTCTTTTCAGCTTCTGTGCTCTGTAAATGATCTGTCTGGATCATGTGAGTGGTTCTTCAGACCTCCCAGGTAGCAGGCCTCCCTCAGCGAGCTTTGCACAACTCAGCTGGAACAACCTCCTGCGTGACAGGAGACCTTGGCACTCACTTGAGTTCTCTCTGTTAAACTATTTCTTTTTCTTCATATCGCTCCCGCTGCCTCTCTCTCATTCACAGAATCTTTTCACTTGTCAACTGTAGAAGGGTCACACGACTTTAGCCTGGTGTACTGGTCACTCTGCGCTCTATTATAGGCATGATTCACTGATTCACAGGGGATGCTATTGGTCCAGTTTAAAGCTTGCACTGGATACAATCCAGGATGAAATTGGGATGAGTATATAAGTGACTATAACAAGTCCTTTGTACCTGTTATAGTTTTGGTAAAATCTGATTTACTAATATATAAATTATAACTTGAGGCCCTGTGCCTTTAAGGTTTAGAAATGAGACCAATCATTTATAAATACTTGTTATGTATTTATTGAGTCCTCCACTGGAAAATGTTTATGAAGCTCATTCTCTCGTCTCCAGTGCTGTCAGTAGCCAGCCATCCATCCATCCCTCCACCTCCATGCGGCTTTGTCCTATTTAAGGTCACGTGTGTGTGTTTTTGAAGGGGGGGTAGCCAATCTCGGCTGACTTTGGGCGAGAGGTGAGGTGTGGCTAGCCAATTGTCAGAAAGTCTCTCAGCCAAGTTGGAGGCATGCCTGGCTGACTCACGTGAGAGTATACGATGTAAAAATGGGAGATGATGAAAATGAAATGATGGCTCACTCACTGTGGCTCCAATGGGATTTCAAAATAAAAGCCCCGGTGGCTTTCTCAACAGGATTCCATAACTCAAAAAACACAAAAGTGTTGTCTTGGGCCGGACACTCCTCATCTGGAGGATTATCATGGAGGAGGAAGAGCTACAATTATGGAAATGCACAGCATGATATTCTTTTGCATTGTATTGCATCTCATTGACTAAATACATATTAAGTCACATACAGTTTATAACAAATTTTAGAACCTTTAAAGCTTCTTTAATTGTCCTGATGGGGGAAACACAAAAAGAGTGTTTCCCTTAAAAAGGCAACATCATTGTCATAATTGTAGTGGTCAGAACCCAGGAGGGGCGGCACGGTGGCTAAGTGGTTAGCACTGTCACCTCACAGCATGAAGTCCCTGGGTTCGATCCCCGGGGTCGACCTGAGTGCTTTCTGGGTGGAGTTTGCATGTTCTCCCCGTGTCCTTGTGGGTTTCCTCCGGGTACTCCAGTTTCCTCCCACAGTCTAAAGACATGCACTTTAGGTGGATTGGCTAACCTAAATTGCCCGTAGGTGTGAGTGTACCAACGACAGACGGAGTGACACATTGGTTGGGGTATTCCAAGGTCGTCGCATCAGATGACACAATGCCGAGGTGGCTTGTGAAGACAGTGGACCCCGCATGGAGTGGGACTAACGCTAGGAAGAAGAAGTAGTCAGAACCTAGAAGAATATGCCTTGGTGTTGAGCATTGCAAAGAAAAGAGAGAGAGTAGAGGGAAAATCTTCTTGAAACACATTTATAAACTGAAATCCGGTGCCAAAAAAAACCCTGAAACATTCTAGAAATGGAGAATTTCCAATTTTTTTTTTTTTTGGTGCAATCCAAGCTTTTTCAGCTCACATTACCTGCCAGGCATAACGTTCATTCCTTCATTGAGCAAGTGATTTATTGCTGTACTTCTTTCCATGAGTAAGTATATATATGTCTTTGTGGAGTGACAGATCAACATGGCTTATAACTATGGCTTTACACTATGAAATAGAGGTCATGACCCCAATAAAAACAGGTTAAAACCAATCTCCGGCTTACTCACTGGTAATGGATATGATCTGTGGTAGGATTTTATTTTTTTTTTGCGCATGTTGCTGAATCATGACACCATAAGTTCCTGCCGACATTCACACACTGAGTACAAGAAGCTATAAAACCTAATCTCAGGTGGGTACTAATGCAAAAGGACAATTCCTCCCAGCATCCTCTATCCCTCGGTAAAATGTTATACGGAAACCCCTCCGTGCACCAGAGTCAGGAAATTAGCAGATATTCACCCTTGTGTGAAATGTCCTGTCCTCCCCACCCACTATGAGTACAAGAGGGCACGTTGACGTCAGTAACAAGCCCTGGTATATGTACACACACACATGCGCATCTCACTATAGTGTGGTGAATCCCCAAGCAGTGGAAGAGTGTGTGCTCTATTACAAAGGTCAACATGAACTGCCAGATGAGACAAGAGTCCCAGTATGTTCTTCCAATCATAAATCCTGTGTATGACGCAAAGTCAAGCCCACGGTCAAAGTGTGGTCAGTTACAGTAATCAAAGGGCTGGGCATTACACCAAGCTCAGCAAGTCTTAAACTTTTTAGGAGGGATAATTTTGTGTATGACAGGTTTAAAAAAAAAAAAAAAACTCCAGTTCTACATCTTCAAAAATGGAAACATCTTAAATAGACTCAAATTTACCGAGCATTTTCTGTTGTAAGATTATAATTAGGCAAACACTTGATTATTTAATAGGATTATCTTACTTCTTCTAGGCATTTGCTACAAGTTTGAAATGGCCTTTCCTCATTTTATGCCATGGATGCTACAAAAATACATAACGCTTTTATGTCCTGTCTGGTGTCTTTGATGTCTTACTGTGAAACGAAGTTCAAATCCACTACACTGCAGAATGACAGCACTTCAGGATGACTTCAGGAGCAGATCTACTCTCAATACGAGAAACTAAAGCAGACCGGAAGTGCAGAGTATCTTAAATGAAAAGACAACGAAAGATTGACAGTTTATTTGCCTTTGTTTAACAGATCATTTAAACAAAGGCGGTTAAGACGTT
The DNA here is from genome assembly GCA_030068315.1 of Chrysichthys thysi. Lineage (NCBI taxonomy): Eukaryota > Metazoa > Chordata > Actinopteri > Siluriformes > Claroteidae > Chrysichthys > Chrysichthys thysi. Next base: position 13,291,400 of record JAQLOM010000004.1, read on the forward strand.
GTCCTACTGATCGGAAGGTCGGGAGCTCAAATCCAAGCACTGCCAAGCTGCCCCTGCTGGGCCCTTGAGCAAGGCCCCTAACCCTCAACTGCTCAGTTGTATAAATGAGATAAATGTAAGTCGTTCTGGATAAAAACGTCTGCCAAATGACGGTAATGTAATGTAATGTAATGTAATATACAGTATATAAATAAGCACCACCCCCCAGAGGCTGCAACTGAGTGATGATGTATGATTATGCTTATAAAACTCGATCCATTCTTATTTACTATAATAATTGAAAAATGTTACTTCGACCCCTTTACACCAAAGTGCTATGGAAGAAGTCTAAAAATGACCGGTCTTTAAGAGCGTTATGATTATTGAGAGATTATATTACCAGGCTTAATTGGAAACACATTTGACGCTCAGCCTTTAATGCAGTTCACATCATTGGACTTAAGTAATTGTGTGTTGTTTCTCGTACACAGGGTTGGCGTTTGGATATTTCAGATATTTTTAATACTTTCGATCCTAAACACGGTGTACAAAGTGAAATAAGGAGTTTTAAAGCCAGATTAATTGGGCTTTCTAAGACGTAAATGGAGCAGACTTGATGCAAATCAGTTTGATAATACAGTATTAAGGAAAGCAGGAACCGGTTTTTAACACTAAGAGTTACTGTAATCGTATCCAATAGTGTATATTTTACCCACTAAAGCAAGATCTGATTAAAATAAAAAAATTTTTTAAAATACCCTGGAAATGTTTCTTCCTTGTGGGGAATGAACATTCTGGATGATAATATCTAAGAATAAATATTGGCATTTAAAATACATATTTACTTCCCGGTATAATTTCGGGAATCATGTTCACTGTGTTGATACCAGACATCATTTCAAGATCAACATGAGACGCATTTCCTGAAGCCAGTTCTGCTCTTGACGTTATCAGGGAGATTTATCAGGGAGATCAACGCTGTTATTATTCTGAATGCTGACAGACATGCAGGAGCATGAGAAACATCTGTCTGCTTTGAGTTGTTTTTTTCCCCCTTCGTTACCGGGAAAAGTGCAATGGAAATATTATCATTTACCAGCATACTCTATATAGCGAGACAGGAATGCTGAGAATGCTTGGCGTTAGGTGTCTCACTCAAGGGCACAAGGGCAGCAGTTAAAGGAAAGACCTTTGACCCGAAGACCCTTCACTTTTAAGTCAACATCCCCAGAGATTGTATCAGGAATCCTTCAGCTCCACTACATCATGGTTCATAGTGTGTAACATAGTGTGCATTAAGAGCCTGGGTTTACAGGGAAAACAGTGCAGACTGGCAGCGTCTTGCATTTTGCATTTATAGCCACCATTTGCCTGCGGACTGAGGAAATGACTTTGTGCTTTAGCACTACTTTGTACAGCTCTAAACGTCATGTTCATTAGTTTTTGTTTGCTGTTCCCCTCGAGTTTTTTCGCTCAAGTCAGAAAATATGCAAGCTCCATGCTCCAAGATTATTATGGATCCTGCTGATTGATGTTAGATGGAACACGACATTTAAGTCGCATTTCTAGGCGAATATGCCGTAGGATTAAATGTGACGAGCCAAGTGAAGAATTTTATGCAGGGAATGTATGGGGGCTGTAGAATCTCAGGGGCTGTTGAGAATAATGGTGTGTTTAGTGCTGATCGTAGGCAGGTAGCCATGGAATCAGATTTGCTAGCAGGTAAAAACGGCACACCAACTAATGAATTTCACACATAATAGCAAATGGCAAAATGGCGTGAATTCAATCCATTTCAAAATGAGGCTGAATGACTTCAGCAGTTTCTCTTGACGTCTCATCCAAAAACCCAATGGTGTATTATATAAGGGTGAATAAAAAAAAAAAAAACACTTTCAATTACACAATGACCTGGAGAGCAAAAGACAAAGCATGGAGTGGAGACAACCATCTTCTCCAGCAAAGAGCAATTTCAAAAGTCAGTCCTTCACCAAGAAAATCATCTTAACGTTTAACGTTCTTTTAGGACATGAAGGTTCCTGTTCTGGGGCATTTCCAAGCGCATGGGCAAACAGTGAACAGTGTAAATTATTGTGCATTGCTGCGAAATGAACTTAAACCTGCAAGTCGCAGCAAAAGAAGAGGAATGCTGTCCAAAACAGTCTTGCTGCACCATGACAATGCGCGTCCGCGTACAGCAGCAGGGACAGTAGAGACAGTGCAACGGTTCGGGTTCCGACGTCTCCCACGTCCTCCTTACGGTCCGGATCTGGTGCCAAGCCGTTGTCACGTCTTCGGTCCCCTGAAGGAGGCGCCGAACGGTCGCAGATTCACCTCTGATGATGAAGTAAAGGAAGTGGGGCTCACCTGGCTTCGGGAGCAGAAGAAAAGCTTCTCTGCAGGAATCCAGGAGCTCGATGAACCATACAATAAATGCGTCGTCTCACATGGGGACGATGTGGAAAAGTGATGCGTTCGATTTCTCCCAGTTACTTCTGTTAAAGCTGTTAAATGTATTTTGCCTTTATTTTTTGATTCTCCCTCATATGTAAATGTAAATATATAGCAAAAATAACACCCAGGGAAATAGGCTATTATATAGACTTAGGGTTAATCAATTTAGCCAGCAAATACCAGGGAATTAAGGCTGCATTTCAACCTCAAACCCTTAAATGGGCCACTTCAGCTCAGTCCAAGATGACAGGAAGAACAGCCTCGAATAAATTAAAGCATCTCTATAATATGAACATTTAGTTATATTATAGTTTAGTTTTTGTAATGAGATATACAGTTGAGACTGCTGAGCTCCACTTAATCCTCGCGCTGTTCAATTACTCGAATGCATTCTTAATGCTCTCCTAATACTGTAATTAAATGAAACAGGATAGACTATGCCATGCTCCCAAATTTGATTTAATAGGCCACTTTTATCTAGCTGTCCATTTTCGTCCGTGTCTTTGGAGTCCTATTCTCTAAAGGCTTGGGTAGCCTGGAAACTAAAATTATCTCATGCGTGTCTATTCGGAGGAGGATGTTGCTCTACCTCTTGCCTGTCCCGGTGGTGTTACTTTGTCTATGTAGGTTAACAGATAAAATAGGCCAACGATCGCATCTGATTTTGGCCCGTGTCCTTGTTTTGCATCCAGTCAGTCAGATTACACAGAATAGCTGTGGAGCTTATCGCAAATAGTGCGGCACAATGAGACGGCAACGGAGTTGAGCTATATGAGGAAATTAAACGTTCTTCTCTGTATGTGTTTAAAATAAGCACTTTGCTAGTTTACTGACTCTGTGTGTGTGTGTGTGTGTGTGTGTGTGTGTGTGTGTGTGTGTGTGTGTGTGTGTGTGTGTGTGTGTGT
>JAQLOM010000004.1:13314686-13324992 GCA_030068315.1 Chrysichthys thysi
AAAACATCAAGAAGCCATTCTCTACACCAGTGAAGAAATAAATGTTTGTAAATGTAATTCACCTCAGCATTGCTGGGATGTGTGTTGAACTCATCAGCAGAGGGCAGCACTTTCATAACGGCTCCCTGAACCAGACTGAATCCTGTTCCCTCCACTACGATCTTCCGGCCGCCACTGAAATCAACACATGCACAATAATGTGATTCGGCACTCTGGGTGGTGTGTGCGCGTATGTTTAATCACTGTATTGCACTTGTCTGACTACTGAACGGCACTTTTCATCAATCTTGTCCTACACTGCTGCTGTATTTGCAATTCCTGTAGATCCCGCACACAGAAGCCATGTACTGTCGCTTTTGTGTTACTTTATATGCATAATATTTCATTCAGCAAAAGCACATTTAGTTCTGACAGAACAATACAGATTTAAAAGGTAATCTGTGTGGCATGAGGAGGAATTTTAAAAACGGTCACTTCGACCCCATTCCAAGGAATAATTAATCTTTCCAGCAGAATCTTTTAAGCCCAATATAAATAAATAAATACATAAATCCAGTTAACTCCATTATTCATCTTAGGAATGACTGTTTTATGAATCAAGTATTTAAAAGAAACCAATAGTACTTTTATCTAAGGCATATATACGAGGGAGAATCAAAACAAAGGCAAAATACATAGTAACTGAGAAAGTTAACGGCACTTTTCCACACAGACCCCATGCAAGACGACACATTTGTCGTGTTGTTCATCTAGCTTATGGATTTCTGAAGTATTCCTGCAGAGAAGTTTTTCAGCTGCTCCTGAAGCCAGGTAAGCCCCACTTCCTTTACTTCATCATCAGAGGTGAATCTGTGACCGCGCAGAGCCTCCTTCAGTGGACCGAAGATGTGATAATGGCTCGGCACCAGATCCGGGCTGTAAGGAGGACGGCGAAGATGTCTGAACCCGAGCCGTTGCACTCTCTCTACTGTCCCTGCTGCTGTATGAGGATGTGCATTGTCATAGTGCTGTCATAGACTGTTTTGGACAGCGATCCTCTTCTTTTGCAGCAAATTGCAGGTTTAAGTTCATTCCGCAGCAATGCACAATAATTTGCTCTGTTCACTGACTGTCCATGCGCTTGGAAATGCCCCAGAATAGGAACCTTCATGTCCTAAAATAACGTTAACATGATTTTATTGGGAGAGGACTGACTTTTGAATTTCTTCTTCGCTGGAGAAGAGGGATGTCTCCACTCCATGCTTTGTCTTTTGCTCTCTGGGTTATCACGTAACTTTAAAATTGCCTTTACTTTTTGATTCTCCCTATTCAGATACCCGGTTCAGTACTTGTTTCTGTGAGAATCATTGACTCAGAGTGATGATAAAAGTGTACTGTAATATCAATGTCGAGCTCCAGACTTTTTCCCACTATGAGCACCGGAGCTCCTTATTGAAAATTTTAGGAGCATCAGCAGGAATTATAGGAGCACCGCGTAAATCACCTATCACACGGTCATCACTCCCATTTTTTCGCTTTTGTAGTCCTGCCTAGTCGCTTGCCATGTGTGGCTATAATCATGGAAAATGAACAGAATCCAGCCTCTAAGCAACCTGCTTGTCTCACTTGTGTCTTTCCTATGTAAACGTAGTGGAAACATGATACTTTTTTTCACTGTACTTTCAGGTTATAACAGGTGTATGCTTTCACTGGGTCGCCTTGTAATGCCATAGTGCAATATCACGATTATTCACCGACCAGATGAATTTCCCCCTTATACCCTGAATAATAACAAAGCGAAAATGTACGTTTGGCTCTCCCCTCCCACACACACACACACACACCCCAATTCTTGCTCCCTGCTGGTGTCTGATGTGATATATGGTGATGATTTGAAATGGAAAAAAAGGAGGGGTCTTTGCAATTCGCACTGGTGCACTTGGTTATAAAATTTAGCCACATCGTCTCCAAAAATAAACGGTTGCATTCTGAAGCCCTGTGATATCCTGGCACAGTGCAAAGCACTACCTTTGATTTCAAACCTCTTAATTTCTAGTCGTGACAGATAACCTCTAAAGACAGACAGAGTGCATCAAAGGTTCCTTTTAAAACAATAAACCTACTTTCTTCATCTATGTTTTGCATGTTATGGGGTCACACTAACCATACAAAGCTTGCTTGAGGATTGTATTTGGTGATCTTGGGATTGATGGCGTAGGTGAAGGTGTCGTCGCTCACGACGACCGAGGTGCTCTCGCCGTATTTCACTGTGACTCTGAGCTTCTCCGACGGAACCTTAAGGTTTCTATATGGACCTGTCTTGCATGTGATTTTCTCCCCGAAGTCAAGGCTGCAGTAGAGAGAGAGAGAGGCCACAGAGAAAGTGAGAAAACCACACATCCTGACAGATATACAGCGCAAGACAGAAGGGCACAATACTGTAGAGACCATACAGTGCAGAACGATTATTGATTATTGAGACAAGAAATGATTATTGTCGCTTGCTGATAAGCTCACAGGTCTGTTACTCACACTTCACAGGGCACATCTCCCACAGTGACGCTTATGTCATCTTTAGTAGCCGTGTACAGGTCTTCACCCGAGATGGTTATGAGTGTCCCACCGGCTTGTGGACCTTTTGTGGGGGACACTTCCTTAGGTACGGGGTCCTGAAGGAGACAGAAAGGGCAAATTCTCTCAATCAGGGGTTGTCATCTGGCAGACCCAACCAAGCACATCAGTGAATCCATGCACTTGTGAAAACAATTATACAGTTACACTGCCAATAAACAATACAATAAAAAAATAAAAAATAGTCTATAATCCAGCAACTCTAGTTTGCACAAAATGAGCCAGTGCAGCGTCCGTCTCAACTCCGCTGTTAGAGTTTATCCAATTGCTTGCATTTATTCAAATTGTTTAGCTGATGGCTGCTCACTGGACAAGAGACTAACTACAGGGTTAAAACCATGAGCCCATTAAGGGGAGAGTTCTCATTTATTTTATTTATTTCTTTTTTGAAATGACAGTTTTATTGTATTGGTCAAGCGCTAGTTCAGAACAGATTTCTCATCTGCTCAGAGTGCATGGAGCTCGGCCGAACAATACGACCACTTCGATTTGATGATTTTTATTTAATGCTTTTAACTACTCCAAATAAATATAAGCATTAAAAAGTAACCGTTGTCATCACTCCCTCATGATAGCTGCTTATCCAGATTGTTTTACGCAAGAATTTTGTTGACTGGAACTTTATTCATATGAGTTGAGGAGTCTAAATATTTACAGGCCAACACTCGGGTAAGCAACCACCACCCCAAGTGGACCTCTGCTAACTCAAAATCCAGACAGCGTTGTCGGTCTCTTTTAAATTGAGAGATTTCTTTTGGTTTTACTTTTGGTTCTGGGTAGCTCTACTTGGGTGGGAAGACACTGGAAGGTGAGGTGAAGTCCAGTAATGCCGTGTTGAGTTAGGGATGTGCGTAGGTCAACAATTCGCTTTACCTCACAAAGAGAAGTGAAACTTCTTTCCTGCTCACTTGCCCTTTTTACATTGAAAGACTTGAGCAAACCTTTTTTTTTTTAATGCCAAAAGAAAGGTAGGGAGTGTATTTAAACTAGGATTAAAAATGATCATCAACAAGGTGTGTGTAAAAGTGAGTAAGCATATGAGAGAGAGAACATGTTGATCAGTACCCTGTATGTGAATTCAACTGTGGATACACTGATTTCCTTGCCCTCTACCTCCACCTTCACTGGTCCAGCCGGGCCCCTGGGATTGGGCAGATCCCCCGGAGGGTCAAACAATGGTCCTATCTTACACACAACACTGACCAAGACAGAAAACACACAGGTGCGCGCGCACACACACACACACACACAAAAAGGGTGTAAAAGAATTGACAGGACGGTCACATTATACTGTAGCTCACATCCTTCAGTCATACTGCCTGCATACATCATACATATGAGCACCTATAAGCAGTACCTAGTTGAGACTGTGTATCTATCTGCCTGGTGCTCACATGGCACGTCTGCCACAGTGATTCTCTTGATGTCTTCTTTTTTAATCCCCAGATTGGATCCCTTTATAGTAACCAAGATCTGTCCCCTCTTGGGCCCGAACCGTGGCGTGATCTGGAGTAAAAGCATGGGTATGAAAAAGTTCAGAACTGGCAAGCAGTACAAAGTAAACTGTAACAAAGAAAGGTGCTGACGGGTGTTCAAAAAATTGATTCAGTGTACACTTGGAAATGGAAAGAAATGTGAAGACATGCAACAGCATGATCCGATCATTATGTTCGTGTGTGTCTTACATCGGTGATGGTGGGAGGAGGGCACTGTTGAAGCTCTTTCGAACAAAGCTTAGAATACATGCAAGAGTGCGTGGCGTCACACCATACGCAGTTGTACTTCTGGTCTGCGTTCTTACACAGACTGCAGTCCTCACGGCCCACTGAACAATTATACAGCACCACTGAGACAGAGAGTGTGAAAGAGAGAAAATACGAGTGAATGGCGAGCTCGGTGAGGGAGACCTCTTTGCAATTTCTGTAAATATGTGATTGGGGAGAAAGGTGCGTCATATATTTTCAGTCCAACTGAAATCATTTCATGCTAGGACCGGGAATGGGTTCACTGCACGGCCATTTCTGTGTTCTCAACACTCCTCCTGCTTTCCAGTTCAGTGATAAACAGTAGATCATTTTGTATTTATTTATTTATTAATTTATTAACTAACTAACTAACTAACAAACAAACAAGCAAATAAATAAATAGCAACCCTCTTTTGGTTCAGTCTAAAGTTATGCCCTCAAAACACATGACCTAGATTGGCCAGAACACATGAATGCTATCAAAGGAGGAGCAGTTTTCTACATTTCCTGTTAATTCGAGTGGCAGACCAACAGACAGATTGGATATTGGAGATCTACACTTACCCTGGAGTGTGCTGTCAATCCTCTTCTCTGTCTCCTTATCCTTCACATAGAATGACACATTCACCTCTGGCTTTTTGTCATAAGCAAACTAGACAAAGAAAAACAAACACGGCATTTATTTCTTTCATAAAAACTCAAAACAGTCAAAAGGCTTTTTTTTTTTGGAAAGAAATAACTTATTTGATGTAAGCTATTCTCTTCACTATACTCAAAATGAAAATGGCCCTTTGAAACTGCTGGGTTAAAACAAATCTGGAATTTCATTATACGATTCGGTGTACTCCTCATATAGCCGATTCGCAATCAATCACAGGTCGTTTACCCCTTTTAAAGTAGGTGCATTTAATCAAGCAGTCATTTCTGTGAATAGCAACGAAGATTTGAGCTTAGCTTCATTAATCGATAGGACCTGTTATTAAGGTTACTTTCACATATTCAGCATTTAGACTCTTTAAATCAGACCCTGGTGCAGACTAAAATAACCGATCCGAAAGTGTCTGAGAGCGTCCGACTGTGAAAGTGATTTGACTCTAAAATCGACCCAACTGCGGAAAGTAAACAAAACCTGTCTATTATGGGTTATGCGTAGCATTTATTTATTTTTTTAAAAGACGTGAGCTGCTAAACTAACCCGAGAGGTGCATAGAGCTGTAGCAATGCAAAATCATTATGGATATCTGGCCCAATGATTGACAAAAGACCAACTAATACTAGACTAGACGCACATGTTTAAACTAGATATTTTTGTAATTTAATCATTTATTTAGTGCCTGCTGTGTGCTCCGTGTGCAAATGGCAAATGTTTTGTTCCCCCCCCCCCCCCCACTATATTTCTGACCAGTGAACATTTTCATGAATATGATTTCAGCCCTCTTGCAATATTACTGGCTGTACAAAGCCCTATAGGAGGTGACAAGTTGATGTAAATGATGTGGGAACTGTTCGGGGCCATTTTTGTAACTCTGTAAACCCGATGCAAAGGTAAAGGTCAATCTCAGATGAAAAAGAACAAACTGGACTGCATTTCCGCAGAGGAAATGCAAAGCTTGCTTGCTCAAATGTTGCCAGCACCAGCAAGCACACTAATAACTGCTCAAGGCCCTAAAGACCGCTGGTTTTGGCACGGAATTTTGCAGAAAAGCACACAAATGACTCCTCAAGGTCCTAGAGTGCGCCGGGTTTTTCCACAAAATTTCACAGAAAAATGGGAATACTGAACAAACGACAAGGGGTAACATAACCATTAGAACAAGCCATCATGCACGGATCGGCATGGACGTCTCAGAGTTGGAACGGTGTCTCTAGCTCAAAAGCTCTAGGAGGAGTAGGGGGCCGAAAAACAGGTGAACGGAATAATAAAAATAAGAACAAATCTTAAGAAAAACAATAGTGTGCCTGCAGAGGAAGCACACTAATTAAATGACTGGATGTGTGAATCCTTGTGTAAATGATAAAAGCTGTGATTCAACAGATTTCGTATGTAAGATTTTATGAGAACGTTAGGGGATATTTTAAAGCCTGCATTTTGACATACTCACCTCATAACCACCAAATTTGTATTCGGAGCCCGTTTGAGTTACGTCAGCCACTTGCTTCATAAGCTCTGTGCCGATCTGGAACATTTTCCCCTGGAAGAAGTGGAGAAATGTAGATTATGTCAATGAGCTATACATCACATTCTATACCTTACAAATGAGCAATTATACATGATAAGCGTCATTACCGTGTACGTCTCCAAATTTTTCCCTTGAAAGGTGATGGACGTTTTGAAGCCCACAGGAATGAGTAACGGCATCAGGTTCTCAAACTGAGGACACCGGTCACGCTGAAAGAACCAAAGAAGCAGATCACGTCAAATGTTAATTGCGGTCATATGTGGTGTTTTGTGATACCTATGGAGGTTCATGTCCACAGGCACTGACTGGAGAATTACAAATGTAGAAGTTGGGGATATGAAAATGTAGCAGAGTGCATTTCTGGACTGGAACAATAACCAGCCTAGAAATTCTCCAACTCCTTGTAATGACTTAGCTTGCCATGTAAAGGCTTTTTTTTTTTAAATACAGATTTAACAGATTTTGTAATCTGAGCCACTAGTCTCCGAAATGTCTGCATGTGTGATAGATGAAATGTAACTGAGCTGGAGAAAATTGCTTGACAGATGTAATTTGAGGAAAACAAAAAAACAAAACACATTTTTTTTCAAAAAAGTAAAGCTCGTTGTACCTGGTTGTGTTTAATGATGCTGCTCTCTGTAGAGTCGTCCAAGTCACTGCATGTGTGATCCTGTGTGTTCCACTGGCAGCCCCACTGACTCATCACACATGCTATGCACCTGCAGGGCAACGGGTGGGTAGGAGGGTGGATTAGTGATTCTATGCATTACATTAATCTTTACCCATTAGCAGATTTACACTGGGGCAGGAACGTGCCCGGTTATCACTTACGGTGTATTTACTGCGTTCTTCACAACCTCAGCACAGTTGTAGAACTTGTATTCACCGCGTGTTATGACGATTTTACCATTCGCTTCAATCTTCACAGGCACCGCTACAAAATCTATCGAGACAGAACAAATCAGACAGGTGAGATGCAGCCTACTCACAAGCGTTATGAATTGCTTTATGGCCATTTTACTGCATTAGAAATTAGGCGTTATTGACAGCACGGTGTTAAATGAGATCTGTCGTTCAGCATTTCTGCTGTAGCTAACATAACAACTAGTGTTATAACGGATATGATGCCACGTTGACACAGTGACGACAAAAACAGTACCGACACTATGTGATCCTTTCATCAAGTACCTCTTAGACAGCATTTCAGCATATAACTTGCATGCTCCTGAGATGAACACTGTCCAATTAGGAAGACGGCATTCAGACCGCACCGACCCCGCTCCAGGAAAACAATTCCAAAACACAAGGTACATGGAGATGTGCATAAATTACGCTAGCCAACAGCGTGATCTAACACGCTGCCCCTGGAACTACTGACAAAATCAGCTCGCTCATTAATCCCTGCGCATGATAAACCTCCCTGTAGTGGCACAGAGCTAGAGGATATGCTAAAAGGTCTTCGAGTTATGTCTGAGATAAGTCTCACCTTGCGTCTCAGGTGTAGGCGGAATGTTCTCTGGATCCGGTAAGGCGCAGACGACTTTACCGTCGTGCATCGAAGCCTTGGTTTCAAACTTCCCGAATACACACATCAGTTCATCATTTACAATGCTGGGGAGTGGGGAGACATTAATCGTCACCTGAATGGGATGGTTAAAGGAAGACAAAGATACAGTGACTCGCAGCACACAACTTGCTCACTGCTCTACTGGAGCTACCCAGAAGTGCTTCACGGAATACAGATTATTTAACCATCGATTAATCATATCTGACCTGACTTTTCTTCTTGCAGCTGAGGTTGAGAGGTTCGAAAGACTGAATGGCTACACACTTCTGGTTAGGGCTCCACAGCCATGCGTCCTTCTCTTCTCCTCGACTGCATTCCCTTTTTTTGGTGCACCTGCAATGCAAAAAAATCCTCAACAACGTACTGGAATGGCAAGTTTCCAAAAGCTGCATCAGCATTCCCGAACCGGGCCTGTGTTTCATACTGGGATTTAAAAAAATTATATATATATTACACACACACACAAATCCTTTAAAATACTAGCAGACAGTCTTCCTTCTCACTAGTATTTGAGGATACAGGTCATGTAAAACCAGGATTCATACACATCGCAACCTCTTATGTACTTCACCCATCCCAAACCACTAACTAGCTGGTTAAGGGATAGGAAACTTGTCACAGGAAGACATGAACTGGAATTAAAAAACATCAGAGTCTCCACTGGCATTGACAAGTGATTCATTTAACCCTTGAAGACCCAGACCACCTCATCATAATAGGAAAAATATCTCCATTGGCTAAAATGATGATACAGACTCAGTGAATCCCAAAACAGGCACCTCAGTGAACCCTTTCCTACTACACGTAATAAAATGGTCCTTATGAGACCTCCTGGGATGTCCCCTAATGTCCACCAACCAATGAGTGGGTTGAACATAAGGGTGAAATAAAAGTTAGGGTCAAATATGACCTCAGGGGTGCTCCAGGGTTAACAACAGCCAAACTTGCCACAATGTCCATAATCAAAACTTTTTTTTCCCCCCAATAAAAAACTTTTTTTTTTTTTTTTTTTAAATATTGTCAGCATCAGCATACAGGTCCTGAAGCAAAAAGTTTCCCATGAATGTGATAGGATTCATTTTAAATCATCAAACAACCAACAATATGTTGTTCATATGTACATTTCATTGTACAGATTTGACTAGAAGTACACAAGATTAGTCAAAGAATATAACAATTATCGCTCAAATTGAAATCCGCTATGCATGAAAAGTACTGGTGCTGTGATTAAGGTGACTTACCGGCCCTCCAGTACACACCAGCCACAATATGGATCCCTCTGACTCACACACGAGTGGCAGTCTGTCTTCTGTTCACATGCCTGCACTGGAACTTTAGTGATCTGGAAGGAAAATGGACATACAATGCGTCAAAAGAGTATGGGTGCGCCCCAAAACTAGCAGGTTTATGAAAATCGTTCGGAATGTACAGCAGGTATTATTGAAGAACCTTCTTGGAAGTGGTAATGTACAGATGATACATGCTGGAATCGAAGAACATGGATTTGTTAACCGGCCCATCGGCGCTATCTCCTGGAAATCTACCATACAGGTCAGCGTGACCGGTCAGATGAATCTGCAAAGGGGGGGTTTAGAGAGCAATTACAGTAGGCAACACTGGACTAAACGGATCGATCGAAATTCACACCGGCATGCAGGCCGAGTAGTAATTTTCTGATTCATTATACAAGATGAGAGAAAACCACATCACCTTAAGCACTTCTCCCATGTTAGTGCCCACGAATGCCACAGTGTTGTTGTTCACCACTGTCACAGCCACAGACGTCAGCAGGCTTTTCCTGGTGTACACAGGGCTGGCACTTAAAGCGTATTCGGCTGTAGTGGCCAAAGGAGATGGCAAGAACTCGGCTCCACAAGGGTGTGAGTCATACGTGTCCTGTTGGTGAACACACAAATACCCGCACACACACACGCACAGCTCTAATTATGTCTTGAAACTTCCACTTTTTACCCAAATTTCGCCCAACTTCATCATTTTCCTTTCCGCATGCTTGCATAGCCACTGCATCTCTGAAAAAAAAGTCCTATATACCTTTGACTGCATACATTAGCTCTTTTATTGCTAATATATGTATGTATGTATATATATATATATATATATATATATATATATTACATTACATTACATTATTGTCATTTGGCAGACGCTCTTATCCAGAGCGACTTACATTTATTTTTATTTAT
>JAQLOM010000004.1:13340458-13350845 GCA_030068315.1 Chrysichthys thysi
ACACACACACACACACACACACACACACACACACACACACACACACACACACACACACACACACACACACAGGACTATCTTTAAATTGCGTTTAACTCATGTACGTTACAAAAACCGATGGCTGCTAGCATCACAAAGGGCAACAAAAGTCAACTTTATAGTAAGCTATTAAACAAATACATTTGTAGACTGCCAACATTAAAGCACCAACATCTCCACAAACAAACAAACAAAAACAGACTATTTCTACAGACTCCCAAACATTACACGCAGCAAACAAAACTAGCAAAATGTGATCGGTTTGAAAATCAGAAACCTGTTTCGAAGAGTCTAAAAGAAAGCCTTCCATGGTACTTGGCCTTGACTAGAGCTGAAGTCTGGTTATGCTCTTTGCCAGATTGGTCTCCCCTGCCCCCTACCTCGAGGATGTTTGATGGAAAAAGCCAACGGCACCAGCTTGGAGCCCAGGAGGCTTGGCGCAGGCCGACCGATGCCACCGTCTTACTCATCACACGGCTCTGATGAGGCCTGCGCCACCTGGCCAGCCGAACCTCCCGCTGCTCCTGAAGGCTTACCTATTCACGGACGAACTGAGATGCTTGCACAAGAGCGCAACGCATTCACATTACCACTTTTATGCAAGAAATTAAGCTCTGCTGATCGCACTCTCTAACTGCCATCGTGTATTCGCTGTGATGACGCATTTCCACTTTAAAACCTTGTAATTACTTTCCTCAGTACAACATGGCCTTCAGGATTCTTGAAGGATTCATCCCATATTTCTAGCAAGGCGTTTGTTTTAGAATGACACATTTTATGGCCTAAGGTTTGTGGACACCTGACCATCACACTCGTATGTGGGTCTTCCCCAAACTGCGGCCACAAAGTTAGAAGCACATGATTGTAATGTTTGAGCATATGAAGACATTGTGTACAATGTCCCTTCACTGGATCCAAGAGGCCCAAACCTGGTCCAGCATGACGATACCCCTGTGCACGAAGCCAGCTCCAAGAAGACGTGGGTTGCCGAGACTGGAGTGGAAGTGGAACTCAAGCGTCCTGCACAGAACCCTGACGTCAACCCCACTGAACACTCCTGGGATGAAACTGTACACCTACGTCACCCCGGACCTCCTCACACAACATCAGGGCCTGACCTCACTAATGCTCTCGCAGCTGAAGGATCACCTTCCCAGAAGACACTACTGCACAAGGGGGCTATGAATCTGAAACAGATATTGGATGGCTCACACATGGATGTGATGGTCAGGTGTCCACAAGCACTATGGCAACACACAGTGTGTTTTTCACCTTGGTACTTGTGCATGCATGACGAAGCCATATGGTTCGAAGGCTTTCTCCGCTTGCTAGGAGGTTCTGAAAGTATTTTTTCTTTATATATCTGATGCACGTCACTGACGCTGATCTTCAGGATCTCTTGCAGACTCTAAATAAAAATACTGCTATTGTGAGCGTGGTGAATGGAGCAGAAATGCAGACACAACACGCAGGAGTGTTTGTATGAAGAGCCCTCTACTCCTCTGTCTACCACTCAATCTGACAGTTTGTGTAGGATATGAGGAAGGCCTGGTCACCATCACAGCTGAATATCTTTATTCCCGTGGGACGTTAAATCAACAAACGCCTGGCTCAAATTTAAAATATCCTGCTTTTCCCAAATTTCTGCCTCTTCCACTACAACACTACAACCCCAAGTACTGGAAGAGGCTGAAACACAAACATACACATGCAAACAGGAAATGCATTCTTTAGGGGGGAAAAATAAATCCATTTCTGGCTTGCCAGAAAAGGTTCACAGGGCACGCTACATTTCCCATATACAATTATGGCAAATAGAATCAGGTATGTTATTTAGATAGTGTAGCAGCCAGGAAGAAAAAGGTGTGTGTGTGTGTGGGGGGGGGGGTTGTTAATGGTAGTTCATACACCCCGCCAAATGTCTTCAAAAATTCTTAAAATTGTCTAATTTCAGGTTTAGATCCAAATGTTGATTCAAATATTTGAAGCACGAAACAGATAGACGTAGTGCGTGCGCACAGGCAGACACAGGCATGCACGCAGACAGACACGCAGACGCAGACACTCACACAAACGCCCACACGCAAACACACACGTACGCAAGCCTGCACGCAGACGCACATGCGCACACGCAGACACAAACATGCAGATTTGCATGCAGACACACAACTGGAGATGTAGAACCGCACACACGCAGACACGAACACGCATGCAGATGCAGATACACACAAGCACACGCAGACACACGCACACATGCAGACACAAACAACCACACGCACGCAGGTGTACACACACACAAGCAGAGACGCAGACGCACACAAACAGCATTGGCTTTCTCAATTGCTCACAGCTCATTAGTGTTGAGCCCTCATCAAGGACGTTGGCAGAGCAGCAGGTCGAGCGTCTGGTCATCTGTACGGCTTCAGCAGTAAGTGAAAACACGCAGCCAAGCTTGGCTCTAAGAGGAGCTGTCACCAGTGCACTTGGCCCTACTCCTTCAGCGTTTCTGTGATTAATGGTACACAGTGAGAGGAAAGAATTTGGCTAAACAAATGCCTGAACGGATGCCAGCACACAGATCACAGGAGGCATCTCTCAAAAGATATAAAGCCCAACATTCATCATATCGCATATGTACTGAGCAGCGAGAGCCAAACACTGCTCATCTGAGCCCAAGCGCAACTTCAGTTAGCAGCATTTATTTCTAAGAGTGGTATATGCTGTTAAAACGATGTGATGTAACGGTTATATATAAAGCTGGCATTTTCATATAGAATAGAAATAAAGAAGCTTATTTTTATTTCAATAAAACCAAAGCGGGTGATGTAATTCGTTTTGCAGAGGAACAACACAAGATTAAAGTTTCAATTTCAAAACTTTATGAATTATATTTATGTAGTCAGTTTCCTGGCCTACAGGTTTGTTCGTGGGAAAGCTCCAATAATTACAACTTGGAATTCCCACTCAGGAGTGAATGTCCCGCTCCTCCCCCTCATATAATATTTATATCCAAATATTTTAGTAAGATTCATAATCACCTCCACCAAGGAGGTTATGTTTTCAGTACGATTTGTTTGTCTGTCTGTCAGCAAGCAGGATAGCGCAAAACCTGCCAAACCAAATTCCATACCACTCGGTGCATGGGCCAAACAAGAGCCCGTTAAATTTTGAAACAGATCCAAGATTGACGAACGTGCTTTCATTTTTGCCAACATTGTGAAATACAGCATTTGGCCTTGGAGGAAGTCTGCACTAAACTATGCCATACATTTTAAAATTCAGTAGAAAGCCTAGGGTTCAAAAGTGGCAAAATATAGCCAATGTAGAAATATGACGACTCCGCTGGAAATACATCCAGATTGTTTCGGTTGTAGATTTACACATCAGAGAAGAGTCGACGATTGTCCTTGGTGGAGGTCTCGCGCACACTGAGTTGCCTTCAGGTTTAGCTAAAGTGTCAGTGAGGAACTTTAACTACTGCAGAACTTGTCTGCTGGTTTCTATCCAGGCATTTCCACCCCCCCTCACAGCTGTCAGACAGACAGAATTATACAGGCAGTGTGGCAGTGGGTGACATCTTGAAATATGTATGAATCAGAAGTAAAAAGATGCTTGTGAGAGGTGCCCCATTCAAATCCACCAGGAGAAAAAGATGACACTTCATTCATGTCCACAGCCAGCCTGTGTCTCCTCAGTCAGGACTGAAGTGCAGGACTGGACGTACCTTGTAAGTGGTCATTTTCAACCTTGGCACCTTTGACATATGAAATGAGGGGGAACACGGATTCCTGCATGCTCATCCTTTCTTAACAACAAGCTAAAGTGATGGGTGCTGTATGTTTTCCTCCACAAAAACAACAATCTGTAAAGTAGGAGTTGTAGAGTTAACAAGCAAATATGCCTATATGTAGCTTGAATTAAAGCAAACACTTGTACAGTGGACCCTCAGCTCACGAACGCATCGGATGGCGAACAAATCGACGTACGAACTAAATTCCTGAACAGATTTTATACCGACCGACGAACAAATCCTCGACTGACGTAGAGACAGCCAACCCACGCTTCACGCCACAAACATTCAGTTCCGGTCAAGCACTCGTGGTGTGAATGTGTTCAATGCATTTTTTCATTGTGTTTCTCTGTATTTTTGCTCTATAAGCTTCATTATGGGTCCCAAGAAAGTAGAAATGGTAGTGAGAGTAAGAAGCCTAAGCATAGGGTTAGGGTATAATTGCATAACATGAGAAGCCCCACCATATCCCTCCACCACCATCCACCTACGCCAGCAACTTCGTATCCACCACAAAGGTAATGTGCATTAAAATCATCTGTTTATGTAATTTAGGTTTATTTTTCTATAACTAGGGTTATTTTACTTTTATTCTATGTTTTATTGCCACACATAAACCCATAATACACTTTAAAAATGTGTTTTGAGGGCTCAAACACATTAATTGTATTTACATTCATTTCAATGGGAAAAACTGATTTGGGTTGCGAACAAATCGAGTCACGAACAGGGTCTCGGAACGAATCAAGTTTGTGAGCCGAGGGTCCACTGTATTTACAACGTAACTTCATCTAAAGATAAGAAGTGTTGCATTGTTCACTTCTGATCCTCTCAACAATCATGCTGATTTGAATGTTGCTTTACTGGGAAGGAACTTTCAATCCGGAAGACAGCCCTTAATTTGAGGGGTAGGAATTTCAAGCTGGATGTTTTCTTTGGCTTTTTCTGGTTGGATTGTTGGGAATTACAAGCTGCAACCTTGAAGCAGAATTTTTAGCATTTTGCATACGCCATTGTTATTTCCAGCATTTAGCCGTGACAAATATTTTAACATTACAGTTCTTTTTATTTATTTTTATTAAGCTCCTAAAAATGGAGGCGGTTTTGCGGTGTAAAAGTTGCAATACATGAAGCTTGGCCTTTAGTTAATGAGCCTGTACCCATACCAATCTGTGAAGCTTTTTAAACTAGTTCGACACTCAAAGCGGCAACGAAGACGATTCTGATTCGTGACTGATTCATGTAAAACAAAATAAAATGTTGGTTTTGTCATTTCTACTTTGTCTTCAATATTCTTTCAATCAGGGAGACACCACTCACCACCAACTGTTACACAACCTGACAAACCAGTGTAGTTCTCCGGTGAAAATATGAGCCTTTAGAGCGTTTGATAACTATTAACCTGTTTATAGGCATACATAATTATTGAATCCCTTTGCAAATGCTTATTAAATTTCAGAATTAATTACATGTTGTAGTATAATCTATGGGACAACACTCATTTCTGGTGCAACTGCAACATGAGGCACCCGAAGCGTTCAATCACCAAAAGGAAAGACGACACATTTTATTCGCTCTGTAAACAAGTGCTTTTTGTAGCGGTGATAAAATTGAAAGAAGCATGCTGCTGCACTAGTGAATAATCACTGACCTCTGGCAATCAAAAGACCACTGAAAAACAAACAGTGAGCGCGTCTGGATGATTAGCGGGAAAGACGGGATAGAGTTGTGTGAGGGAGAGGAAAAACAGAGGTACACAGATGAACTGTACTGACAGTCTTGGTGGGTGGGTGGGTGTGCGGGGGGGGGGGGGGGGTAAGGGTGAAAAACCCAAAGAGGGCAACATTCCTGACATGAACCCTGAGAGAAAGTGCGAGGAGAGCGAGTAAGAGCAAGAGACAGAGGGGGAGGAGAGGATGAGATTTGAAAACGGTGAGGTAAGATGATTCAAAAGCTATAATATTCACAACACAGTACAATGTATATAGAAATATAGAGGATTTCAGGTCAAGTTGCATAATTATACACGGGATAATTTAAGTAAATCGCAACTCAAGAAGCAGCACTCAATACCGCAAAGGCAGGAGCTCTCTGGATTACCCAGAGAATACAGCGCGAGACCACATTAGACAACATATGGCGGAGGAGGAGATGGAGAAGAAGGGGGGAGGTGGAGCACAAACAAGCCTCTGAGGCTGCACATCTGGTTGTGTTCAGGATGTTTGGGATTCCTTGGTTGGCTGTTCGGAGTCTTTGTGCCACAGCAGACCGGGCTGAATGTTCAGCGAGAGCGCGAATCAGCTCATAAGCTGAGCAGCGTGAGGGATTTAAAACTCCCCAAGTCTGAGCAAATTGATTTCTCTTTATGAACGTTTGCCCGTTTTACCAAGCAAGCCGCTTTTTCGGAAAGTCTGCGATCTTTGCCAATTCCGTAAACGTCAACCAGGTTTAATAAAAAGACGATAAATCCAGGAGTCGAAATGGGGTAAAGCGTAATTCAGCTGCAATATTAAAGGACAACGCTTCTGCTGCAGAATTCGCTGTACATTTGTTGTGTAACATTACCGCAGACCTCCGTGTATTCAAAATGCAACGCTTCAGGAACTCGAGCCGAGACACTGGTCACGAACTTCAGAACATCCACAGAGTTCATGATGCCTAGCCATGTAAGCCCTTATCTAAAATTCAGGTCCAACAGCAGAGCCTAAACCTCCAGGGGCAGGAATACTAAGCTTGGCTCTGCTTGAGCAAACCTGACCACGTTTTTGGAACAACACAGGGGTCCGAGGAACCTACCGAGTTCCGCTCGACAGACGGCCTTCTTCAAACTGACCTCCCATCCCTTTAGAGAACCAGATACGGTATCACAGACCTTGTACTATAGACACTTCTTAAAGGGTAATCGTATATGTATTAAGCAAAAACACATTTGGTGAAGGTCATTATGGGGGGTGGGGGGGAGGCTGGTGTGGAGCATTTCCGACTTCAGACTAGATGAATCCAATTCTACGGTCAAACACATCTTATCCCCCTTATTTCTTTTGCTTTAATGGACTGCTGACACTTTTAGATCACTTTGCATGCAGTGGGTAGTCGTGTGCATGAGATGTACCATTCCCACCTGCTTCCAAACAAAAGCTTCCCAGTTATTTTATTTTCCTATACAGCTAAATATAATTTAAATAAAATCTGTGTGGAATCAAGAATCCCATTGTGACCAGCACAGTGCTGAAGACAGCTTTCAGAGCCACGGGTTGCACGTCACTCTCCAATTCCACTTGGCTAGCTTGGGGCAGCGGTTGCCAACTCAAAAGCCAACGGGATAGAAAATGGCAAAAATGTTCCAGATGCTGCTATAGGCGTCACATCCTCAATCTATCATTAAGCTCTTAATAGCTCTTGCACTGCTCGGTTTCAGAATCGGCGATTTTAGCCGAGCCTGCAGCTCGTCCACGAGGGCGTTTTAGTGATATTGTAATTGGTATATAAATAGTGACAAATTTATGACGCTAATTAATTTACTTTCAGGATTAACAGTGTGATCTATAAAAAAAAGGCACTGAGGCTGGACATGTAACTTACCCTGCGCATGGCTGTTAAGTTTAACAAATCATTTGCCTTTTATTTCTTTTTAATGGGGAAAAACAACAAACTGACTTTTTTCTTTTTTTTTAATGTCTGACTACACAAATTTGTCGTCATGCAACCCCTGGTGACAACATCTTCTATTTTCAGAGAAACAAAATAAGTAGGATTTATGGCTGGGAAATAAATAAATAAATAAAACTGCAGAACTAGTTCATCTCCATTTAAAGAAGCTCACTCTCCAGCACATACACTTTGTTCTTACTTCCACATCTATATTCAATTGCTTTTAAAACTACTTTGCAGTGACTCTACGGGGCTCCGCGTCTGAGGGGAATTGCGTACGAGAGCCATAGCTGGATTACTGTCGGAATTCCTGATTGGCCGCACATCGACGACTTACCGGGCCGGAAGAGTTAAATGCGAGATCCGTCTTGTCAAATCGGCGAACGTCGGTGTAGTGGAGACAGATTAATGAACTTGTCTGGGTTCTGTCAAAAGGCAGACTAGACAGCTGTCAAACAGTGAACATTTTCCATAATGGAGGTTTTATTATGGCATAAATGAATACAAATAGCTTCATCTATTGCCTCAGTACTGGGAGATGTTTTACCTGACAGCTAGGTGTACATGGAACATGAGGCAATTTGCTCCTTCATCTCTCCCTCTCCCCCCACCCCCGTCTGTGTGTGTGTGTGGTCTAATCTAGCAGACCTCAAAGACAGTCACAGGAGGGAGTGGGAGAGCCACATCAAGTTGTCGGAGGTCTCTCATGCTTTGTTCCCACCTCGCTTGCCTGTGTGTGTTTGCATATTGGAGGAAGGTAGAGAAGCCAAACAGTCCGTAGAAGGACACAGAAGTGCTGTATTCGTTGGGCATCTATGGGCTCTTTTCTCCACAGATCTCGGTTTGTGCTCGAGTGGCTTGGTGTTCAAGTGACTGGAAGACTTGGGGCTCAATTCCAAGAGCTTCCAAGACCAGAGACCCTTTAAGAGCGAGCATTAAAACCCTGAACTGCTCAGATGTACATATCAAGATGTTCAGTTTGGCTTAAAACAATCAATAAAAATAAAATAAAATAATATAATAATGGGGGGGGGGGGACCCTTGCCAAAAGATTGAGATAAAAACCTTGCCAAAACTTTAAGACATTATCCAGTGCATCCTAAAGTAAGGAACATAGATTGGAAACGAAGTGCAGCAGCAAGACTAAATGTCTCTACCTGAGCCCAAGGGATTGACCAAGCCCTGCAATAACAAACTGTAAGCCCACCACTGCCAAACTGACAACACACACACACACATGCACAGAGAGAGAGAGAGAGCAAGCAAGAGAGAGAATATGGTTCCTAGGAGATCACTTATTCTATAACACATATGGCCGAGACGAAACTAATTAGTCTTGCTGACTCCTGGTGCAACATTACACTATGAAACAAAAACAATTGATCGATTTCATTTACAGACATGCGAAACCCAAACTAGATGAGGTCACACACTAGGGGAGTGCAGATCCATGTGACATTTCTGATGGGTTTCCGCCGCCGCCGCCCCCCCCCCCCCCATTGCATGATGAATCCCACTGAAATCCCTGGATCCCTCTGGACTGTTTTAATAATATCACCAGCACCGTCGAACTAGACACAGTGCCCTCCAGAATTATAGGCACCCTTCATATAAACGCAGGGAAGATGCACACGGGTGATGGAATCAGACAGCGCCAGATGTTTCCACCTCAGAGTCCCAGATTTGATCCCCCCCCCCTCACTGGGACAAAATTAAACATGGTTGACGTATTGTAAAAACTGAGAGCTGACTCAAAATAAACTGGCGCTTTGTTTATTGCTGCCGTCATCCTAGCGCAAACAGATGGTCCAAAAAAAATGTAAATCCCCAAAATCTGTGACCGTGTATATGAACATAACTGATATTATGAGCTCAAACAGAAGAACATTACATAATTTTATTCAAGCAATACTACGTCTTATTATTCAGGGGTGGGTTTTCTTCACCTTAAAAGGCTTTCAGGCCCCTTTTTAATCGCCAAACATGCTGCATTTGGTCTCATCGGATTCCAACATGCAACGCCGATTACAGTCGTAATAATGCTGGGTGGATTTCAGGCGCTGCGTTTTGTGAGATGCTTTCAGAAGGAACGCTTTTGAACAGCAAGCTGTTATGGACGGTCTTTTAGATGAAAATTAGCTGTGCAATTTAAAACTGTTTCCTTCCTTTATCAGCTTATATCCAGTTCAACAGCAATCTGTCTCTTTTGGGCAGAAAGTTGTACATTTCTTTCACATATTAATGGATGACAAAGGGATTTTCCATGTGTGCAACCTTATATTTATATACCCTAGGGTAAGGTATCTTTTGGAAAGAAAATACAGGAAGTTCTCGGGTTACAACAGTCTTGACATATGACGTTTCGAGTTTACAACGCTCGCTTCCATAAAAACTTTTAAAAAAAATTGAGACATGAGTGTTTCGGTTTATGCTGTTAGCGCCGTACTTACGGACTATGTGGACGAACTAGTTCTCCCTCGGAAGAAGAATGTGCAGTAACGCGGTGTATGAGTGAGGAAAGTTGATGAATTTGACTGTTTAAAAAAAAAAAGTGCAAGTGTCCCGTTTGTGTTGCTTCGTTTGGTGACTTTTTGGCTCTTAGGCTCCTAAATGAACGTCAGAGTATTCAGATGGTCGTGCTTTGACAAAGAGGAAAGCCATCAGGATGGAAGTGAAATCAGACATTGTAAAGAGATTAGAAAAGGGAGAAACAGCCACAGATATCGGATGTCAGTGTTTCTGTTCCTACAGTGCAGTGTACAGTACAGGATATTTAGCTCCTTTTTCTTTTTCTGTGGCTTCACTGTGTTTTTATGTTCTAGATCAGAGGTTTAGCAACGGAGGCGGAATTGAAATGTTGCGGACTTTAAAAAGTGAAAAGTGCTTTAAAATAAGACCAAATTGTTG
>JAQLOM010000004.1:13370345-13390000 GCA_030068315.1 Chrysichthys thysi
TTCTCCCCGTGTCTGTGTGGGTTTCCTCCGGGTACTCCAGTTTCCTCCCACAGTCCAAAGACATGCACAGAGGGGATCAGGCAAATTGGCTACTCTAAATTACCCGTAGGTGTGACTGTGAGCGTGAATGGTTGTCTGTCTCTGTGTGTCGCCCCGCGGTGGATTGTCGATCTGCCCAGGGTGTAACCCACCTCTCGCCCAAAGTCAGCTGGAATTGGTTCCAGCTTTCCCCCACAACCCTGAACAGGATTAAGCGGCAGAAGATGAGTAAGTGATATACTGTATATATAAATATATATATATAAATGAAAAGATGGCAAGCAGTGAAAGGAGAACAAAATATTGCTAATATGCTATGTGGACAAAAAGTTTGTGGACATCTAAAAATCACAAAACTATATGTGGTTCTTCCCTAAACTGTTCCCTAAACTGTAGAATTGTGGAAGCACACAAGACAATAGAATATCTTTGAATGCTGAACTATTTGAACTATTACAATTTCCCTTCACTGGAACTCAGAGGCCCAAACCTGGTCCAGCATGACAATACCCTGTGCGCAGCTCCATGAAGACATGGTTTGCCAAATTTGAAGTGGAAGATCTTGAGTGTCCTGCCCAGAGCCCTGACCTCAACCGCACTGAACACCTTTAGGATGAACTAGAACACCAACTACAACCCAGGCCTTGTCATCCAACATCAATGCCTGATCTCACTAATGCTCTTGTAGCTGAACGAACAGAAATCCCTACAACCACGCTCCAACATCTAGCAGAAAGCCTTCCCAGAAGAGTGGCAGTTATTACAACGGTAAAGGGATCAGGAATCTGGAATGGGATGTTTAGAAAGCACATGTGAGTTTTATGGTTAGATGTCCACAGAGTTTTGGCCATATAATGTACGCTGCTGCATAAATAGTCATAGTTGTAATCAGACAATGTAAATCTGACTTACTTGAACAAAATGGCTTACACTTACATTATTTGGAAGCTTATTAAATGGCTATTAATTGGAATGTTAAATCTTTCTCAGGATCTTGTAATGCCTGTGGCATATAGGCAATTTTATCATTTTTAAAAAAAAATTTTTTACTGGTAATTTGATGTGCTCGCCTTTAGAGAAAACACGCTCATGATTTGAAGGAAGTATTTTTCCCTAATTTTATCCCTAACATATTTCCTCTCTGAGATAAACAGTGATTATGATTAAGACACTGTCTCCCCCAGTGCCATATTTATATAAATATGCCATATTTGTATATTTAAAATCACATGGATTCATAATTTAAAACATAAATTTCTTCTCCGGACTCCGCCTGTAACTTTCACACAAACTCAGAATAGCACTTAAGTCGAGTTGTCTCTGGAGACTGAATGGTGATGTGTTCATGTGCAGTATTTCATGGCTTTGTGTAGGTGAGTGTACGTGAGGAAAGACATGAATGGACTGTAAAGAATAATATGCATGCAGCTTGTGCGATCCCAAGGCAACGGCATCTGCTTTCCCAGAAATGTTGGTTACAAATCAAGTTTTCATCAGTAACATACACAGATACACATAATACAGGGGCAAGACCATAAGCTGAGCTGAGAATCAGATGATATAAGAAACACAAATGACTAGGAACTACATAAGGCGAACTGAAAACCATGGAAACAAGGAAACAGCGAAGTGGAAATATTGCTTAATATTACAGTGGTCATATGTGCAAGACTTTTTTAAGGCTAAAACAGAGAAAGAGGGGTGTGTACGTACACAGACTGTCTCACAAGCTGTAGACGGGTGACAGTATCGATCAGCCAGGATGGAGATGAACCAGCTAGGAACTAGACAGAAGGATTCTCTGACAGGACACTTCATGTCCCAATGTTGTCATTAGATTTATTATTAGACTATGACGATTCGAAATCTTTCAGATTGCCCTCACATTTGAGATCTGTACTTGACAGTTTGCTTGCAAAATGTTGCCAAATGTATCGCGCGCACAGCGCCTGCAGAAGGCCTTAAAAACACGACCCGTATCCAAGCCCAGATGAACTCAGAGACTCTCCGTGTTCCAGATTGTCCCTTGTGCCACTTAGGTGTGATATGATCTTAATGAAATAACCTAATGGGATGGATCTTTCTCTATCTGTCAGACTGTTATCGCTCCGTCAGGTCCACCCTCATTTTTTGCAATTAACAAATCATATGACCTCATCGGCCGGTTGTATTATCAGGAGTCTTTCCATTTCGCGTGTAGCGTCATCTGCTGTGATTCACCTCCGACATCACATCCGCGGCGTTAGTAAAAGTCACAGTCACAAGGCCAAGATCGCAAGAGCAGGCATGTTTTGTCATATAGAAACCTCTACTGTGAGATTTTCTCACCACTCCACTTAGCATCATATCAGACTACGCCTTTATTAGGTTTATTAGATAACAGGGACACCTCTGCTGAGAGCACGTGCGTAATGGAGATGAGGACTGACATCAGTGCATTCGACAGGGATGACACAGATACATAACGAAGGTTGTAGTTTAGGTCATTTTAGCGCCTGTAGCCGATTAAAGGTGAAGATCAGGTTAACCTCATTAAAAGGTAGCAAGCGTCGAGTGAGAGCAGACGCGCATATCTGTGTGACCTGGAAAATTCCACATTCGCCTCCCACCCACTCGCACACACTCTGGTTCCTGCCAGTGATGCGGCGCTGACAAAACAGCACAAAGACCCGATTTTTTATGGGTCTCCTGAACTGAATATCTTTCCATATTTGAAGATGTGGTGTATGTGTTTGTGGATTACAGATTTTTCAGCCTAACACTCCCATTAGTCCTAGGCCTGAAATATTTGTCACTGTACAGTGTTTTGGAGTATCTCATGTCAAAGTCCTGTGTAGTATTAGTAGGATGTACTATGATTTTCAGATGATTCAGATTCTACAGCGAGTTTTGGTCCTTGGTAATTTGTGTGTGTGTGTGTGTTTGTCTGTATTATTAGTTCTTCTTTTGACCTTGTTTGTGTCTTGTGCTCGTAAGACAGAGGATCTACCATTTGGCGTCTACTTCATGTCCTCCACGGAGCTGTTCAAAAAGGCGTATGTCCTGGCCGTGCTTCTCTTCCTGGCTCTGGTGCTCCAGCGCACTTTTTTACAAGCCTCCTACTACGTCACGATAGAAACAGGGATCAACCTACGAGGAGCACTGTTGGTAGGTTAAGGGTGGGTTCGGTTACATTAAGTGAAGTAAAAGGATTTTGGAATATTTAGGAGACAAAGGACAATATGGTTTAATGGATACAAAATCATGCGTGTTCTCTGTGTCCCTAGTAAACACAGATGAACCTTTATGAACATACAGGATTTTATAGACGGCTTTTTTCTTTCGTACAAACATTACTGAGTGCGGGCATCGAAGGGAAAAAGCACTGTGTAGTCAGCCACTGTGATCAAGAAGTCAAATTCCTGTTGGCTCAATGATAAAACGCTATTTCCATGTTGGATCTGGCCAACTACGTACCCACATCACTTTGCCATTTTTACAAACCATGAGCTCGGCCATGATGAGCAGCAGCAGCAGCCCAAAAACAACATATTAACCTTAATTCAATTCATAGCATGTGCTGTTAGCTGCTTGATGACATTTTTCCGTACAGAATTCAGCCTGAACCAAGAAACCTATCTAGTTATGCAGCTAGCACTTAGCAACATTTAAATCTAAATTTATAATAGCCAGTGCTAGCATTAGCTAAGTAGACAGACTATTTAATCGGCCAGTTAGTTAGGGTGTGAACTACTGAACCAAACCAATATTGCATAGTTTATTTATCAATGATACGAATCACACATTGTCCTAACTTGCACAATACCTAGCTAGCTAATGTTAGCAGACATAAACAAAATGCCCAAACTCCCATCCCTTGGGATCATCAGCTCCCCAAGCTGCTCTTTTAATGGCATGGATCCATGATCCCTGATGTAGGTCTTGGCAAAGGCATGAAATCCCCTTAGAATGTTAAACATTTTCCAGTCATCTTTTCTGCATTTGGTCCACAACGTCTGCTCACTAGTTGCAGGTACATCTCTGGGATGATGATAAACAGAAACCTGTCAATAGCTTCAGCTATATTTTATGAGATCTGTTTTATCCGAAATGTGTTCACACTCAGACCACCTGTTATAGAAGCACTCAGTAACTACTGTGCCATTGATGATAATTGCATTTTTCCAGGCAATGATCTACAACAAGATCTTGCGTCTCTCCACGTCCAACATGTCCATGGGAGAGATGACCCTGGGACAGATCAACAACCTGGTGGCTATAGAGACCAACCAGCTGATGTGGTTCCTGTTTCTGTGCCCTAACCTGTGGGCAATGCCAGTACAGGTAAGGGAAGTGGTTTTATCTGTGAAGTCTTCTCATGGAATAAATGAACCCTGGAAGACCCAGACCACCTTATCATAGGAAAAATATTTCCATTGGCTAAGATGACGATATAGAACACAAAAACTTCATTTTTGAACATAAAAGCAGGTTTGTTTGTTTTTTTTAATTGACCCTTTCCTACTACATGTTATGAAATGGTCCCCATGAAACCTCCTGGGATATCCATCAACCAATGAGTGGGTTGAATATAAGAGTGAAATAAAAGTTAAGGTCCAATATGACCCCAGGTGTGCTCCAGGGGTAAGTCTTTCAAGCAAGGGTTAAATGTCTTTATTCTTAAAGACCAAAGCAGACCTATAGAGGCCTTTGACCCATATTGGTATGTGCGTATATAAATGTGCATATATGTACTAAACGTTAATCAGTTCAATTCGAAATTTCGAGTTGACCCTTGTGATTTTTTTAATGATTATTGGACTAAAGACTCAGTAACATTTAATCCATAATGGCTTATAATAATTACCGCAAAATTGAATATGCCCATCTTTTGTTTGTGTGGGATTTTTTTTTTTGTTTTTTTTTTGGTTGGCAAATTGCTGTGTCTCCATTACAGCTATTGCATTTCCTTCATATTTTGTTGAGCACGAATGATCCCACTCGCAGCAAGAGTCACGTTCAGACAGTTTGCTATGGGCACTGGCAATATGAAGTGTGATTATTCATTGTTTCCATGAGGAGGTTTCTTGTGTAAACCAGTTAAAGGTGAACATCTTTTCAGTGGGGCTGGGAATGACTCACATTCATCTCTCACGTGGCATGCATTTAATGTTTAAAAAAAATCAACCTCGGGCAACATCTCCCTTTTTTTGTCCAACAAATTTCTTGATATTTTTTGCTCTAAGATGAGTAAGAGGGTCAATAACTGAAGGTTGAGGGCTTTTATGCCCCCGCCACTAGGTGGTGGAGGCATTATGTTTTCAGGTTGTCCGTATATCAGGCCATTAGTTTGTCCGTGTGTCGTTCTGCGATTCTTTTTACGTCAAATATATTCCGGTGTCAAGTAGTACTTGTTTAGCATAGACTTAGCATTAAGGACGGTTTAAAGATTTACTTTGCAATTATTAATTTACATTGAGGCTATAACTTAGGCACCAATGGTTCATTTTCTAAGTCAACAGAATTGAATATTGAAATTGCTTTTCTTCTTCCTCTGATCTTTAAGAAATTTAGCTGATGCAGCTTGCTGTTAGACATGTGGTATATCGCAGACATCTCATGGGGTTGATGTGTTTTTGGGTAACATGGGTGTGTGAATGTTTTGTCATTGGGACCCAAATGGCACTGCAGTTGGCCCATCACCACCTGGATGTGGCGCATACAGTACACAAGTTTAAGCTCACTAGTTTTTCACTCTCCAACTGTAGTGACTTGGCTTCAAGGTTATTGGAACTGATTTTAACACTTAAAAAGGTGGTAGTATATTTTAGGTGTGTACATGCTTCACTGATAATGACATGTTCTCATCCCTATTCAGATCATTATGGGCGTGCTCCTGCTGTATTACTTGTTGGGGTCCAGTGCTCTCATTGGTGCACTGGTCATTGTGCTGCTGGCCCCCATTCAGTACCTCATCGCCACCAAGCTAGCTGACACACAGAAAAACACCCTGGTAATTCTGTTCCCCCCTTATCGCATTGTACATGTCTGTACTTAAACATACTAATAAGTTCATATTCGGCGAGTGTTTGAGCATCTGAATTCACTCTCTTTTAGGACTACTCAACAGACCGTCTGAAAAAAACCACCGAGATCCTGAAAGGCATAAAGCTACTGAAGTTGTATGCCTGGGAGAACATTTTCTGCGACAGCGTGCTAGAAACCAGGAACAAGGAACTCACCAGCCTGAGGACGTTTGCGTTTTACACGTCCATGTCCAGTAAGCGTTACCGAAATCGTATTCTGATCACAACGTGGGAAAGGTTTTATGGCTAATAGAAAACCCATATTTATTTCCTCTTTTTAGTCTTTATGAATGCAGCCATCCCCATTGCTGCTGTGTTAGTGGTAAGACTGCCACCTTAATATCCATATAGAGTATTTCTCAGCTCACGTGATATCCATATAGTCATATTACACTACGTTATAAAAGGACTTAATTAGATTTCTTAAAAGCGTTAAATATGTTTTCTTTCAGACCTTCGTCACTCACGCATACATCAGCGAACCTGACAACAAGCTGACTCCAGCCAAGGCATTCGCCTCTCTGGCTCTCTTCCACATCCTGGTTACACCACTCTTCCTGCTGTCCACCGTGGTGCGATTTGCAGTTAAGGCTCTGGTCAGGTACGTTGTCTGTTGCATGCCACAGTCTTTTCATCAGCTAAGAAAAAAACATGAAAACACAATGGAACTCTCTACAGAAGTTAAACTAATTTGAGACTAATGCCAAAATGCCCTTTTTTAAAAAAAAAGGGGACAGATTCTTTGAAACTGTAAGGGTCTGTGTCCTCCAGATGCATTTTTTTTTTTTGAGCACTAGCCGCACCCGCGACCTAATTTTCAGAGCTTTTCCAGAGAAAGCAGCTTTTCTCAAGTGCTTTGTTGCTAGGTTACAAAAAACATCTTCTAGCACGTCCCCAGTCCTTCGGTATAAAAGTCAAGTCTCTATTTACTTTCCAAAAGCTAGTAAAAACAATGGAAAGAAACTGCGTTCATTTCAAATATTGATCATGGTAACCCTTTGGTGTTATATCGTAAATAACTGGGTCGTCAGAGACAGCCAGGATCCGTGTCCCCTCTGCTGTGTCTGCCAACAAACAGTGGCTGATTTCCCACTGGAGCTTTACATCTATTCTGTAAAACCAAAAGCTAAAGATTAGGTCCTTTGTACAACCCGTGATGCAGCTCTGGTGATTTTAGACCAACCTGTCATCTCTAAAAATGCGTACTAAAAAACAAGACGCATATTGAACTGTGGAGAGTAATTTCCCCTTAACACAAGTATCAAAAAAACCAAAAACAAATAAATTAAAACCCTACATGATGCTGAGAAAGCAGTCCATTCTTTTAGACCCTCTAGACTAAACCGTTGCTCATCTGAGGCAGGCCTGCTCTTAATCCAGAGAATCTGGATTAATCCTGAGAATCAGAACTCATCTGGTGGAAGACGATATTTCTTATAAGGCATCTAAACTCTGGAACAGCATTTCAGAGATATTTCTATATGTGATTTTTTAAATTTAATTTAATTTTAGATTAAAACATACTTTATTACATTCATATAACTCGGTACACTTGAAATGATCTGCAGTATTTGTGTTCACACATGCATAGCTGTTTTTTTTTAATGATTATTAATTGTTTAATAAATGTACTGTATCATAAATCTTTAATCTCGTTTAATCTTCTGTTCTTTGACCTCAATGATGGTCTATTCGCTTGTTTCATGAAGTGTCCAAAAACTTGGCGAGTTCCTGCAGAGTGAAGAGATCGGAGATGACAGCTGGAGAAATGGAGACATGGCCATGGTTTTTGAGCCCTACAAGAAATCTGCTGGGGGTGTAAGTAAACGCATGTACTCAGTCGCGGACGGATAGACGTCTGAGAAGTCCGAGAAGGTTTTTGGGAACAATTAATAAAAACAGTGACCTAATAAATAAAAAAAAGGTTTTGAGAATATGGCAAACACTTGGATGAAAAGCATTTTTCCCGCATATTTAAGACTAGCAGGATATACATTCACTGTCCTCTTTAAGCAGGCCAGCATGGTGCAGTGCACAAAATCATGCCAGTACAGGTCAAGAGGTTCAATTAAAGTTCACATCTAATATCAAAACAAGGAAAAATGTGATCTCTGTGACTTTGAGCATGGCACAAATGCTGGAGGGAGTATTTCAGAAACTGCTGATCTACTGGGATTTTCATGAATAGCAGTCTCTAATGTTTGCACATTAAAAAACAAAACCTCCAGTGAGCTGCAGTTCTGCGGAGCGGCGCACGGACATGCCTGATTGATGACGGAGGTCAGAGGAGAGTGGTTTGAATACTCAAGTCTTTCCAACGATGATGAGCAGAAAAGCATCTCAGAATACTTAAGCAGGAGACCACATTCAGTTCCTCTGCTGTCAGTCTAAAATAGGACTGTGTGGCTACAGGGGGGACAGGATGACTGAAAGTAGGCCAACTAGTACAGAGGACCCTCAGCTCACGAATGCACTGGATGGTGAACAATTCGGTGTACAAACTAAATTCCTGAGCATTTTTTGTACCAAACAACGAATAAAGCCTTGACTCACGTACAAGAAGCCAACCCACGCTTCACAGCACAAACATTAAGTTCCAGTCAAGCACTCATGGTGTGAACGTTTTTATTCGTCTTCTGCTGCTTAATCCTGGTCAGGGTCGCGGGGGGAAGCTGGCGCCAATCCCAGCTGACATTGGGTGAGAGGCAGGATACGCCCTGGGCAGGTCACCAATCCATCGCAGGGCATAATGTGCATGTCTTTGGACTGTGGGAGGAAACTGGAGTAAACCCACGCAAACACGGAGATAACATGCAACTCCACACAGAAAGGCACCTGTGCCGAACCCGGGGCTCAAACCCAGGACCTTCTCGCCATGAGGCGACAGTGCTAACCACTCAGCCACCGTGCCCCCTTTGGTGTGAACGTGTTCAGTGCATTTTTTCGTTGTGCTTCTCTACATTTTTGCTCTATAAGCTTCATTATGGGTCCCAAGAAAGTAGAAATGGTAGTGAGAGTAAGAAGCCTAAGTGTATAACAGTCGAAATAAAGAAAGAAATAATCACAAAACATGAGAACCGCCACCATATCCCTCCGCCACCATCCACCTACACCAGCAGCTACGTATCCACCGCAAAAGGTAGCATGCATTAAAATCACCTGTTTATTTAATTTATATTTATTTTTCTATAATTAAGATTATTTTAATTTTATTCTATGTTTTATTGCCACAC
Organism: Chrysichthys thysi; assembly: GCA_030068315.1. Taxonomy (NCBI): domain Eukaryota; kingdom Metazoa; phylum Chordata; class Actinopteri; order Siluriformes; family Claroteidae; genus Chrysichthys; species Chrysichthys thysi. The sequence continues at coordinate 13,379,683 of JAQLOM010000004.1, forward strand.
ATAAACTCACAATACACTTTAAAAACATGTTTTGAGGCTGAAACACATTCATTGGATTTACATTCATTTCAATGGGAAGCATTGGTTCAGGTCACGAACGAATTTGGTCGTGAAAGTTCGTGAGCCAAGGGTCCATTGTATGAACAAATTTGCTCGGTCTTTTTCCAATCTTCAAGAACACAAACCTGGCTGCAACAAAGTTGATCACACTTAGATCACATCCGGATATTTATTGTGAACATAAACTGGAGCTCTTGACCAATTTGTCAAATGGATACTTCCATGAATGAGCAGGTGGACAGGTGTTCCTATTATAGTGGCCAGTGAGTGCATTTACTATGTTTGCAATGCGTGTCAATTTTTGTTTCAGGTTGTTAGCCTGAAATGGGAAGAAATCAAGAATGTCCTGGATAATAAAGGACCACTGTTATGAAAAATCTGTATCTAGGAGAGTAGTCAAACCAAGCCAACTTTATTTATAAAGCACTTTACGTACAGCAACCAGTGGGCAAAGTGCTGAACATGGGAATAAAACATATTAAGATAGAATTAAAATAAAAATAAGTAAAATGTAACGACAAAAGAAATAAAATAAGATAGATAAATAAATAAAAACAATTCAAAACATAATAAAATACAATGACAAAAATAAAACAATTCAAAACATAATAAAATACAAACCACAGTTAAACATCAGTAATCAAAATGCGCTCGAAATATAATGACTCACACTGGGTCAAAAGCCAGGCAAAAAAGATGAGTCTTAAGAGCGGTTTTAAAAATGGGCAATGAAGAGGCTTGTCTGATGTGTAATGGCAGTGAATTCCACAGTTTGGGGGCCATTTAAAGTAGAAAGTATATCTGATATACACTAGCTTGTTTAATTACAGTCACAGTATTAGTCCTGATCACGTTCCCACTGTCATCTGTAGTTCTGAATGGGAGTGAGACCCGGTCTTTTTGTGTCAGTTTCAAACATGATGTCAGAGGCGTTCATGTGATCCCTCTGCAGTGGTGTGGATCTCCCGAGATCAGAGTTCAGAGTAAGGGGAGACTGTCCAGGGTGTGACTCTGGAACTGAATGAGAGCCCATAAACATGCTAAAGAGGTCTCCAGACTCATCTGTTCTGTGAGAAAGGAGATGCTCTGACATGTGCTTCCAGAGAAGGGAAGAGAGTCAGAGGGAGAGGAAAAACACTGAGGGTGAGGACAAGAAAGAGAATACAGTGGAACCTTGGATTGCGAGTGTTTCGCAAGATGAGCAAAAAGATTTTGACTTAGTTAACGAGCGAGGTTTTGCAATACGGGTAGTATTCGCCTGCCGAGCCTCACGTGATGACAACTTCTCTCTCTCACTCTCTGCAGGATCGTGGCTTCCACGCTAGTATATACTGTTAGTGTGTGTGTCACTCATCTGTTTAATGACAATACAATGTCGCATTTCCACAAAATCCTCAACAGGAGGCAAAAGCAGCTATCGTTGGATAGTTTACTTATTAAAGTCACACGAAAAGAAAAAGATCCCAGTGAGCGACAGACTGCAGTGATTCTGTGAGTTGTAGTGAAAGTAACACACAATAATCCTCCTGCTGTCTCATCTCTCCTGCTCTCTGTCATGGATCTGCCCGCATGCAGCACACCTGTTTCGGGCACTCCCAATAGCAGTGCATGCCATGCTCGCACGTCAGGTGGGTTACGACAGGTGTTCTGCATTTGGATGAACTATATAGACTATAAATAGACTGACTCATGAACACTAAGTTTGCGAAGGATTAGTTTGTATTTCCCCCGCGCTATCGCCAAGCCATGTTCTAGTGTTTCCCTTGCTCATGTTTTGACTCTTGTTTGTACTCCAGTTTCCGTGTTTTTGTCGTAGCCTTTGATATTCCTGTTTCTGACACTCTCTCGTCTCCCTCACACCTGCCACGATTCTTTTCAAAGCTAAAGTGCAGGTTTATTTTGTTTTATGCATAATTTCTTTATATTTTGTGTTACTCATTTTTATATAAATATTTGTGGGTTGTTGACCGAATGATCTGAGTTTCCATTATTACTTATGGGGAAACCCGCTTTGATATACGAGTGAAATGGATTACAAGCACGTCTCCGGAATGAATTATGCTCGCAAGGTTCCACTGTACATGAAAAAAAAAAAAAAAACTAAAATTAAAAAAGTCACAGATGTTGGAATCACTGATCCACCTGGATTTAGCTTGTTCCAACATAACAGCGATACGTTTTCTATCATAATGCTTGATGAGATTTAGTACAGAGGAACAACAGCACACTCCTCAGCGTCCGAGGTCCTCCCTTGTGGATTCTCCTCTTCAGCAGAGTCAACAACTAAAGAATTACCTCTTCGCCAAGCACTTTGGTGATCTGTTTATAAATTTCACACTTTTCTTTTGTGTTATGTTCATAAGGTACCAACCTCACCAGTAGGTTTTTCAAGCTAGTCCCTAATGAACTAGCATGAAGATACGTTTCTCACAGTTGCTCTTCCTGGTACGTCATGATGCCATTTATGAACATGGTACCTCTTGTAACGTCTTAGGAGGAAAACAGCCCCATGACTTTCCAAATCTGACACCATACTTAACAGAGGGATTTTATATTCTTTTTCTTTTTGCCAAACCCACCTTAAGTGCTTGTTGTTAAAAAGCTCTGTTTGTGTGTCTTGTCTTCTGTCTGACCACAGAAGCCTGTTCCACTTAAAGTTCTCATTGCTTCTAGCAAACACCAGTCACTTTCACTTGTTTTTAGATAAAGAAAGTGTTTAAACAGGAGCACCTTCCAAATAGTTTGTCGACATGGAGCTGGTCTCCGGTTGTAGATTTGGGGAGCTAGTGTTTCAAGACAATGATAGCTCAGTGGTTACGACATTGGAGTACTGATCGGAAGGTCGTGAGTTCAAATCCACACACTGCCAAGCTACCTCTGTTGGGCCTTTAAGAAGGCCCTTAACCCTCAACTGTTCAGTTGTATAAATAAGATAGATGCAAGGCGCTCTGGATAAGGGCGTCTGCCAAATGACACTAACGTAATGCACAGCTTGCACTGAAATGCTACCTTCTTTTACATTTTTTAATTCTTTTTTCTTTTTCTTTTTTTTGCAATTCCCCAACCTTGATCCTTAGAGAATCTTTTTTGCCTAGGTAAACTCCTTTATTTTAACTTAACAGTTAATAATAAGAGTGAACAAAAAAAAAAAAAATCCTGGGACTGCCTGATGATGCAAAAAAAAGAAGAAAAAAGAAAATACCAGGGCAAAATTACGGACAATTTTGTTTCAGCTGTCTAGTATTTATTGACATTAGCAAATGAATCATGTGTTTGGGTTGTACGTTTAACGCAGCCTGAATATTTCCTATTGTTCCATGCACAAACTTGTAATTCCTTGTAATTCCTGCAAATTATTCATAAGACAAAATACAAGTTCTCCCGTTGTCTCACTTTCTCTTTCTGTCTTTCTATCCCTCTTTGTCTCTTTCTTGTCCCTGCAGACAAAGGTGGTAAATAGGAAGCTGCGTTATCCAATGGATAACTACGATCAGCCCAAGCGCAGGCAGCTGTACCCCACCGAGACCGAGGACTTTGCTGTGAAGGTCAGGGATCACCAGCCTCTTCAGAGCCCCATCGGTTCCGATTCTCAGGCCCTTCTCACACACTCACAGAGCACATCCTGCTACTGAATTACGAGAGCGCTCCGCAGGGTCTGCTTGTTCTCATCTGAGCTGCTTTTAACCTCTGTCCCATGTGTGTGTCACGTCTGACACGTACAGGGTTGAATGGGGATGTACGTTCTTACATTTAGACGAACTGTTTTGTTGCATAACATCCCCCAGCAAAATGAAACTTAAAAAGAGAAAATGGAAAGTTACCAAAGAAAATAATAATAATTATTATTATTTTATGAAAAAAACCTGACCCTACCCAGGCATATTTTAAACGAATTGGGTTTTGGTTCCATTTTCTTTCTAAACCACAGCCAGAAAGATGTCTGAAATTCTCGTGAGAAGAATTTAATAGCCATTTGTTTTATAGTTTGTTTTATTTTGTTGTTCTTCTGGCTTCGGGTCCCTGTAGGGTCCATTTCCTTGAAGCCTCCCTGTGGGCCAAACTAGCCTCCTAACTAATGAACTCAATAACAACAAATCCACATAATGCACTGGACCTGACTCTCTGACCCATGTCACATCCGCTCACTGGCTCACTTCTCCTCCTTCTCTCCCATTCTTGAGCGTCGCTCCCAGCTGCTTTCGATTGTCCGCTTTGCCCTTTTCCCACTGACTCCGAGGCCTGCTGCGGATTTGACCCACGCACGGCTGTTTTTTTTTTTTTTTTTGATGGATATGAACATTATTATCATTGTAAATAAACATTTTGTTCCGAAATGCATCTAGCACAGTGAGGTAGTTTGCATAAATGGAGATAAGAGCCAAGCGTGGGTCAAATTGCTGTTCTTCTTTCACGGTTATTTTTAAAAAATCGGCTCACGCATCCTGGTTTCTCTTTGTTCAGGTGGACAATGGATACTTCACATGGGGGAGCAACATGTCGACCCTGTCTGACATCAACATCCACATTCCTTCAGGTAATATGACCCACAGAACTTGGCGGAGTGTTGGGTTTATCGGGTATAACCCCCAAGCTAGTGTCTAAAATCATTTTTAATATTTAATAATATATTCACAGAATGAATCCAATTTCTGTTAAATATTACTCAAAAGTGTCCACGTACGGCAACTGGTTTCTTACATTTCCTGATGTGACACTGGATTGCATTATGGATTGACCCCTGCAGGTCAGCTGACCATGATTGTGGGCCAGGTGGGTTGTGGGAAATCCTCGCTGCTATTAGCCATGCTGGGCGAGATGCAGAATATCAGTGGAAAAGTCCATTGGAACAAGTAAGAGATATTTCCAGTCGAATTACCTACGTTATCTCGGAGAGTTTGAGAACTGTAAGGCTTAATATCCAGTGCTAATCAAAGTTGTTATTTGCGAAAACAAACATTTCACACATCCATCACACATTTTCGCTGTATGCACCACAGTGTGTGTGAGTGCATATATGTTTGCTGTGTGTGTGTGTGTGTGCTCCTTCTTGATCTTTGTGCTACTTATGATGGATAGAAAGCTTCTTTTGCTTTTTTATTATTTTTTTTAACTTACATGCATTTCTGTGTGTTTCCAGTGCTGTTTGTCTAAGCATTTCTATCTCAACTGTATGTCATTCAGTCCTGTACTGTCATTCATTCCCAGTCATTGCTTATTACTAACACTGTTGGTTATTCTCTTTTGTTTCCTTTTACTGGTAAGCATGCTCATGCCTCCATCTTTCAGTCCATACTGGAGATGGTCTCTGATTAGCATTTGCCAAGTTCAACAGTGTGACACAAAGTCTGTAAGTTCTCCATGTGCTCTTCTTGTGCTGCATTACATCATCTAACAGCCTGTTTTTGGCACTGCAAAAAAAAAAAGTCAGGTTATGATCTCATGTAGTAAAAAAAGGTGTAAAATACCATGCCCTGTGTTAAAACGTCTAAACACATTGTTCACTTAGTAGCATGTTTTGATTGCGATTAGTCACGCTATGCTTAATATCTGTTTCTTGTGCTGTCCTTGCAAACACTGAACACTATTTTCTGATGCGATATTTCTTTCTCTGAAGACAATGACAGCACTCTTCATACCCAGCTAAAAATATCCTAATAATCATGATGGATCAGAGGAAAGAGGAGAGTGTCATTGTCCTTGCAGAGTCTTCTGTTTCCCAGTGGGCTGCCAACTAACTCTTTTCACGTGTGTTCTGTCTCTCTCTGTGTCTTTCTTCAATGCCATGCTCAATCAGGCTTCCTGATTGTGAGATGTTCCATGATGGCTGCATAAGGTATTCCACAAAGATGTTCATGCACGTGTGAGCACACACACAAAGTTCCCTGATTATCCTTCCCAAGGTTACAGTCGTTCCTGTCGCCACGGCAGAACTGAACGAATCCTTTGGTGTTAGAGGATTTGAAAACTTTTGCCTTTGTGTGTGTTCCTATGGGAATTTAAGCTTGCCCTAAAAAGTAATCAGTAAAAAAAGATCAGCTAAAAGACTTCTGATGCTTTTTCAATAAGAGAGCATGAGGATGTGTGACTGTGGTTTTTCAATTCCTAACTTAAGCTGTTCATTTCCCTGACTCACAAAATGATGTTTTGACCCCGTCAACAGCGAGTATGACACAGATTTTTCCGACGAAGAATGGAGGTATTTATTTGTAAAGTTGCATAACAGAAGTGAAGTGGTCCATCCTTGTATACATCCATATATCTAACCATCTGTTCTTTGATGTACTGTGTAAAACGTCCATCGAGATGTGACGTGTGATGGTGTACATAAAATGTCGGGAGTCTTTGATACAGAAATCAGTGTTCTGAACCTGAGCAAGGTTTTTAGAATAGTTTGGCAGATTTAACCCTTTATAGGGCACAAATTGAAACTTGGAAATTCAAAACTTCAACCCTAGAGCATTATTGGAGGATACTACAAGACTTCTAATGAGACATCCACTCTGCTAGCACACACTGAAGTGCTTGGTTGGTCTCTCTCTCTCATAATGCTATCCACTTTGTCATCCCAGTGTGTGCCAGACAGAAATGCATCCGTGCTTTATTGAGAGGGGCACCAGCCCTAATTCTTTAGAAGAACAAGACCTCTAAAAGGGGTCTACCTGGAAGCGGTACCCCATTGGGGGGAATTAATTACCACCGGCACAACCCTTACTGATTGGAGTGTAGTGTCACAGAGGCACGGGAGGCATATGGAGCCCAGGTGTGAGTATGGAACACATAAATTAGTTGCGGGCAGTCTGTCTTGCCCTCAGATATTTTGAGTGTCAATTTCTAATCCACTGAGACGACATAGTGAAGGTCAGAAATATCAAATATTAACAGAAGTGCAAATCACTTGCCAGGGAGACAAAATAATGCAGCAAATACAGTGTCATGGCAGTATATTCAAAGAGGGGGAATGGGATCTACTGTACGTGCAAAAGTTGTGTCCCAGATTTGGAAAAGGTTTAGAAGGGTGAAATGTAGGAAAGAACAGTCTATTAGGATCCATAACTACTGATTCTACCAACATTACCCAGAATTTGACAATCAGGCAGCACAGTCCTGCTTGTGGTTCCAAAGTGGCCAGTGAGAATATTGTTTTTTCTGCTGGCCTTCACGATGGATGCAATACATCGGCGGCTTCTCTTATTGCAAGACGTACTGAAGAGCTCTTCAGTCTTGTCTGCAAAGGGCTGATGCCACCATGTTCTATGGTATTTTCATTGCAGGTTGCGGTGGAGAGGCTGGAGCCAAACCCAACTGACTTTAAGTAAGAGGCAGGGTACATCCTGTATAGGTCACTAATCTGTGGCTAATACAGAGACAGACAGTCATTCTTACTCACACTATCACCAGTGGACCAATAGCTATTTGGCGTAATCTGTATGTCTGCACCCAGAACCTTCTTGCTGTGAAGTGACAGTGCTTTGACAGTGTTTACCACTACACCACCGTGTCTCCTGCTGTAAGCCAAATAGGCTCTCCTAGGCAAGCGTAAATATTTAACTATTCTAGTGTATGGAAGTGTATGTAGCATCTATTTATGTGCACTGGATGTACTATGGATGGTATTTTGCCAGGTGCACATAAATTTATCACAACTTTTCTGAATGGGGCAGAAGGATTTTGCCAAAAGAGTCCTCTTCTCCAAAAGAGTCCATCCTGGGACCGAACCATTGTGCGATACATCTGTAGTCCTCCCCCTTGTGTGTTTATACAGGATGTATATTTTGGTATTATGTGGATTGGACTGTGGCAATTCAGACATTAGATGAACTTTTCACCTGTTATGCCAGAAATACATGGGGTGCTATGGTGTTTAAATAAAGACTTGTTCACTGGGCATCATCCAGACAAACTAGACACCTGGATCATTTTGTGCCAAGCCACTACCAGAGAAGTATCTCGCCCCAATGTGCAGACTCAAAGATGTGCCACTCCAGGAAATCTGTACTCCTGATTTCACCATGCTTGTTTTCTAGTTTTTATATGACCCATATCACCCCTTGAAGGACAGCGATCATATTTGAGCAACCTTCCAATATAGTGGTATAGGTTGCCAGGTATTTAAACCCCCACTGGTTATGATATTACATAGTGACAGGGTTCCCTGTCACTTAAAACTAACAAAGAACCAGCAGGAACTCTGCAAGAAGATTCCAGGGACGAATGGCCATTGCTGATGCCATTTTAGAGCAAAATACAACTCGTACAGTAATCATAGTCACCCCTTGATTTAGTAAGGTCTTGTCATGTGTGTGCATGCGCACAAGAGGGTATACAGGTGTTTAAACAAAACCTCTGGTAGGTGTCTAGTGTTCAGTGACCCCCAGTTACATGAGCAACTATCAACTGCCCATGTGTCTCACCAGAAAAAGTCCTCCTACACCTCTCTTTACTTGCTCATGCAGCTCAGCTCCTCTGAATTCATCCATTCATGCATTATATACACAGCTTATCCTTCAGGGTCACAGGGAAGCTGGAGCCAATTATAGTTGCCTTCAGGAGTCGGGGGCCACCCTGGGCAGGTCGCCAACCTGTCAGCGGGCTAAAACAGAGATGAACAACCTTTCACACTCACATTCACACCTATGGACAATATAGAGTAGCCAGTTGATCTAATCTGCAGAGCACCTGGAGGAAATCCAAGCAGGCACAGGGAGAACATGCAGACTCTGCACAAAAAGGCCCAGTTGACCGTGAGGTTAAAATGCAAAAAGGTTCAAACCTTTTTGCTGTGAAACGACAGCGCTAACTACTGCACCACCACGCCAGCCCATCTAAGTTAATTGTTTTTTTAAAACTGTTTTTAATGTCCTTAAGAGAAGTTCCTTAGTGTACTGTATTATAGCATGGGTAAAAAACGCTTATTTCCAACTACTATATTAGTTTATTAACGTTATTAATGTGTTGATTGGTCGTTGTAGATCAAAAGTTTTTTTTTAATCGCATTGCTACAGTTACATCCTTGCTTTTTATGTAAATTTCCTTTTTTACAAAACTATAAATACAAGCTACAAAATATGCAGAGACAACGTCTTCGATCTAAAAAGAAAGTGCTAAATGCTAGTACTTATAAAACACAAAGACTTTTTTCTATACTCATGCATAGTCTTGACACGGCATCTGAGAGCTACTGAGCACACTTCAGTTTAATTTGAACATAATGCTAACAAGCCATGATCCATGATTCAGTCATTGTAAGTGACTCGACTCCCTGCATTTTTTAAATCATCACTAACTTGGATTTCTTTTCTTTTTTTAACCCTTGGTGTGTTGTGGTCATTATTGCTTTACAATAGAGCAAATTTTCACTTTTATGTAATCCTTGTTTCTCCCTCACAGTAAGAGCAGGTACTCTGTGGCATACGCAGCTCAGAAGTCTTGGCTGCTAAACGCAACCGTAGAGGAAAACATCACATTTGGTACTCCTTTCAACAAACAGAGGTGAGAGCTGCCTATTTAAAAAAAAACAAAAAAAACATGGGTAGTCAATGAGTAACATTTAAACTGAATACAGCACACTCAAAATGACATTGTTGACATTCTCCATTTATTTTGACTCCATATTGTGGGCCAAATCGTGGCCACCTTGAAGAATCCTGTGCATTTGTTTAAATCCCTTGGGTTAGTAGAAACCAGAATTATAAATCGAATTTCTTCTGGTTTGATCTTACAGATACAATGCCGTGATCGATGCTTGCTCTCTGCAGCCAGATATTGATCTCCTTCCCTTCGGGGACCAGACTGAAATTGGAGAAAGGGTAAGCGACAAAGCTGACAAAGATTAGTTATTTCTCTAAGTTCAGTTCATTTTCACTTCATCTTTCTAGATGAAATGTGTGCTTTGATTGCAGGTGCTGTAATACTTCTAACCAGATCATAGGCTGTTAATAAAATTATGGATATTGTCTTATTTAACTGTTGATTAAACATTTGTTTGTGTATGTGATGCTGTTCAGGGAATAAATCTCAGTGGAGGACAGAGACAGAGGATCTGTGTGGCCAGAGCTCTGTATCAGAAGACCAACATTGTTTTTCTGGTAAGAAATCAGTTTGTGAGTTTGTGAGCACAATTTTTTTTTCACATTTTTACATTCAAAACGTAATTAAGAATGTATTATGAATGTTAGACCAGTGTTTCCCAACCTTTTTTGAGCCACGGCACACTTTTTGCGTCAGGAAAATATGACGGCACACCGGGGGGGGATTTGTC
>JAQLOM010000004.1:13591464-13602194 GCA_030068315.1 Chrysichthys thysi
ACCTTGTCAATGTCTTTACTATATTTTCTATTCATTTTCCAACTCATGTGGTAAATAAAAGTGTGACTGTTCATGGACGACATAAAATTGTCTGGGTGACCACAAACTTTTGAACGGTAGTGTAACTATCACTTGCACAGACAACTGCAGGTTTAGAATATGTTGCTGTTTGTGTTTGGACCATTTGAATTCGACTTACTTGGTGTAAAAACTCTGAAGTGCTTTCAAAATCTTATTAAATACATCAGGCTCCAGAGAGTTTTGGAAAATAGTTTGAAAAGCATCAGGATGAATTTGCTGAAATAAAACAAGACCACCATCATAACAGACACAACGCAATAGAGCTTGTCTTATATGTACATAACATTACATTAGTTTTAAACAATAAGGAGCAGCATCTACCTTTAAATACTGGTAGGTAAGGTCAGGGTGATTGCTGATCTTCCTTAGATCTGCTTCTAGCTGGAAGCTGTTACTGGGCGGTGGAGGAAGCTGGACTGATGAGGAAGACAATGATGATGGTTGGTCTGTTGTAACAAGATCTTTTTCCTCCGTGTGCAATACATTTTGCTTTCCAAGGGAATCTCCAACTGGGGCTCTGAAATAACAATTAATAATTTGGTTTTCCAACACAAGTTAACCATCTGAATGTACAATGCGACGAGTGACAAACTAAAGGGGGAAAACATTTGCTCGTTATGCTGTTGAAGGCATTTTTCTGGTATGATTTGACTCAACTTGTGCACTTAGAGCGACGGGTCAGTGCAAACCTGAAAAAGTTCTTCCGACTGATCACCTTGGGGGTGGTCTCTTCCAGGATGATGATGCACAGGGCATCCACATGGGCACGAGGGCTGATGTAACAGTTTCAGAAGTATAAAAACGATGCAAGACATATTCTGTGTCTATCACAGTCACCGGATTTCAACCCAGCTGCACATTTATGGTAGATTTGGGACCATAGATTTAAATAGTGATCTCCAGCACTATCATGAGAACACCAGCTGAGGAAATATCTTTTGGTAGAATGGTATTTAGAACTCTGATATTGTCATACAGACTTTCAGAATCGGGGCCTTGGCACACTCACTGAGGTTCTTCTGGGGGATCATGGTGTCCAAACACCTTCCTAAGCCCGTTTTCACTCTGTACTAAAATGCGTCTTGGGTGATCTGATCACAACTGGTCAGTGCTAAATACAAGTGTAGGTGATGCGTTCAAGAAGCATTCACTCAAACCACTTGCTGGGGTCGCCTGGGACGGATTTGACCACATATCTGATGTGTCCCCGACACAGATGTACCAGAAAAAAAAAAAAAAGGGTCATTAATGCTGGATAAGTGGATTGATTTGGTGACAGTGCAACATGCTTGGGAAAGGGGAAAAAAAACCCACCACACAGCAGCACTGATGTACACGATTGGAATGAAAAAAAAAAAAAAAAAAAAAAAAACACCAAACAAACAAACAAACAAACAAACAAAAAAAAAACTGGGCACTTTTAGCGGGCAGGGGGCAGCTCAGGGGGCTAAGACGTCGGACTACTGATCGGAAGGTCGGGAGTTCAAATCCAAGCACCGCCAACCTCAACTGCTCAGTTGTATAAAATGAGATACAAAAAAAAAAAGGAAGTCGCTCTGGATAAGGGTGTCTGCCAAATGACAGTAATGTAATGTAGTGGAAGTGAAGTGTGCAGTAATGAAATCTGAACAAAAGTGGTCAGCTAGACACCATGGAAACATGGCTAAATAATGATAAATGTGTCCTGGGTGTCCACTTGTGACCTGATTGCCCAAGACACATTTTAAAACCAAGCGTACACAGGGCCTCAGACACTTTCTGCTGGCTTTTGCTTTATTATGTCTCACGTCTGTACATTCTCAGGAGTAGTAGTTAACAACACAATGAATGTCTGTGATCCCAATCAGTAAACAAAAGCCAGACAGGTCCATGAAAATGAAAACTCAAAACATCTGTTTCAACTGCTGAACAACATGACGCAATCACCAGTGGGTCATGTCTAGAAATATGCCTTCCTCTGGAGTAGTTTTTACGAGATGCGTCGTAAGTTGAAAATATCGTATGTTGAATGTTGTAGGCCACTGTTTAGCCTAGCTTAGGTATCTTAGCCAAGCCTACCCAGGAGTCTTTTCCAGTAGGAGACATACTGGGGCGTTTAGAAAATTAGCCCTTGAAGCACACAAAAAACACTCAGTAATGTATTGTACAGTACACCGATACACAAGTTAACTCTGACTTATGGGAGAAAGTGAGGCATCACACAAGGTGAGTGACGCGTACATCTGGGCATCGTCCGCGTACTTCTGGGTGTCGTCCGAACGTATTGTACGTCATACGCTGTTACGCTGGCCTGCCACCGATGCCTACCTGCAAGTCTTAAATATTTTATAAATATTTTACAATTTTTAGCGGATCATAATCCTCATCGTAACTTCGAAAAATCGTAAGTCTGGCCATCGTAACTCGGGCAGCACCTGTACTTACATGATTGGCATTTTAACAGAAATTTGAACATTCAACAACAACAACAAAAAAAGATTCTGAGGGTACCGACCTTGACTTTATGAAGCCTATTGTTTTCACCTTGATAAATACTTCACTCTGAATAATAGCTGTATGGTATGGACTTACTTGGCTGGTGCTTCTGATAGAGGCTGTGATAACTCTTCTATCTTCTGGATCTTTGCAAAAGGGAAGGATGTACATGGAGAAGCCTCAGACTTCATCCCTCTCTCTGATGAAGAAGCTGATACACTGGATAATAACCCAGATCTTGAAGAGCTTGCCTTGGCGGTGACTATCTGAGGTTCGTCTATAGATGGGAGCTTTCCACCAACTTCCTCGATCTCTATTCTTTTCAACGGTTTCTGCAGCACAGGAGCAAAAATCAGATCATGCTGCCAGGCTATAGGCTGGCTCCTTCAAAATGCGTGAAAAGCTTTACGTTTACAGGATTCAGTTAGTACAATTATAAATAAAGGATGCTGACTGCAACAGTCTTGACTACATTTTTTTCCCTCCGTCTATAAAAAAAAGGGCGTTTAAATCTCAAGAAGTCTAAGATTATTAGAGATTTACTGTGGATCTGAGGTGCTCTGGTATGTCGACTGGCTGAACAGTTCTCCTCTGTGTGCCATCTGCTTGTTCCAGCCCAGAAGGCATCATCTCCTGAATAATATACAAACAATTTAATAAACATTTATCAAGACCCGGGTTAGTAGAAATAAGCCTCTAATGAGGCTTGAAAAAAAAGCCCTAAATAATAGCTTTAATAAGATTATTAACAAAAGGAAATGTTTTAGTTCTTCAAGAATAAAGATGTTTTCATTGTAATGACTGCAACTGAAGAGTAAAAGCAATGATCAAATCTTGTATGTTAGTGCACTACTGTCATTATTCTAGCATCATTGGAAATTCCAATGCAATTAAATTGTTCTCTTAAATAAATATTAATTAGTATCGTGGTTACCATGTGGAGTTTTTTGAGCTCGTTCAGTGCTTGCTTGTTTCCGGGTTCGAGCTTCAGAAGCTGCTCAAAATCTACACAGGATAATTAATTATAGTTTATTATTAAAGTCACACCACCATATACATGCCACGAACTAAATAAGCATCTCTAGATCACTTAAAATACAGCCAAGTATGTGGTCACCTGACCACCACACCAGTGTAACTCCCATTATAATAAGCTCCACTCTTCTGGGTGATCATTCAGCTACAAGAGCTTCAAGTGAGCTCAGGCGCTGATTTTGGGGCCTCGGAGTTCCAGGTTATTCCAAAGGTGCTCAGTGGGGTTGAGGTCAGGGATTTGTGCAGGACACTCGAGTTCTCCACATTAAACTTGAAAACCCATGTCTTCACTGAGCTGACTTTGTGCATGGGGGCATTGCCATGCTGGAACAGGTTTGAGCCTCTTAGTTCCACTAAAGGGGAATTCTTAATGCTACAACATACAAACATATTCAAGACAATCCAACAGATCGGAGAAGGCTCATATATGGGTTTGAAGGTCAGGTGTTGACATTCACTGAGCTATGTAACATAAATAATATAAATATTATACAAATGTGGTCAGTTAGACAAAAATACACCTAGTCTCCGATTAGGTGTTAGGCTAATTCTGATTCCTTTCACTCAGTGAGGCAGAATTATGCATCATTACCACATACAGTGGCTTACATACCCGCTTAATGAACGCCCCGCAGAATGGACGTTTCACACAATGTACCGCATGTCACATGTGAAAAATCGAGTTTTACATTAAAAAAAATGGCTGAATCTGACTAGATGTGTCTCACATGAAGACAAAGCATCATCAGCAGGGGTGGTTTCAGTTTCACTTTCCTCGATTTTTCGCGGCGACCTGGAACGGATTACGCGATTTCCCATAGAAGTCTATGGCAAATTGTGTTTCGCACAACGGACTCTCCGCACAACGAAAGCGCCGCTGGAACGGAATGTGTTCGTTATGCGGGGCACCACTGTACAAACAAACTGCTACGCTAAAATACTGTATATAAACGGCTACATAATAATATAAAATAATATAATACAAGATAATATAAAGGGCTAAAAATTCTAAGTAGACAGTAAACAAGTCACTTGGGCACAAAGAGGCTGTATGGATAGGAATGAAGTCAAATACACGGGGTCCCCAGGTTATGGCACAGTTCCGTTCATACAACAGTGATGTAACCCGAATTTTGGTGTAAATCGAGACACACCCTGGCCCAAGTCACTCCCTATCCTAACACAGTTGTAAAATTATGTAGAACATAAAAACACAACTAAGTCACAGAAAAAGGAAAAGGACATAAATATCCTGTACTTGTCAGGCTTGTGGGGTTTAGGTGGACACATGTGCAGGCAGGAGACAGCTCTAATGTCCCAAAATGGGTTTATTATAATCCAGGGCTAAGGTACACAAACAGGGGGCAAAACTAGGGTCAAAAACATAAACAGGTCAGACGAGCGGCAAACAGAGAGACAAAGGGGATCCAGAAATCAGAGACAAACGACAAGGCACAAAAGTCAAAACCGACAAACACGAGAATCAAGGCTCGGCAAGAGTCACAAAAGTAAGCTAATGCTTCGCGGGGAGCATATGATTGGGTGAGTCTATTTATAGTCTTGGAAATTACTCTCAATGCGGAACACCTACTCGAACCCTCAAGCAGTAAGCAAAGCCGGAGTGCGCGCATGATCGCATTACGCGGAAGGGAAAACCCGGAAGAGTGTGTCTTCCTTGTGGCGTGCGGATCGGATCATGACAGTACTGTACACTGCACCGTAGTAATAGAAAAACTAACATCAGAAATCCATCGCTGTTTCTCCCTTTTCTGATCTCTTTGCAATGTCTAATTCCACTTCCATCGTGATGGACTTGCGTTTTTTTTTTTTTACATTGAACTTCGCCAACTTCCTCACTCATACGCCGCGCTACTGCGTATTCTTCCACCAAGCGCAAGTAGTTTGTACGTACGATGCTAACAGCATAAACCGAAACTCTCATGTTTCAATTTTTTTTTTAAAAGTTTTTATGGGAGCGAGCATTGTAAACTCGTAACGTCGTATGTCGAGACTGTTGCAACCCGAGGACCTCCTGTGTACCGAATAGAGACCTGCCCAAAAAAAACCCCAACAAACGCAGATGTCTTTTTTGATGTCCTCTTTTTGAGACATAAAAAAAAAATGCGTCCGAGGCGGGATGTTTAAATCACAGAAAATGTTAGTGACTCGTTTTTTCCTTACTACAACCGTCATTCATTTTGCGGACGTCCACTTGCCCTGTGCCACCATCCTGTCCCCAGTGACCTTTTTTTTGAAGACCAAAATTTCACTAACAGTAAGTTAATTATGAATAAGCATTAATGTGTTTGTTTACTAATGAAAGACATACAGACTTTGAAGGTTTCTAACCTGCGCTGGCTTCAGAGAGCTTTCCCAGGGCCACTCTGGCTGTGCCGCGTCGGGCAAAAGCTTTCGAGTACGCACTGTCCAGAGCAATTGCTTTGGTGCAGTCTTCTTCTGCCTCAGCATACCTGGCCAACAGACCAACAACACACACGTGAAGCTAAGTGCGTTCTTTGTGAGGCTTTCCTTCCTATGTTTATAGTCAAATTAGACTGCTTACATAAAAACTGTAAAAAAAAAAAAAAGTTAAAAGAATTTACACATATACTTTTTTTATACATTTGTGCTATTTGCTTTATTTTTGGATATCCACAAAGAAGTGAAAACGCACCTCTCGAGTTTGAGGTACGCCATGGCCCGGTTAGCAGCAAGCAGCACGTTTGTGGCGTCAGCCTCCATGCCCTTGGTGTAGCACTCCACAGCCGCCTCGTATTTTCCCTCTTTAAAGTAAGCGTTGCCCTATAAGAACATCAGAGATCAAATTCACCTTTAACAAAGACAAACTCTGAGTTTGCTAAAGTAAAGTGTATATTATTTCAATCTTGTAGTGGTGTTAAAATAAAAATCAGTTAAAACCCTCAGAGGATTTGCTCACCCTGTCTTTTTGTACCACCGCCTCTTGTCTTCTCTGCTGTTCCACCTCCTGCTGCTTCGGTTTTACAGCCTCGGTGAGTGACACCTCGGCCGGCGTCTTCTCCATCTGCACTTCTTCCTGCTTCTGGGCTCCGAAAACCTGTGCGGTGGAACAAAGTAAAGACTTTCTTTTCAGAATTTCAAGCCACAACCTTTAACATCAAAAACACAGGAAGTATTAAGACAGGAACCAACCTGGTTCAGTTTCTTTATCTCGTTCTGAGCATCAAGGTTCTCCGGATCCAACTTCTGAACCATTTCATAATCTTGTAAATAAAAGGTTACAAAAGATTACAATGAGCAATTTCATACAACACAAACACAGCAACATGAAATGCAGGAGGAGTAACATTCAGGAGACACGCACAACTCTTTAAACAGATCATTTACGATATACAGCCTCACCTTCTACGGCACCTCGATGGTCTTTCAGAGCAAAACGAGCAGCTCCTCTTCGGCTGTAAGCTTTAACGTACTTGCTGTCCAGCGCTATGGCCAGGTTACAGTCCGACTCTGCAACGGCATACCTGCAACATACGACATCCACATATTCTCATGAAATCAAGACTGCATAAACAAAACAAAAAAAAAAACTGCAATAGCAACAGGAGCCTTGCAATTACAGGTAGTCCTCAAGTTACGATAGAGATGCGTTCCGCAAAACCCATCTTGGGTATCTTATCCTAGTCTACCCAGGAGTCTTTTCCTGTAGGAGACATGCTGGGGCATTTAGAGGACATGCTTTTAAATTAAAATTAGCTTTTGAAACAGACAAAAAAAAAAAAAAAAAAAAAACCGGTGGTAATGCACTGTACAAAACACTGAAACACAAGTTGTGGGAGAGAGTGAGGCATCATGCAAGGTGAGTCTTCTGGGTGTCGTCCGCGTCCTTCTGGGTGTCGTCTAAATCGTACGTCATACGCTGTTATACTGGCCTTTTAGTGATGCCTACCCATGAATCTTCAATATTTTCTAAACATTTTAAAATTTTTAGCATATCGCAATTGTTATCGTAACTTTGAAAAATCATAAGTCGGGCCATCGTAACTCGGGGAGCATCTGTACATAATAACTTGCATGAGAGTCGGATCTCATTGTTTGCCTACAGAAACGTGTGATTAATTTTCTTCCCATTGGCTAGAAAACAAACAAACCAAACAAACTAGCTAGAAACTTCTTTTATGTTCATACTCAGTACCCCCTACTGGTCCTTGACAGTGCTGTGTTTGCTCAGCTGAGTATATCCTTCTGAATTTAAACATTTATATGTACCAGTCATGTCCTGATGTGGTCATTTGAATTTCACCAGCATCTCAAACAGCTCTCTATCCTGTTAGTGAGCCAGTCAGAACCCAAGGAGACCGTATTACTCCAGGGTCTGATACGTGGACACAAGACAAGGGATTTTGCCAGTCTTGTCACGTCATTCACTCGAATTAAACGGTCCCAGAGACACTGATGTACACAGATATTATTACGTCAAAAGGCATCTTTTTTGTAAGAATGCAGTGTGCATCGCTAGTCAGAGGAACAACATATGAAACTATACAATATGACTACAACTAGTGTTCTCACTCCAGAAAATACGGTGCTTCCTTTATTCACTGTCCTCTACATCAGTAAAATCAAGTACAATGGATTAAATCCAGTCCCAAAGACACAGGGGATTGTTTCCTAATGTTGAGACACCTGAGGAGCAAAATGACCCAACCTAAACCAACATGAGCTGGATCAGGTGTGTTGAGAGCAGGGAAAACTGTACACGGCCTCAGCACTGGAGTCGACTCCCACTGGTGTAAAATAGAAATTGCAGAAAGCACAACATTTGTACTTTTTAAGTCTGAAGAAGCAGGCTGCTCGGTTTGTGGGCAGAACGGGGCTGTATGGGTCTGCACTCATG
Source organism: Chrysichthys thysi (assembly GCA_030068315.1). Lineage (NCBI taxonomy): Eukaryota > Metazoa > Chordata > Actinopteri > Siluriformes > Claroteidae > Chrysichthys > Chrysichthys thysi. The sequence goes on from JAQLOM010000004.1 coordinate 13,599,932, forward strand.
CCTCTGGTATAGCACTCGATGGCGTCATCATACTTTCCGTCTTTGAAAAACGTGTTACCCTGAAAAAGAACAGGAAAATGGGGGGGGGGGGCAAAAGGAGACGCAGGACTTAGATTTAGAGGAAGGAGGAAATCCACATTTTTAGGTTTATCTCCTCAATACAGTATGCCTAAGATGGATGGATGGGCATCGATAGGCAGAAATGAACGAATCTAAGATGGATTAATGGAGATAAACTGATGGTGATTGGTAGATAAGGATAGATGGATTGTTGGATAGGTCAATTGTTCGATGGATGGATGGGTGGAGATGAAAAGAGATGAATGGCTGGATGGAGATGGATAGGTGGAGCTGCATGGAAGGAAATGGCTGTATGTGAACGGATCGAGGTGCAGAAATGGACTTGTAGACATGGATGTACGAGGTGGATAAGGGAGGTGGATGGCTGGGTGGAAAAGCATAGTATGATGAATGGAGATGGACGGAATGACAGATGTATGAATATGGATAGATGAAGATGAAAGGACATAGATGTACACAGACATCTCAGAAGTAAATAGGTAGCATCATATTTGAAAAATGTAGTTCTAGGAATTTCCTCCTAGCTGCTCTGCCATAGTGAGTTGATGGAGATCCCTCGCAGAAGTACTCCGACTCACTTGGAGTCGCTCTGCAACATCAGCGGCCGTATGTCGGGTCGACAGTCTGAAGACACCAGTGAGGTCATGATTGAATTTCTGCACTGATTGCGCTGATAAAATGCTGTTTAGTTCTAAGATAAAAGAATGATAAGCGAAGGATATATCCGTATCTGTAGAATCTGCCTTTCATTTGATGGAAAAACCAGAAAAGCATTTTCTACTGAATTTACCATGTACATGCTTTCCATAATGGAATCGTGCCCCCCCCCCCAGCCATTTGATAGCAGGCTTTTACAAGAAATGATGTCATCGGATGACAAACTTTATTGCAAAAAAAAAAGTCAGTCTGATGGAAATGAGCTGCCTGCAGGGATGTTGGCAAAGGTTTTTGGTGAATGTTGATTTTTATGGGTGTATTACGGACATAAAGGTGATGGGAAATTCACTGTTGTGGTTTAACATATTTGCCGTTAAAGCATTCTGACTCCTCTCAGGGTTTTCTTCCTCACCACTCTCTCCCCTGGCTTGCTCTTTAAAATCTACACTGTATAGCCAAAAGTATGTGAACACCCAGCCATAAAATGGCCATACGTGATTTGTCCTAAAACTTCTATCACAAAGCCGAAAGCCCACAACTGTACAGAATGTCTTTGAACGCTGTAGCATTACAATTTCCCTTAACTGGAACTGAGGTGGGGTGGCACGGTGTTGTGGTGGTTAGCACTGTCGCCTCATGGCAAGGAGGCCCTGGGTTCGATCCCCGGGGTCGACCTGGGCGCCTTTCTGTGTGGAGTTTGCACGAACTCCCCGTGTCCGGTTGGGTTTCCTCCTGGTACTCCGGTATCCTTCCACAGTCCAAAGACTTGCACAGAGGGGATTAGGCTGATTGGCGACTCTAAATTGGCTGTAGGTGTGAATGTGAGTGTGAATGGTTGTCTGTCTCTGTGTGTCGCCCTGTGCTGGATTGGTGACCTGCCCAGGGTGTAACCCCGCCTCTCACCCGAAGTGAGCTGGGATTGGCTCCAGCTTCCCCCGTGACCCTGAACAGGATTAAGCGGCAGAAGATGAGTGAGGGAGTGGAACTAAGGCTTTGTCCGCTTTAGTTTTAAAACAGCATTTTAAGGTAGAAACGATCTCCATCCTGATGAGCATTTTTAGCACCGTATCAGAAATAATTTCCGTCCATACTAACACATGGGAGAATGCATATCATGGTAACGTTTATGTACAGTGTGTATGCGTGTGCCGGTGTAAACAGAAAGCAGATTGTCTATTCTATATTTGGTTGCATAGTTGTAAATCGCTCAAATGTATGCCGTTGTAGCATTGTAAATTGCAGAATTTAACTACACAGGAATTAGCAAAGACAACAAAGTGAGCAATGCTTATGATTCATTATCGATACTGATATACTACCACTGGGAGTCAAGGTTGGTGCTGTTTGTTTTCTTCCAGAAAAGGATCATGTTTTAGGAGTGGGACAAATCAGAGAGGGATACGGTAATCATCTGCAAAATCACGGTTCACATTGGGCGTCCCCGGCTATTCGCAGAATTTTTATTTAGAATATATGAAATTGTTTTGCGGATTTAAAATATAAACATTAATTAAAATGGAGTAAA
>JAQLOM010000004.1:13796680-13812205 GCA_030068315.1 Chrysichthys thysi
AATGTATGTAACTCATGACATATGGTTAAAATCCTGCTCTTTTACTCCTGTTTGGATCATTTCCACATAGGACTACGGAGTGACCTTTTAGGAAATTGTAAAATTCTAGGTTGTTTTCTAATTTGGTCTCCACTGTATATAAAAAGAAACACTTTAACCCTAACCCTGGACTCCTATATATATATATATATATATAATATATACACACACACACAAAGTTTTTGTAAAGGTTTTCCCCTACACTAGCTGTATCGGCCTTCTAAATTCCAATTTCGAATTAAGACCGTGGGTAGAACTAACAGGTGACGGTTTTCACACGCACTTCCAACCCTTTGTTTCAAGAAGGTAATCCGTTTATTTGCACAAAAGGCATGAACCGAAATGATTCGATCATTCAAGATAAACATAAAGGTAAACAGACTTTAACTTACATCAATTCTACATGGTCAAAAGTGGTCCAAAAATCTTCTGTATCCAGAAGTCACGCCCAACTACCAAACAAACTCTAGTACAAAGGTCTACCAGGCGTGACGTGAATACAGAGCTACATAAAAGTAGGCGTACGTAAACGCTTAAATTAATTACTACCTTCCCAGATAGACGGATAATTAAATCATAGGCATAAATTCTACATTAATACGATTCATTACATACAGTACATATTCAAAACAATAAATAATTAGTGTTTAGGACTTGGGGAACATATGAATTCAACGAAATGGCCATAAAACGTCAACTCTATTGACCTGGATTTTCAATGAAAGGAAAATAATAATAACACACAATAACACTCTTAGGGTTGAAATTTGGAAAGTATTTCGATCCGTTCCCCATAAGGGGTTAAGGTTGCTTACTTGTGTTGTACTTTACGAGCAAACTGTGTGTCGAGGCGATGGAAATCCTCACTTTTCTTCGTCATTCCTGGCAGTGACGGCAGCGAGCCTGTGTGTTATGACACAATGATGCAAGGACTTCACAGGGTGCGGCGTCTCTCGACAGTGTCTTCAGTGGTTGAGCCCAGCTTCAGCCACACTACAAAGTGGATCTGGTACTGGAAGAACGAGTATAACACCTGGATCGAGTACGGATCAGTTGTAAGTTAAAAGCTTCTAGTCCGCTTTCTTTATAGCGGTTCTAAAACTACCCAGGAAGTCAGATCGAAAAGCCAAAACAAGTTAGCTTACTTATACATTTTAACCAAGAGCTGATTATATTTTTCTTCCCATAACACGGACATTTGATTTCTCGATTGCAATTCCAGAAGGAGATGCATAGGCTGACCTCTATCACCAGTGACGAACTGGAGAGAAAATACCTCCAGTTCCTGGAGGACAACACTCGCGACGTGGTTAAATTCGCTGCCGGTAAACAGTTTTATGAGCTGAATTTCAGAGGTATGGTCCCGCAATACATCGCATTCAAATGTGAAATTCAAGTTTATATCATGGGTATGTGGATATCCCGTATAATATCCTATTTATGATTTTATAAAGATGTGAAGCAGAGGAACGAATGGAGTAGCACAGAGAGAACAGTTCGACGGCGTCCGTTCTTTGTTTCACTCCTCGATGTCCGGAGAGCCAGGTAAGAGGTTCGGCAAAAAGGGCTTCCCATAATCCCATGCACATATAGCACACGTATATGTTTACGATTAAGAAAACCTGAAATAGTTCTTACGTTCCTGGGGTTTTTTTTTCTGTAGTCAATCAAGCAGCACAGAACATTTTCATATGGTCTCTTTATTCCTTTCAGCAGAAGAGGTCCAACTTCCAGGACTCCCCGGTTACTTACGGGACATGCCGGTGTCCCAGGTTTTTGGGATAAAACTGCAATTCCTGAATCTGGATTTCAGGTCCGATATCCTCTCCAGTCAAAGTTTTGAACTATTCTTTGCGTAAGCCTTGTTTGTTTTATCTATCGGTTCCCTTCATTTAATTACAGCGAGTGTTACTTGACCCGTCTCACAAGGACTACGTCCGGGTGCAGGAACATTTCAACAAGACCATGCAGGGCTTTCAAATCCTGACCATCGAACGAGTCCAGAACAGGGAATTGTGGGAGGATTTTCAGACGTGAGTAAGAATTCAGGCTTACCACGTACGTAGTTTTTTAGCTCACATGGGCATGAAAATGTCCTTATTATGTAGTAAAACTTTATTATAAAGATCTATAGTTATAGAGCACCTTTTATGCAGAAAGCAGTTCAAAGTGCTTCACAAAATGGCATTATCCATCTATCTAGCTAGCTAAATTTAGCTATTTACTTCCTTACTTGCTTACTTATGATGATTTTGGATACTACAGGAATGAAAGACAAGATAAAATGCCAAAAACAATTTAAAATAAATAAATAAATAAATAAAAAGGAAACGCACCAAAAGACAATTTTTTTTAAGAAAGCCAAAAGCAAAACAGATCAACAAAAGGGAACAATGCTCAAATAATAAATCATATAAATCATCAATAAAGCACACTCTACATTGGTGTGAACCTTAATGTCCTGTCGGGCTCCGATCTAAATGAGCACACACCCCTTTTGGTGCATAAAGAAATACCGTATTTTCCGGACTATAGAGCGCACCGGTATATAAGCCGCACCCACTAATTTTTAAAAGAAAACCAGATACTGTATTTATTGATGGCGGTTAGTGGGGAAAAAATCCATAGAAAAGCTGCATCGGTATATAAGCCGCAGGATCCAAAGCATGGGAAAAAAGTAGCGGCTTATAGTCCGGAAAATACGGTAGTTGGTATTGTTAATACACTGCCTGTCCAAAAAAAAAAAAAAAACGTCACGCGCACTGATATTTCATTGGACCGCCTTTAGCTTTGACTACGGCACGCGTTCACTGTGGCATCGTTTCCATGAACTTCTACAACGTCACAACATTTATTTCCATCCAGAGTTGCATTAATTGTTCGCCAGTGTCTTGTACAGATGATGGGAGAGTCGGAGCGCTGTGCAAATTCCTCTCCAGCACATTCCAAAGATTCTCAACAGAGTTAGGATCTGGACTCTGTGGTGGCCATTCCGTGTATGAAAATGATCTCTCATGCTCCCTGAACCGCTCTTTCACAATTTGAGCCTGATGAATCCTGGCATTGTTATCTTGGAATACGCCCGTGCCATCCGGGAAGATGGAATTCACTGATGGAATAGCATATACTGTATAGTCATTCAGTATATTCAGGTAGTCACCTGACCTCACGCTTTGGGCACATAACGTTGGTGAACCTCGACCTGACCACCTGCAGCAGCCCCAGATCATAGCACTGCCCTCAGAGGCTTGTACGGTCGGCACTAGGCATGATGGTTGCATCACTTCATGCGCCTCTCTTCTTCCCCTGATGCGCCCATCATTCTGGAACAGGGGAAATCTGGATTCATCAAACCACATGACCTTCTTCCATCGCTCCAGAGTCCAATCTTTATGCTCCCTAACAAACTGAAGACTTTTTTCCCCCGATTAGCGTCACTGCTCAGGCTACACACCTGTTTAGTCCCGAATCCCTCGAGTTCCCTTCGCACTGTGCATGTGGAAATGCTCTTCCTGTTACTGTTGAACATAGCCGCGAGTTCAGATGGAGATTTTTTACGATTTGATTTCACCAAACGTTTCACCGATTGCCGATCACGATCGTTCAGGGGTTTTTTCCAACCACATTTCTTCCGGGAAGATGATGGTTCCACACTATCCTTCCAGCTGGACAGTTCTTAACCCAACTTTAGTAGTTTCAGCAATCTCCATCGATGTTTTCTTTGATTGATGCACGCCCATAATTTGACCGTTCTGAAGCAGATTACCCTTTTTTCTACGACCACAGGATGTGTCTTGCGACATGGATGTTTAAGAAATGAGAAGCTACTCACTGCATCTGTAAGGGTTAAATCACTTGTTGCCAGCTGAAACATAATCATCCATGCAGTAATTATCCAACGGGATTACCTATTTGCTTTGTTAAATCCCGGTGGAGATTTTTATTTATTTATTTTTGGACAGGCAGTGTATTATGCTACACATGACACCATGTATTAGGAATGATTATTGTGTTAAAAATTTCACGGCGCTTTACATATTTACTCCATCTGCTGACATTATTTATGCTGTATGTGTTCAAATGTACTCCAACCAGTTTATTCTGGGGTTGGTTTTTTTTCCAGGCCAAACATACTAGACAGAAATTACTGCAACCCTGGGTTTTCTTTAATTTTTTTCTAATTCACGTTTTTGAGCTGTACTCTTGTTGTTGTCTTTTATTCACAGGAAACGAGAGCGAATGAAGAAAGCAAACAGCGACAAAAAATACAAAGAGGCAGAGCGATTGCTATTCCACGGTACCAACGCCAAGAATGTTGACGCTGTATGTCGCCAGAACTTTGACATGAGGGTATCTGGAGCCAACGCGACAGTGTACGGGCAAGGTTAGAAAGCTAATCCTTTGGCTTTTCCGCCAGACTGCATGGCACAGCATGGGGCGATAACAAATGTGTGATTTGTCAGTCAGAAATATGACATGAAAACATAAAACTTTTGGGGGGCCCCAATGCACACCGTTAGTATACGATTTCATGTAAAGAGACAGACAGGACTTTTGGGAGAAATCTGGAAGAAAAGAAGCTACCAAGAAACCCGAACATACAGTATGTGTAGAGTTACAAGTAGTGAAGACCATTTAACCTCCTAAGGCCCCACTGTCCTCATATGAGGACATCACATTTTCTCCCAACTATATTGTGCGTCTCTCCTTGTAAGATCCTCATATGAGGACCATGGGGTAGTACTGTTTTGCCAAACTTCTTCCTGTTTGGAAACAATGATCAAGTTCAATAGTTGTCAGTTGCTAAAAAGCAGAAACAGTGAGAAGAATGGACAAGGCATGGACATTACAGTTTGGGCCTCAGGAGGTTAAGAAATGGTACTGTCTTGCCTGGGTACTTTGTCTCTTCACATTTACAATTATATTTCTGGCATTTGGCAGACGCTCTTATCGAGAGTGACTGACTTAAGAGTAACACATGAAGCCAAATGCCAAGTTAAAGGAACATCAGGCTAATAGTTTGCATCTGGGCATAAAAAAATCTTGGGATTTTTTGGTAAATTGCTAAATACAATACTCAACTCTACATTTTGGAATCGTACTGGTGCAATTTTTATGTCGTTTCGGTGTGAAAGCGAAACATTGCACAGATGTATAGCCACTATATTGCTGTAAAACTGGAAGAAAAGGAAAGTCAGTTATTATTGCACAAGTTTTTAAAAGTTCAATCGACAAACACTGATATCCCACCAGGGTACAGAAATTCCTGGAATTGGATCAGACTCTATGCAGTACTATGCTCCTCCATGCTGTCCAAGTGCAAAAATAAATTAAATAACAGGTCTGTATTGATATATGATCATGTCGTTCATTTTCATCTGTTACAGGAAGTTACTTTGCCAGGGATGCGAAGTATTCCAATGATTACGCAGATCACTACGGTGAAAGATGCATGTTCGCATGCAGAGTCTTGGTTGGACAGTACACTAAAGGACAGTCTCATTTCCGCAGGCCTCCGGCCAAAGATGAAGCAGGAAATCTTTACGACAGTTGTGTAAATGACCTACGCGAGCCCACCATTTACGTAGTGTTCGAACGGTCCCAGGTTTACCCCGAATTTCTGATTACGTACAAGAAGTCCAGGTTCCCCAACGATATCAACACTCTTCAGTTCACTAATCGCACAGCAAGTGTTTTTGATGATGTCCTTGATGTGAGCCAAACATCAAGTGTGAGTGGCACAAGCTCACCTCACAAGGCAAACAACGGTGTCACCTCTGGTTTAACTAGCACAGGAGAGACATTCGCCACTTCCAGCATCCCCACGACGGGAAACCCGTTTTATGCTGCCTTGGATTCATCAGTGAATCCAGCTAAAGATGGCTCTTTGGGCTCTCAGCCAGATGATACAAAAAGCTTAAATGTAGTCCTTCCAAAAAGTGAGCCATCTATTCATTCAACGCCACCTCAGGATTTAACTTCACCCAACAGACTGCTGAAAGAATCAGATCAGGGCTTGTGTACATCTCCAGTTTTCTCCAATTCACCCAATCTGCTAATCGATGCTAAACGCAACCTATCAAATAACACTACTCCGTCTGGGATTGCTCAAAACCAACAAACATTGACAGCTTGCACCTCTAACTTGGCTAATGAAAGAAGGTTTGTGAGTGATACACAAAGTTCTCCACCTCTCAGAAGCCCAGAGATCGCTAAACAAGTGACCGACTCTTTGGATCCATTTTCAAGTTCTTCAGACAAGGCCTTGATCTTTGATTCTTCTCCCACCACCTGTCTTTCAGAGCAAAACCATAAGCAGTCTATCTCTGAGGGCTACTCATCAGGATCGCGTTGTGCTGAAAATACCGGCCAAAGCTTTGATGGAGTATTTAACGTGAGCCAAATGGCAAGTGTAATGAGCACAAGTTCACCTCATAAAGCATACATCACCACCCCTGGTTCAACTCGTACAGGAGAGGAAGCCTTCGCTTCAAAGCCAGCTCAGGGTTTAACTTCCCTGAGCTACACTGGGTTACCAAAAAAGTCAGCTCAAGACTTGCTTGTATCTGCGCAAATTCATGTTTCCTCCCATTCAGATAGCCAGCTGTCAAGCTGGAGTAAGCCTAACTCACCAGATAGAAGTATACACTCGAAGCTTAGACCAAACACAGACTTGATTACTACACAAAGGTTTCAAAGCTCAGAGCAAGACTCACAAAAACCTGCAGCTCGCAGAGAACTGGGGACCGCAGAGGATTTCTTGCATCCACTTGCTACACCAAGTTCTACAGCCAGGGCTAGAAATCTCCACTCGGATGCCTCTTCTGCCAGCAGTCACTTAGCGGAAAAAAGGGACGTCTCGGTCATGTACAAAACCAGTTCCTCTTCAACTGATAAGCAGTCTCGCTCTGCTGGCTCCTTGTCAAGTTCTTCGGTTTCCTTTTATGAACTACAGCCGTCTGCTCTCCCCAGCAAGCAAACGCCTCCAAAAAGCACAAACCTTCAACAAGCATCACATCAGAAGTATGGCTCTGAAGCTCAAAGCAAGCAGGAAAAGTGTATTGTACAGTGATTTAATTGGATTGCTCGCTCTTACATGTGATTGAGGCATTTATTATCTCAAGCTATTTATTACTGAATGAATCGTTGAACTGTAATAGTTGGTTGAAGTAATCATTTGTGTCACTGTGTACAAACATTGATTTCAGACTGCGCGATTCATCTTCGTCTACCATAATTGGTGCTCCTCATGGCTTAGAAATGCAATGTATGAAAACAAGACCAGCCTCTTAAGTTAGTAGCCACTTAAGTACAATTTTCTGACCAGTTTCTTGAAGGGCCTGTTCTTGTGTTTGAAGTCCACTTGTGACATGTTTGGTTTTATGTCCTTTATTCTTTATTTTTGGCCTTTACAACCTACAGTACATCTGAGAAGCCCGTGTTGTGATTGGTTTTGACACCTGCCATGCAGTAGCATAAAGGACACGGCTCATGAACAGTTGAGGGCGCTATCTAAAGGAATTCTCCCAGGATTCGCATACGTTAATTAGCTCCACTAAGAAGTTTGTTTTTGGTGTAGTTTTTGTCATGTCTCTTTGACCCTAAGGAGGATCTCATGAAAATGAGACTGATTTACATGAAACTTGGTGGCAGGGTGTACCGTGGGTCAAGAACGAATCCAGGAATCACGAACAATCCACGAATCACGGCTCTACAAAACGAACTTCACTTTCTCTAACGTTGCGAGATATGGCGTTTGAGCTTGGTGGAAGGCTGCGCTCAACAATGCGATTTTATTTGATATTAATATTACGATTTAAAATCCAGTAGACGTCCGCAAAGTTTAATACAGGCAGTCCTCAATTTACGATGGAGATGCGTTCCGCTATACACGTCGTAAGTGGAAAATATCGCATGTTGAATGTCCTAGGCCACTGCTCAGCCTAGATTTGGTAGCTTAGCCACGCTTAGGTATCTTAGCCTAGCTTTGCCTAGCCTACCGAGGAGTCTTTTCCTGTAGGAGGCATTTAGAGGACATGCTTTTGAATGAAACTTGGCTGTTGAAGCACACAAAAAAAACACGTAGTAATGCACTGTACAGTACACCGATACACAAATTAACTCCATGAGTTGGGAGAGAGTGAGGCATAAGTGACCTGTACATCCGGGCATCGTCCTCGTACTTCCGGGCATCGTCCGAACATATTGTATGTCATACACTGTTATGATGTTTGTAGATTATTTTTATTATATTAAATATTTTTTACAAATTTGTGTATCGCAATAGTCATCGATTGAAAAAAATCATAAGTCAGGCCATTGTAACTGGGGGAGCACCTGTAGTGACAAAACACTACCAATGTAGAAATACGATGACTCCGGTGGAGATACATATAGACGTATGAAGTGGGTGCGGTTGCAAATTTGCGTATTACAGAAGAGTCGACTGCTGTCCTTGGCAGAGGTCTGCACTCTCCCAGTGCCCTTCTGGTTTTACTAAACTTTACTAAAGAGCTTTCCTGGCAGCATTTAGGGGAGAGATATAATAAATAGCCTTTTAGGCTCTCAAATGGCGCAAGAGAAAACTGAATCCCAACGATGCCACAGGCATCCATGGCCCGGACTCAAAGGAGGGAAAAAATAGCCAGGCTCTCTGGGTGAATCGAATGATATACTCTCTCACCAGTAGTATATTATACCAGCAAGACACATTAACACAGTTTGCAGTTTTAACTACCAAGTGAAAGAAACACGTAAACCTGTCAAGCAATCAAGGCTTAAATCTCAAGGTCAAAGAATAAGCAAAAGGAAACCATCCAAATAGTAAAACAAAGGTACTAAGTATAGCGCATGAAATAATGACCAAAGCCAAGCTGGAGCAGTTCATGAGAAGCTACAGCTAGCTTTCTATATAAAAGACACTGTATTTGATCACTACAAAGACATAGTGTTAATGTTATTATGTCTCCTGGTGCAATCCTGCTACTGTAGACGATATGTTTTTTGGACAGTAATTCTTCTGCTGTAATGTATTAATCTTTTCATGTATGGAGTTCCCACTTATAGACAGTCAATGTAAGGCTGTAGGGAGCTTTAGGATGATATAAGATAACAGGCAACTCCAAATCACTTGAGAGTATTGCTATAAATTAACAGAAATGTCTGTAGATCTCTAGACTACTTGTTGATGTAATGTAAAAGATTATATTAATAAAACCTTTCATCTGTTTGCTTCTAAAAACCAGGTTTCAGCGTTATTCATTCTTTTTCCACCACATCGTTCTCAAGCTTTACTAACACACTGCATAAAAATAAAAAAAAATTACTTACATTTGATCACCATACATTTTTATAAACGAAGGGTTTTTTGGTTAGTGTTGTTTTGGGGGATTTTTTTAAATTATTATTATTATTTTTATTATTTATTATTTTTTTTACCTTTGTGTCATACAACAGTCCTAATCTGTAAATTATTATATAATTATTTTTAACAATTATTTAAATAATAATTTTCTAACAGGTTTTTTTTCCGTCTGAATGTAAAACAAAAAAAAACATTGGAAGAAAATAATAATAATAATAATAAGAAGAAGAAGAATAAAAAGAACAATAGCAATAATAATTAAAGTATTATTATTATTATTATTATTATTATTATTATTATTATTATTATTATTATTTATTATCACAAATACTATTTTAGCCTTTTTAACTCGTGGACAATTCATTTGCTTTTTAAAATGTGCCATATTTACACATGCGTCACACAATTTTCAATTTAAAAAAAAAGAGAGAGAAAATACAAAATAAATAAATAATCTGAATGTGTATAAATAATTTATGCATGAAAGTTTTAATGATAAAACAGACAGAATTGGAAGTGAGAAGCTCAGTACAAATATTGCTCACAGAAACCCAGCTCCTTAATAACAAATTTCGCTTTACCCTGTAATAATCTACGCGCTCGATCACACAAGGGCATGAATCCTGTCCCGTTACTGCCACGTGCCATCAGGCTAAGGACAGTGAAGCCGTTCCCCACTCAGTACTGTTTCCTCTGGGTAATAATTATGGCCTACTTCACAGCTGAAGCGCAAACAGTAAAATTCCATAGTCTGTGTGTGCGGGAACATGTTCTTATCAACACAAACACAGTTATCACAGCTGGTCTAGCAGCATTGCAAACGTAACAGTATTGTATATCAGATTTACATACAGCCTGAAACAAGGAAAGGAATGTGTTGTTTGTTTTAAACATTTAAGAAGGTTATGTTTGGGCAGCACGGTGGCTGAGTGGTTAGCACTGTCGCCTCACAGCGAGAAGGTCCTGGGTTCGAGCTCTGGGGTCCACACGGGTGCCTTTCTGTGTGGAGTTTGCATGTTCTCCCCGTGTCCGAGTGGGTTTCCTCTGGGTACTCCGGTTTCCTCCCATGGTCCAAAGACATGCTCATTAGCATTTAGGCTACCCTAAGTTGCCCATTGGTGTGAGTGGAAGAAGAAGAAGGTTATGTTCATGGGCGAGAGGTGGGGTACACCCTGGGCAGGTCGCCAATCCACCGACACACAGACAACCATTCACATTCACACCTACGGGCAATTTAGAATAGCCAATTACCTCTGAAAAAGCAGCCTCCAATACTGCTGCCACGCCCTTTGGAGGAGGCCGTAGCCCCTTTCTCTCCGCATGTCACCCCATGTGTAGGTGCACAGATGTGAATGGTGCACAGCATCTGTTGGGACTTTTGTTTAAGTGAATAAAAACAATTTATTCACTTGTTCATATTTGCGGGAGGCGGGCTACTTTTTCGTGGCCCACCCTGTAGTAGTAGTGGTCTGAGTGTGTCTTTTGCATGTATACAACAGTATACAGTATAAAATGACTGTGTCCAATGTTTGTCTAGACCAGGGGTGTCAAATCGGTCCATAAAAGGGCCGTGTGGGTGCGGGTTTTCATTCCAACCAAGCCCAACTCACACCTGAGTTAACTGAAAGCTAATCTCACCTGATTAAACAGGTGTAATCAGGTGTGGCTCCTGCTTGGTTTGGAATGAAAACCTGCCCCCACACGGCCCTTTTATGGACCGATTTGACACATGTGGTCTAGACTAAGCCTGTTGAACACACAGGTTTTCTTCATGGACACAATAATCCATCTTATTATAACCTGGCTTTGGTCTTCTGATTCTTCAGTCATCTTACTTCTCGTGAAACTTCAGGATTTATCAGGTCATCCAGAAAGATTTCAATAGTAGTAGTCTTCAGATGGTCATGCTTCGACGGAGAGGAACGCCATCAGGATGGAAGTGAAATCAGACATTGGAAAGAGATCAGAAAAGGGAGAAACAACCACGGATATCTGATGTCAGTGTTTCTGTTCCTACAGTGCCGTGTACAGGACAGGATATTTATCTCCTTTATCATTTTCTGTGGCTTAGTTGTGTTTTTATGTTCTAGATGATGATTGTGCAACTGTGTTAGGACCGGGACGTGACTTAGGCTAAGGTGTGTTTCCGCTTACACCAAAATTCGGGTTACGTCACCGTTGTAGGAACGGACCTGCTTCGTGACCCGAGGACCCCCCGTATAATAACTTTTATAATCCCTCATATAGTAACATTTTATCATTCTCTCATTGTGCAGGAACAACCGCCAGACCAGAAGTAATCTATTCCATGTTGGCTACGTTGCTCGGAATTGTTATATTTTATAGATATATCTAATGATATTCATTGCCTGGAGGGATATCAGCAGATCTGCCGAGCTTCAGTTTGTTATTAGCTGCTATTAGCTAATGATGTTGAATCCATTAAGCCAGAGTAAATCATAAGATGTCGCCCGATGATATGTTAACTATGAGCTTTTAAGTGGCTTGCCAAATGACAAACTGCTGCTGAAGTGCCTTCCTTTTAGGATCCTGCTCATGCCGTACGCAGTTAAGGGGAGTATTTCGGATTAGTACATTGCATACCCAAGGTTGCCATCCCGAAAAAGTAACTGTGTTTGACCTGGCCACCTCGCTGTACATGCTCTGGCTACACCCCAGGCTGATGATTGGATCTTTTTAGATTTCTTTTTAAATTCAGTCCTAAATAATAGAAACACCAGGTACCAATACATGTGAATAGATACAGTAAACAGCCTTTAGTTTCTTGGGTGAAGTGTGTGCAGTGTACCTGGTTAATACTCTGTATAGCTGACTTTACACAACCTGTCACTAGCTCACCGCACACAGAGCATGCTTTGCAGCACAAATGACTGCACTGTTTAAAGAATCTGCCATTTCTATAATATTATTGTCTCACAGTGGTGTAATACTTTAGATGTGTCTGATACAGTGACTTGCACCGTAATGCACCTTACTGTTCTGTAAGGAACGACGTACCACATGCACCTTAACGTGCCTTACCGTTCCATAAGGAATGCCATACGTCACGCACCTTAATGAGCCGAACTCCGTACCTTACGCACCTTAACTTTCGGTAAGGAACGCTGTACCTCACGCACCTTAACGTTGTGTAAGGAACGCCGTACCTCATGCACCTTAATGCGCCTTACCGTTCCATAAGGAACACCGTACTTCACACACTTTAATGTGCCTTACCTCTCTGTAAGGAACGCCGTATGCCATGCACCTTTATCTGCTTGCACTGGACTTTTTTTCTATGTTTACACTGGATCAGTTTTTTTTCTTTTATTAGTATTTAATGCATGCCTTGTTATTTTAAGTATCTGGAAACTGCTGGAATTTGTGAATATCCCTTGGGGAAGAACAAAGTATCTATCTATCTAACATGCTGTACTAGGCTATATTATGTAACGTGTATATTGTATATATTTTTAATCTACAAAAGCATCATCCTGTATCATGAGTTATTCTACAGAACTGGTGCTATTTGTGGTTGAAGAGGATAAGAAAAAAGTATATTAAAAATTTAGACCTTTTTAAATTTGACGTGAACTGGTAATGTCTGTATTGTACAGAAAATAGATTTTCCCACCTTAACATATACATTTAAGTTATTTTTCTGTATTTTAAGTCACATTTTAATTCAACCCCATCACAGTCATTTTGTAGTTCAACTATTAATGTTTACAATAAGTTTGGGAGCAGCCACTAGCATTGCATGCCCCTTTTAGTTAATAACATATTGTTATTAACTATAAAATAAAAGGAAAAACATAAACCGGGCGGCATGGTGGCTGAGTGGTTAGCATTGTCGCCTCACAGCAAGAAGGTCCCTGGGTTTGAGCCCCGGGTTCGGCACGGGTGCCTTTCTGTGTTCACGTGGGTTTCTTCCGGGTACTCCGGTTTCCTCTCACATTCCAAAGACATGCACAGTGGGGATTAGGCTAACTGGCGACTCTAAATTGGCCGTAGTTGTGAATGTGAGTGGTTGTCTGTCTCTGTGTGTTGCCCTGCGGTGGATTGGTGACCTGCCCAGGGTGTAACCTGCCTCTCACCCGATGTCAGATGGGATTGGCGCCAGCTTCCCCCCACGATCCTGAACAGGATAAACTGTCGTTCTTTGCGGATTATGAAGAAATTTATCGTCTAATTCACTAGTATTGTCCATAGAAATGTTTAATAATGTCATGTAATAAGATTTTACTTGACATATTTGTCATGATTTAACACACACACAGTAAAAAGAAAACACTCTTGATACTTTTTGTTTATTTATTACTGTCAAGTTATATCAGGTTTCATTCAGTTCTCACTCCACCTGGAAAAGAGCCTGATCTGAAGGATGCAAAGGGACAACTCGAATCCTCCTTTAATTGTAATTTATTGAGGTTTTAATTTTGTTTTCCAGGCAGACTTAGCAGATAATCAGTAAACAGTGGATACATAGCGGATTTGGATAGATAATAGATAGATAGTTAGCTTAGCTTAGTTTAATTCAGTTTAGTCTAGTCTAGTGTAGTGTAGTGCTATATAGTATAGTGAAGTGTAGTATAGCATAGAGGACTGTAGTATAGCATAGTGGAGTGTACTATAGTGTAGTGCAGCATAGTGTAGTATAGTGCAGTGTAGTATAGCGAAGTGTGGCGCAGTGGAGTATAGTGTTGTATAGTATAGCGTAGTGTCATGAAGTGTAGTACAGCGAAGCATAGTACAGTGTAGTGTGGTGCAGTGACATATAATGAAGTAAAATGTAGTATAGTGTGGTGTAGTATAGTGCAGTGAAGTATAGCACAGTGTAATACAGCAACATGCAGTGTAGTATAGTGCAGTGTAGTACAGCGACATGAAGTGTAGTATAGCGAAGTGTGGCGCAGTGTATTATCGTGTTGAGTAGTATAGCGTAGTGTTGTGAAGTGTAGTATAGTGTAGTACGGCGTAGTGTGGTGCAGTGAAATATAATGTAGTAAAATGTAATATAGTGTAGTGTAGTATAGTGCAGTGAAGTATAGCAGTGTAGTGCAGTGACATGAAGTGTAGTATAGTGTAGTATAGTGCAGTGTAGTACGGCGACATGAAGTGTAGTATAGTACAGTGTAGTGCAGTGCAGTATAGTGTAGCGCAATGTAGTGGTGTAGTATAGCATAGTGAAGTGTAGTGCAGTATAGTGTAGTATAGCATAGCGTAGTGTGGCATAGCATAGTGAAGGATGATAACCTTTAAAATAAAGAAAAGAGAAACAATGCATTACTGTAAGTAAAGTTCAAACTAAACATCACAACAAGCATTACATAATTTCCCATACAAACATAAATCATACCTTTACATCTTTTATACAGTATAAATTATGCCACTAATTAATGGACCTTCAGACAAACACATTGCATTATCATCAAACTAAAGATATTTTGGTGATGTAACTCAAACTGAACATTTCAGTCCCATGAATATGCAGGCAACTGATTCTCAGGAGACAGGCTGCAATTAGCATGATTAAATACTGAAGCAGGGACTTAATTTTACATTTCAAACTTAATTTTCACATTTATATTTATTTTACAGACGTCCATCTCCCTACAGGGCGCGTCTTCAGTGTCTTGACCAAGAGCTGGGAGTTCTTCTGTGTTTTATCCGAAAGATTCCTGTGGATTTCCTTTATTCACAAACTTTTCCATTTCCATGCAGGTGTGTATGCAGATGTTAAGGCTGCTACAGGAAATTCCAGGTGCTCTTTGGTTCCTAACACGCGCTGCTTGTCTCACTGCCCCCTGCAGGCTCGGAGGTTGGGAGCCGAGTGATGAGTGAATGTTTATGAATGATTCCGTGAGTGAGCATTTGAGTGAAAGAATTTTCAGTGTGCTTTGACTGGCGCAACAGTTACAATATGTTAAAAATATATATCGATGTAACAAAGCAAATCACATGAAAATCCATTTCTTTCCTCAGTAGAAATGAAGGCACTAGAGTAAGGTGACCAGATTTCTGGGAAGAAAACCGGGGACATTTCAGTGTTCAGCAGAAAAAATAACACTAGAACCTCATTTTTTTTTTAACTCTTAGCAAGGGGGGGGGGGGGGGGTTGT
>JAQLOM010000004.1:13872384-13884105 GCA_030068315.1 Chrysichthys thysi
ATATATACACACACAATATAAGTACATACTTCTTGATATATTTGCATATCAAATGCAAGAAATTTGCATTTTGCAGTAATTGGGCAAAAAAAAAAACAATCCAGCTGTACAATTTTTATTTATTTATTTATTTTTTGCTCCCCTTGTTATGATGGTCCAACTTACGATTTTTCAAAGTTACGATGACGGTTGCGATACTCAAAAAATTGTAAAATATTTATAAAATATTGAAGAATCGTTGGCAGGCCAGCGTTACAGAGTATGACGTGCAATACATTCGGACGACACCTGGAAGTACGCGTCACTTGCCTTGCGTGATGCCTCGCTCTTTCCCGCAACTCACGAAGTTACCTTGTGTATCGGTGTACTGTAGAGTGCATTACCGCATGTTTTTTTTGTGTGCTTCAAGAGTTAATTTTAATTCAAAAGCATGTCTTCTAAACACCCCAGGATGTCTCCTACAGGAAAAGACTCCTCGGTAGGCTAGTCTACACTAGGATAAGATACCTAAGCTAGGGTAAGCAGTGACCTATGACATGCGACATACGATATTTTCCACTTATGATGGGTATAGCAGAACGCGTCTCCATCATAACTTGAGGACCACCTGTAGGAGTCTAATGTGGGACTGCGATTCGATTCAATGGCTTTAACCCCAGAAGACTTCACAGTCCTTCAGTTACACTGTAATGATACATAATTGAAAGTATGGTACAGATAGCTTCCTCTAAGCCCAAATTGTAGCCCAGGTATGCATACATCACCTCACGAAGATTGCCGTACCAGCTATTTTCCAGTTACGGTTTTGCAGAAAAGCTGAACATTCCATGTACGATTAAGACTGTTTGTTTTTTTTTGTTTTTTTTTCATAAACAAAAGAATTCCTAAAGAGGTCCATTAATGCGATTTACAGGATTGCAAACCCAAACGACTTCCCAGTCATTATAGACAGCTGAAACGGGACATTGATCGTTTGCTGCACTGTAAATCATTTAGTCAGAATGGGTTGTTTTTAGAAAAAACAATAATTAAAAAGGAGGACACTGAGGGGAAATGGGTGCATCTGCACCTTTTTTGGGGTTTTTTCCCCCCAGTTTCAGCCTGAACTGAAAAATTCCCCTGTACATAAGTACGTTTCAACCTTTCAACGTTCCACTCTTCACTTGGCTTTGACCCAAACCTGCATGACTGTCCTTGCCAGAGTCGCTCCGTATTTGGTACAATCCGGTCTGTACCACATCGCCGCACACAAAGCTCCTCTCTCCAGCACCTTTATTGGGATTCTTTAACGTGAATTCAATCTCAAAGACCAAAGTGCAGGGCAAAACACTAATCCGGCACATGGTAGATCTTAAAAAAGGAATCTCACAATGAACAGACTATTTCAGCCGCATACAATCTCTCTCTCTCTCTCGCTGTGGTTTTATGCCTCGGTGTTTTTCGGCTAGGAGTGGATGCACAGGATGGCATTAATGATCCATCTCCATGCTGTTGATTACAGAGCACTGTGTGCCTAAAAACAGGTATCATGTCAGGCACTGGACATCCACAATGTAGCCTTCAATCTTGAGAGGATCTCACTGCGATATGCAACCTACTCTCTCTCTCTCAGCACCGCAGATGCACTATGAAAGTCAGTGAAGATTTAATACTATGTCTTTCGCCAGATGTTTGAGTGAGGGTTTTTTTTTGTTTTTTGTTTTTTTTTAAGAAATATGTTTACACATGCAAAGGGAATGCGTGCTCTTTCTACCGCTGGGCCATATGCCAAAAAGATTAAAAAAAGAAGAAAAAGAAAAGAAAACAAGAAAGAAAGACCTTATGAATGTGTTAAACTTAACAAATACAGCTATTAGCAGAGTGCTAACATAAATAGTTATCCTGGCAGCTCAGACAGGAATCCAAACTGATGTCAACCTGAAATTTCCTTATTGTATTCCCCAATAACAGTTAGCTGTTAACCCCAACTGGCCCATATACTGATCCTTTCATCTCGAAGCACATTCGATTTCATGATCCTCGTTTCTGGGACCTGTCCAGCAATAAGTGCAAAGAAATGCAATAAAAGGGCCCTTGAAATGGGGATTTTCTTGGCTACTCAGTGTCACAGGATCTCAAACAAACTGTTGGTCAAAGCCAGATATGGTAGGCAGGCAAATTAGAGCAGCTTTAAAGCAGTTTGGTGGAACCGTATGAGAGGGAGTTGGGTCCAATCAGGCTCACGTTACCTAAACATGCGATCCGCCTGGTGTTTCAGCCCTATGGAGGAGGACCAGTGGTTAACCACAAGAGGAAGTGTTCTCTATCATATGTTAAAGAAATGATATACTTCCTGTTTCTTCGTCATGATCTTCTAAAGCAGGAATAGGATCACTCAGGGAGCGAGATGGGAAGAAACAGGAAACCCCTTCGTACACATCCACACCCAGACCCTGAGGGTTGAACTGTGTCTCGCAGAACCTGGACCACTTGTGGTTACTTGGTCAGTCTCTATTTCTGCCTCTGTATCTGATCTGTGGGTGGGTATTGTGTGTGCGAGGATGGAAATGAAATTATTACACGTTGCCCCTTTTTAAAAAAGAAATTCACTGGTGCATCATAATGTGAAGATGGTTTTAATAATATTAAAATAATCATGTGACCATTTGTGGTTGATCAGCGATATTTTTATTGAATTGTTATGAACCTATTTAACCGAGCATCTGAATCGAATGCAATTCAATCCGAACCTCAATAACTCGGGAAACAAAAAGGCCCATGAAATAATGCCTTAATGATAATAATAATAATAATAATAATAATAATAATAATAATAATAATAATGTGTGCTTGCTCTGCAGGCACACTATACTATTATTCTTCTTAAGTTTTATTCTTCTTATTTTTATTATTCCGTTCACCCGTTTTTTCGGCCCCCTACTCCTCCTAGGGCTTTGGAGCTAGAGACACTGTTCCATCTCTGAGACGTCCGTGCTGATCCAGGCATGATAGCTCGTTCACATGGTGACATTACCCCTTGTTGTTCGTTCGGTATTCTCATTTTTCTGTGAAATTCTGCGAAAAACTGGCGATCTCTAGGACCTTGAGGAGTTATTAGTGTGCTTTTCCACACAATTCTGTGCCAAAACCGGCACTCTCTAATACCTTGAGGAGTTATTAGAGTGCTGCTGGTGCTGGCAACATTTGAGCAAGCACACTTTGCATTTTTTTTCTGTAGAAATGCAGTCTCGTTATTATTATTATTATGATGAATTTTGTTTTTTATTTATTTTTTTTTTATTATTTTTTTTTTTTTAACTTGGACCTGATGGGTTCTGCTGGTAGAATGCTGAGGGGGAAAAAGCTGCAGGGCTCCAATAAATAGGTAAAATATTATTATACACCCTGAAGTAATGAGCCGACGTTTCACAGGGTTATATTAAGTTCATAAAATAAATCTGCACTGAGAGACTCGGAGGAATTTATACTGCAGTTAAAGGGTTTCCCTGGCTACAAAGAGTTTCAAAAGGCTTTTTCAAAAAAAAAAGAAAGAAAGAAAGAAAGAAAAAGAAAAGAAAAGGGGGAAAAGGAAGAAGAAGGACTGCTCTTGAAATTGTACTTGCTGGAAGTTGGTCCTTTTCTCAGGGTTGTTCGCTCCAAGTGACGGTTTTTGTGTATCAAGAGCGCACGTACAGCTGCAGTCCTGGCGAAACTCCTAACACGACTTTAGACTTTACGATTTCCTCAGAAGAACTGGAAAATAATGCCTTCTGGATGTCTGTTTTTTTTTTTTCTTTGTTTTTTGTCAACTACATCTCAACTCAATTTTTCTACTAAAAAGCACTTCTAAGTATGAAGGATTGTCGTGGGTTCTTTGGATGGCTAAGGGTTCTAGCATTGTAAAGGATTCTTTGAGAAAATTAGCACCCAGGTGTAGGGTTCTAAACCTTTACACCTGTAATGAGTCTAGATGGACACAAGTGAAAACCGTAAGTGGAACCTGGTACAATTTTAATACAGAAGTCTAAGCCTGTGCTCACACCTGTGGCCGGAGGTCATTCGTTTTTAATGAGAACTAGCCATTTCCACGGACTGAGCGTGACGCGGCTGTTAGCGATGGTAAGTCGGCGGGGCGAGTGACCTGCCAAAGTTGAGCTATGCTTTAATTTTTAGCAATTGAGAAGTGATTTTCCAGCGACTGACAGGAGAGAGTGACGACGGTATATGTCACGTTTATGTTTTCATGTTTCTGGATCCATATTTTGTTACTACTACTGGTCGGAAATAAATTAACGTCAGGGATTTTGCCGTTCTGTTTCAGTGACCTCTTGGGTAAAAGTCACATTTTGTGAGAGCATAATATAGTTTAAGGGCCATTCGACTGGATAGTGACTAGCATGGATAGTCTTTATAGTCTTCCCAGAATTGTTTTTATTAGAAATTTATATAGGATATATATACTGGAGCTTCTGAAGCGAGTTTGGGTGGATATTGCACTAGTCTGGCACGCCCAGTAGTAAACTCAGCAGTAAAGGATGTCATAAGATGTTGCTAAGTACTGTAAGAGTTCATTCAACCCTGTAGTGGCTGATTAAACAATAATACAAGGCTCAGAGGATTCAGTTATTTTAGACGTGCACATCGCTTCCGCGTTAATCGACACTTCAGGTTCTTTTATTTTTTGTACGTCCAACGCGAGTTTATTTGTGTATTTTCAAAACCGTCACCCGAGTTCAGGCTCGACCCTGGGTCGAAATCCTGTCCCGTGTGATTGAATCTAGTTAATTTAATACCGGATTTATTTCTTCCTGAAAGTGCCAACATCTTTATGAGATTTCAAAATAATGTGAATTGATCACACTTACTCTGCAGGAGTCAAACTTAGCAGTTAGAAACGTGTTCAGATTCAATTCAGCAAACCATCTATCCAGCCATGGGGCTGACTTTCGCGCGAGAGGCGGGGCACACCTTGGGCAATTTAGCACAAAGATGAACAGCTGTTCACACCAACATACACGCTTATGGGTAGCCAGTTGACCTAATCTGAACGTCTTTGGGACGTCGGAGGAATGTCGACGTATCCAGAGGAAACCCATGCAGAGAACATGCAAACTTAGAAAACACAACGTTCGAACCCAGAGCCTTCTGGGTGTTAGGAGAGCGAAAAATACCGATACATAATTTGATCGAAAACTAAATATTTTTATGTGACCTATACAAGATGCAGTATGCTCTTTTAAATCTGACTCTTACTTTATTTTTTTTTTCCCCCCAATCTATACACAGTGGTACCTCTGGCCACGACTATGATTCGTTCCAAAACTCTGGTCGTCACCCGAACCTAATTCCTCCATGGGATTGTATGTAGATACTATTACGCTGTTCCGCTGTGAACTGCATGTAAATATTGGGTTGTGGGTTTATTTTTTTTTTAAAGATTTTTAAGCACAAAATAACTCATTGTACCACAGAATGCCAAGTGTAATAGTAAACTAAATGTAAAAAACCTTGAACAGAGAAAACTAACATTGCACAAGTCCGTATTAGACCTCTACGAACTGTTCGCTGTAAACATTTAATCAGTTTTAAGCACAGAAAAAAAATAACTAAGTTTCAACAATCCTTAATTATACAAAAACTTCCTGTAAACAACCAAGAACACGAACCTTGCATGAGTCGACTAACTTCTGGCGTTAAGGAAGTGAAGGCGGATGGAAGATGGGCGGGGAGGAGGTTACTGTACAGCCAATGAACGCACGTCTGAGCGAGACCGATTAAAGGGACACGTGTGTCTTTGTTAGGAACGCAATTGCGCAATACGCAAACAGAAAATGGGAACACATTGGCACGTACGAAGCGGAAGGGGGACACGGCGGAGGCTGTGTTTGTTCGCCACCTGATTATGTGGTCGCGACCAGGTGCAAAATTTTGCCGAATTTTTTGTCTGGGAACCGATTTGTTCGTGTTCGGAAGCGTTCGTGACCAGTACTGTATTCTAGTGTATTCATTCAGCATCCAGGCCTAGAGATATCTCTAGATACATCTCCATACACCTGGGCATCTAATACCCTAGTCCTGAGGGCAACACATGCCAACCAGAGATGATCAGAAAGTCAGTTTGTCAGTTCAGAAAGCTTCATGTTTTCTCTTACTTGATGGGATGATGATAAAACCCGAGTTTAGAGCATGGTCAGTGTGACCATAATCTTTACACAGGAATGTTTTAAGAGGCGTTTCGTGGTCAAGGAGATCCTGGGGATGCTGTGGAGATGCATTCAGCACATGGACACACTGTATAGCTGTCAGGACAGGACAGGACAGGACAGGACAGCACACAGGTCCTTTAACCCACACCAGGGCCAGAGTGAACCTGGGACAATGACCAGTCCGCTTTATTACCCAGAATGCACCCGTTTGTTCAGGGGGAGGACAAGAAAAAAACGAGGAAAGACACCTAAAACAACAACAACAACAACAACAACAAGAACTCTGAGCCAGCGCCGGGGCCGTGTTGCCATGGCGACCGTTAACTCTTCCCTCCCAACTTTTCCTAAGTGCGTAGTGAGCTTGTGTAGTGCACAGGGACGCGTTTTATTATTATTATTATTATTATTAATTTTTTTTTTTTTATTTCCAACCTCTGGTGCATGCATTTATCTCATCAAGCGAAATAAATAAATAAATAATGATAATAATAAATCAGGATCCTGGTGCACTGACTACCCAGCGCGTGTCACCAGACAAGTCCCACATATACCCATATTCCTGTAAGGAGTCGCGCGTGCAGCAGTTTTATACTTTACTTTGAGAAAGCCGGAGAATTAAAGCGCTTTCTTACCGATATCCGAGTTGCAGAAGGCGTCCTGCGGGTGCGTGAGCGCGCACGAGCAAGCCTCCAGCTCGTGCACGCGCAAGCTGCAGAACACCAACAGCAGGCTGAGCAGCTGGCAGCAGGCTCTCATGGTCGCTTCGGGAGTTGTTTATTCGCCTCGAGGAGCCGCTTTCTCCTGTTGAACGGGTTTTTCTTTATCTCTGTGTGTGTGTGTGGTTGTGTGGTTGTGTGTGTGTGTGTGTGTGTAGCTGTGTGTGTTGTCCTCTTCCGCTGATCTGGAGAAGTGCGCGCGCTGAGGTGAGCGCTCTGTGTACGCGTGCGGCGTTTGTGAGTGCGTGTGAGCGCGTGTGTGTGTGCGCGCGCAAGAGAGACTGTGTGTGAGAGAGAGAGCGCGCGCGGCGCTCGTGTTATAGTTGGCGCAGCTGCGTAACGCCCCCCACAGGCGTCGCGGCTCGCAGCCAATCAGCGCGTCGATGATGCCGTGCTATTTAAACATGGAGGGATGTGACATATTGAGTGTTAACTTCACAACTGGCTGTCCTGAGAGGTCGTGAGGAAGATGTGCTTCACCACCTCACCACCGGGAGCCAGGAAGAAAGGCTTCGGGAATCAAACAAACAAACAAACAAAATAGATAAAATCACATCGTGCTGTGTGTTAAAGTTTGTCCAAACACTGTGTCACAGAAGCACAGCAAACACTAGGGGTTACTGGACGTCTGAGGTAAACCTGAGGTAAACATTCAGGACGTTTACTGGTAATAGTCGTGTCCTGGGTGTGCAGTGGAGTGGAAATGGGTCTGGGTGGAAACACCATGGGTGTAGTTTTATCAAAATCAAATAAAGTACAAACTGAGGGGGAGACATGATGGCTAAGTGGTTAGCACTGTGGCCTCACAACAAGAAGGTCCAGGGTTCGATCCCTGGGGTCAACCTGAGCACCTTTCTGTGTGGGTTTCCTCTGGGTACTCTGGTTTCCTCCCAACAGTCTAAATCATCCAAGTGATGTTTTGAATGATACTTTGTTAATCCCTGAGGAAATTATGTGGTCACAGGTGCTCCAGAACAGGAGGAAAGAAAGAAAGAAGTACATTTTTACAGGTTAAGATACCCATTCTCTACCCTCATGTTAATTTAAAATAACTAAACACACAACAAATAATAAGTAAAAGATAAGAATGTAAGAAAAAATAATCGGGGAGCAACTGAAACAGGATGCATGACGGCTGGCGCATGCGCACAATCACCTCAAGAAGGTCCTGGGTTCGATCTCCGGGGTCAACACAGGCGCCTTTCTGTGTGGAGTTTGCATGTTGTCCTTGTGGGTTTCCTCCCACAGTTCAAAGACATGGCCAGAGGGGATTAATGTACAATGCAATAAAATTAAAAAAAGAGCTAAAGTAAGTCCATGATTGTCGTTTAACCCTCCTGTGATGTCCCTTGCTCAGGAAGAGCAGTCATGTGCCTGGGGCAGTTCGACCCGGGGCATGGGTAAATATCCAAAAGTGCAAGAAATCCCAAAAAATCCCAATAAACATTGTTTCTGTCTCATTACTCACTCCATTCCAAGCAGTTGGACGCTGTTAAGTATGCGTGTACAATAACTGTTTCTTTTTCTTTCAGAATTTTTTTTTCCCCTCACTATTACTATTTTAGTTCCTTGTTCCTTTAGTTCCTACCAAACACTTTCATGTTTTCATGAGGAGCTATTTTTGTGCACAGGGACATTGTCATGCTGGAGCAGGTTTGGGCCTCTTAGTTCCAGTGAAGGGAAACTGTAATGCTGCAACTTAGAAAGACATCCTAAACAATTGTGTGCTTCCAACTCTGTGGCGGCAGTTTAGAGAGGAACAACATATTGGTATGATGGTAGGGCGTTCATATACTTTTGGTTATAAAGCGTATACACTACTTCAAATTGTATAAACTGTACTGAACTGTCTTTTTTGTCTTTATCATTCTTTTACACTGTGTAGACAAACTTTTGGCTCAAACAGTATATTTACTTGACCGACACTTCCAAGATTATTTACAGGGCACTATATTTACCATAGTAGTATGCATGTTTAAGAGATGACATACTATTGTGACATATCTTTATCCCCCTCCCCCCAAAGAATTTAACACTGTACTATATTGTTTTTAAATGAAGTCTAGGTGTGTTTTGTAGTAGATTTAGAGACGCCATTGTTTACTATGATCGTATGCAATGTAAAGCCTGGCTGCGCTGTAGTTGTACTGTAGCAGCTCTATGCTTAATTAATTAATTAATTATTTTCTGGTGGTGCCGTTTTGGCGTCAGAACGCTAATATGTGTTTTGACACACGTCCGAGGAAATGGTGTGTGGAATTAGTATTTTCTGTAAATACATAGATAGATAGATAGATAGATAGATAGATAGATAGATAGATAGATAGATAGATAGATAGATAGATAGATAGATAACTTCCCTGAGGCTAGATCAGATTTGGTTACTGTAATACTGTATATTTTGCAACACTTAATTTGATATGCAGCGCTCTGAGCATTAGAGAATGCACTTAAGGCAAAGAAGGAAAATGTTCACGCTTCTCGTAATCTGCCACGTTACCGTTTCTCTGCTCTTACCATTGCCTCGAATGCAGACAAGCACAGCCTCCCAATAAGGTAAAACTGCATTGAGCAAGCCCCCCCCCAATCCTCCGCAGGGAACTTGAATTCTTGAATTAATCAAATTAGGCTTAATCCTTTCTTCGCCCCCCTCTCCTTGTGCTTTATGTAAGTGTTTAGAAGTGTATAGCAGAGATATCGCTCCGAAGGCGTGATCCTTGGAGTTCAAGCCACAGGCTTGTGTAACTCCAGTGGGAGTGATCCAAGGCACTCGACCTCTGACTCCTCAGCCCTGACACTCATTCACTCTTGCGGTCTTTAAATGGTTTGGACGAAGGGACCATGCTCTGTCGTTCTTCTCAGAACGAATGATTAATCTGCGTTGCTTAAAGTGTAGTGAAGAATATTGGAATAGTAGTATGTAAGTATACAAAGTACAAGTTTTGTGTTCAATGCTCAGGAAAGTCTGACTAAAAAGTGAGACATGTTTGCTGTGTGACTTCAGGGGAAGCAAAATTTAAAGTGAATTAATCCTGGGTTTTGTTCATTTATACTAATTTGTGAAATGACCTCATTTAATGCGTCAAGCAGCTAGACAGAGTAGCATTATGGACCGTATAAACAGGATGTTTCTACTTTATATAATATGAGTTTGTGTAGAAGGTAATAAAAGCTGAAGTATTAGATAGACCTCGGAAAACATAAAGGCTGATACAGTTAGAACATCTGATAACCATTTTTGCATTTCCCAAGAAAAATATGAAGCATATGGATAAATAATTAATAATGTATAACAGAGCGGTCGCCATGTCTGTGTCAGGTTTGGAAATAAAACGTACCAGAGAATACTTATTTGTGTTGTGTTTGTGTATGTCTCCAGTGTGGCCTGCGCAATCAGTGTTGTATTCTTTCTTTTTTTCTTTCTTTTTTCAAATGTAAAACCCAACAACCCATGATGGTTCTGCTTTATTCTAATGATTTCCAGAACCATACACCATGGTGCGAGCAAAGAAACTAATTGGGAATGTTTGACCCTACTTGATTGATCCTTTCCAATTTGTCTTTCTTCTTCTTCTTTATATAGGCTGCCGTGACTTATAAAGATCATGCGTACAGGAGCATATGGTTTTAATAAACGTGTTTTTGGAGTAAGAAAGAAGAAATTGTTGAGAATTATACTCGCATAAAGTAGACCCTCGGCTCGCAAACGCTTCGGATGGCGAACGAATCGACCTACGAACTAAATTCCTGAATAGATTTTGGACTGACTAATGAACAAATCCTCAACCTATGTATACGAAGCTAAACCACACTTCGCGGCACAAACATTCAGCTCTGGTCAAGCACTCGTTCAACACATTTTTTCGTTTTTTCGTTGTGTTTCTCTGCATTTTTGCTCTATAAGCTTCATTATGGGTCCCCAAGAAAGTGGAAATGGTAGTGAGAGTAAGAAGCCTAAGCGTATAACAGTTGAAATAAAGAAAGAAATAATCGCAAAACATGAGAACCGCCACCATATCCCACCGTCCACCGTCCACCTACGCCAGGAACTACTTATCCACCGCAAAGATAACGTGCATTAAAATCATCTGTTTATTTAACAAATCGGTTCATAAACAGAGTCTCAGAACGAATTAAATTCATGAGTCAAGGTCCCACTGTACATGCATTCTGTGTGACCACAAGGCCTGCTTTAAACTAACCCAGTAAGTAAGCTGTCATTAATTTAAGTGCTCTGAGCGTTTAGTTTTACAGTAGCAGTTTAAAGTATCTATTACACCTTTTTGACCTGTTGAACCACATTTATGAGGCAGTATGAATTGCATAAGCAGCACCAATTCTGAGAATTGTGCCAGCTTTTTTCTCCTAAAGCACTTTTTCATTTGTCTTCAGCGGCCATTGCATGCATGCCATTGGTCCTCTCGTAGTCTTTCACAAAGATGCGGACTCATTGAGAAATACACAAGGAACGCAACGGTACCTCCCCACATTCTGCTTGTGAATTCTGTTGTGCAATGCGGCTGCTTTTGCAACAGAACCGAGTTTAACATTTCATGCAAAAAAAATAGTCAACGCTCATGCTTATCAACACCATGCAGCAGTTTCCTGTGTGATGCTGTGTCTATTCTGAACCCAGCTTCTCATGTATGCTTTGTTTGACATGGAATTCATATTGATGTTTAGCATGTTAGGTGTTTTTATTTTTTCAGTCACTACGCCATCCTCTACGATTACAAGGCCCAGGAATATCTATGTATTTATGTATCTATTGATCTACAGTACCTATGGTATGTGTGTATGTGTATATATATATATATATA
>JAQLOM010000004.1:13977863-13988666 GCA_030068315.1 Chrysichthys thysi
TATCTATCTATCTATCTATCTATCTATCTATCTATCTATCTATCTATCTATCTATCTATCTATCTATCTATCTCATCGTTACATTACAGCATTTCTTTACGTGTGCCTAAGACTTTTGCAGAGAAATCTCTATAGAAATCTATCTTTAAACGTGTGTGTGTGTGTGTGTGTGTTTATGCTTGAACTCCGAGCCACCTAACCCCCAGCCACCTACCCCTCCATATTCATACAGACTGCTTGAGCTCCTGTGTGTGAGACGATGCATGGCGTAGTTATGAAGACTGCTATTAATTCCGAATAAGAATCAAACGCATCATGGTTTACGCCGTAGTGAATAATGTAGTAACCGCTGGTCACGATATCAGTCTTTCCAGACTGAGACTAACGACGGTTAAAGGGGGAAAGGGGGCGAGAGAGGGCGAATGTGTTCTCCGTAACACCTGGATGTTCTTGGTCTGTGTGCAGCCCTGTGCAGTTGGATGACTTTGAGGCTTACATCAAAGACATGAGCAAAGACTCTGCGTACAAGTTCTCCCTGCAGTTCGAAGTAAGGATACACGTGTTTGTTTGTTTGTTTGTTTGTTTGTTTTTGGATATAACATGATCCGATTGGATGAGTTTTATCAGTTATAAAGTTTTTACACGTCTCCTCGGTGATACAAGTAATTAAGTAAGTAAATAAATAAAACCTCACATCCAGACAGCAGAACAATGACCACGGGAACAGGTTGGACGCGGATTTTTTCGCCACGTCGCCGTACACGATCAAGCTCGGTTTCCAATCGGTCGGAGAGACGCCAGAGTAGAGACAAGACGCTGGCTCTTATTTCAATAACAGCTCCGAGAACGAATAAAAAAACCAAACAACAACAACAAAAAAACCCCTATAAAATACCAGTGTTTTGTTTGGTGGGGGAGGGGCAGCTCATTGGTTAGGGTAGGATGCTGGACTATTACTTGGACGATTGTAGGTTCAAATCCCAGCACCACCACACTGCCACCGCCGGGGCTCGGGGTGATTAATCCTCAGCTGATCAGCGTAAGGTGGTCTGGATAAGGGCAGCTGCTGTAAATGTAATTCAGGAAGTGTTTAATATCTAGGAGAGGGTGCACTGATACGTGCACTACGAGTAGGGTTAGGTATCGTTCACTTAGACCTCACCCAGAACCAGTGCCGGTAGCCAACAGTACAGTACAACCTGTACAGTGGGACCTCGGTATTCGACGCTAACTGGTTCCAGACGTGACGCCGAATACCAAGGAATGTTTCCCCATAAGAAATAATGTAAATCAAAATAATTGGTTCACTGCATCCTAAGATCCCCGATATTGTCCCCTGTTTTGTGGACATTTCACTCATAAGTGACGATCCTATTAACCCTTTCAGTGCAGGAGTCGACTAAAGTTGACATGTAGGGGTCTGGTGCTACGGCCATGCGAACATGTCGACAAAATGAAATAGTTCAGTTGTCGCTAGGCGGCGACATTCCAGGTAATTTTTAGTAATATACTGCTCCTGTTGTGGGTCAGAGTACCATCTGGAGCATATTGTTGACGAGCTATATTACGATATGCAGTAAAAATGCCGGGGAAAGGAAAGTGGAGCAAGGAGGAGGTTCTGAAATTAGTGCAGAATGATCTATCTGACGGATGTGGAGGTGGATAGTGAGAGTGAAAGGGCTTCTAGCGATCTTGAAACTGACCCTGCAGGGCCGTCTACAAGGGGAAAAACTCGTCAAGCTTCCTCTCGTTCGACCCGGATTTACACACAAAATATTCAGCACTGGGGCAGAGTAAAAAAAAAAATTTTTTTCAGCGCCGAAAGGGTTAAACATAAACATAAACGAACCCTATTAAACACTGTTTTGAATAAAAGTTGAGAATTTGATATTTTTCGGCGAGATCAGTCACACACACCTCTTTCATATTTCGCCCCGATTTCTTTTTGACCCTCAGTGAATGTTCTCACGGCTTTTCTCTCGGCCCCAGTGCTGCCTGAACTCCCTTTCTTGTTAGACAGGGTTACCGTATTTAACCGTGAAACACTAAACAAAACACACCTGGGGTTATGGAGCGGTCACTCACAGATGATGCGCACACTACGGATGCGACGCTCTGTCTGATTCGGCTTTGTTTACGCCGGGCGTACGGGGTACGAGATGGGGCGTGATTAAACAAAAAAAAAAGTAGTTCCTAATAAGTGGTTTTTAGCAGTAAAAAGCACTAAAATACTTTTAAAAAACCGAGCCTTTTTGGGAGAAAATCACTTGTAAATTTACGTTTGGTCCGAATTTTCTTCAAAATATCAATATATTTGTTGAAATCCGTGGAAATCGTGAAAAATCCTGAAAAAACATGAAACCGCTTGTCAAGTCGAACACCGCACCGATAGTGATTTCCAAAGGAAAAGAAATCCAACAAAATCGTGTCCAATACAAATTTCGTCGAATAATGAGGACGTCGGATACCAAGGTACCGCTGTACTTCACTTTCTCCGAAATAACAAAAGACAGAATTCTACAAAAAAAAAAAAAAAAAAGGTCCAAACTTCCCAATTTCAACATTTTACACACCACACAAATTCGAACCCCACCTTCAGCACCATGCGGTGCTCCGCACTCCTGACCGAATTCGCTCCGTTTGCCACCCAGTCCTAGTTCTGAGACGAAATCCAGCACGCAGCACCACTTACACATCTTTATTTTTATTTTTTTTCCCTGACCAAATAAGGTGACCTCTGTATAGACAGTCACGGACTGAAATGATCCGACGGCAAAAAAAACCCCAATCGATCAAAAAATGGAGAATAAACATTGACGCGGAAATCATAGGGACAAAACGCCCCACGTACGTTTACTCCCATCCAAATAATACGATCTTGTCATTTGTTGCCCACCGAACCCGTTCCACTCCGAGGTGGACGAGGACGCGTCCTCCTGCGCGTTAGATGGCGTGATCTGTGTTCACGGTGACGTAGACAAATCTCTGTGTTTTTTTTTTTCAAAGGAGCTGAAGAGCGTCGGCCTGGACCTTTCCCACGATGCCGCAGATCTGCCAGTGAACAGACCCAAGAACCGCTACACCAACATCTTACCCTGTGAGTGTTCGTCTCTCACATGTAGACTTTGCGGAACAGGAGTGATACCGATACGCCACACACACACACACACACACACACACACACACACACACACACACACCAGCCAGGTGGCACGAGACAGCTGTCACTACTGTCTCCCGTATTGTCTGCTTCGTTTATTGTTCATGAAGTAATCACGCTGACGAACTGAAACCCATTTTTTCAACCAGACGACTTCAGCCGCGTGAAGCTGATCTCTATGCACAACGACGAAGGCTCCGACTACATCAACGCCAACTACATCCCGGTGAGTACTTACACCTCACCTGGCTAGAGCACGTACACAACGCGAATGAAACTCAACGCATTTAGAAAGCTAGCATGCGAGGATGATTTTCTTGGCTACAGGGCTACAAGTCGGCTCGCGAGTACATCGCCACGCAGGGGCCGCTCCCGGAGACGCGCAACGACTTCTGGAAGATGGTGATGCAGCAGAACTCGCGCGTCATCGTCATGCTGACTCAGTGCAACGAACGGCGCAGGGTCGGTATCCCTAACACACCTTGTGTTCAGTTAAAATACAAAGGCCGAAACGTTTTATCGTGGTTTTTTTTTTGGGAAACGTGGTTTATTCAGGACTAGACGATGCTGAAAATTCTCTCCTCAGTCACCCAAATAAATGAAAATAATGATTAAATTATGATTCGATTAATTATTCAATACTCAGTGGTCGTTTTGTTCCACTGCAAGCATTTTAAAACGGGTAGAAAATCCTGGAAAAAAGAAACCCATCTTTTGTACATGATGAATTGATCTAGTTTTTATTCTTATAATAAACAATAAAAGATTTGAATAAACCACGTATAAGATTTAGAAAATATCTGTATTTGGGATTTCTAGGCAGTTTTACTCATTTCAGGCTTGAAACAGTCCTACTTTTCGCATTTGAGGCGTAGAGGAGTAAAAATAGGCTTCATAAATCAACATCAAACATAATTTATTTTCCTAATACTTGGTTCATTGCAATTTCATAATATGAAACAATGGACCGATCTGACTCGATTCTTAGAATTTCATTCTTTTGATCCTTGGAGGTCTTTAATAACAGCTGTAACCGTTTCTGTCGCATGAAATGAGATAAAATTGGATTGAATTAGGTTTATTCACTGCGCAGAGCAGAATATCACGAGGTTTAGGCGCAGTGAAAAAATATTGTGAAAGACCAAAACGTTTTGAAAGACCAAGCGACGTTTTTGTCTTCACAAAGAATAAAATGCAAAACATTTATAGATATGATTTAAAAAAAAAAAGAAATGAATCAAAAGCACTTAACTAGCCTGATGGCTAATAATACAGTGTGAGGCTGTTTAGAGGGGTGTGTGTGTGTGTGTGTGTGTGTGTGTGTGTGTGTGTGTGTGTGTGTGTGTGTGTGTGTGTGTGTGTGTGCGCACATGCACATAAGTTTGATTGGTGCTTTTATTCCCAGCGACCCCTGAGAAATCTCCCACTGAGAGAACACTGCACCTTCCTCGAGTCCATCTTCTGAATAATTCTCATCTGTTTGTTTAGTAGATGTAATTGGTGCACATCTGCACAGATGTCTACTGTCGTCTTTTTTTTATTTGGGGCTAATCCTACCTTTGGGGATTCTCTCGCAGGTGAAGTGCGATCATTACTGGCCGTTCACGGACGAGCCCGTGTCCTACGGCGAGATCACGGTGGAGATGCTGTCTGAAAGCGAGTCTCCTGAATGGACCGTCAGGAACTTCCGCCTCGGCTACGTGAGTGTCATCCGAGGGACTCGGCAGAGAGAAAAGAGACGCTCCATTAGATCCGTTTCACAATCTAGCCGATTCATTACCGTGCAGGTGTTTTTTTTCCCTTCAGCCTCCCCTCTAGCCAGATGTGTGGGCTGTTTTTTTTAGGGTTTTGATTGCGATGCTGTGAGATGAAAGTGCGAGCTCCCGAAGTGTTAAACATAGCTCACACTAACAGCTAGTTGTGTGTCTTGTGAGACACGGTGGTGGAGCGTTGCCTGAGGCGCCATGTATGTGCTCTTTTGACTCATGACTCTCTCTCGCTTTCTCTCACGCTCCAGGCTGACGAGGTGCAGGACGTGCTGCATTTCAACTACACCTCCTGGCCCGATCACGGTGTGCCCACAGTGAACGCCATCGAAAGCATCCTGCAGTTTGTGCAGTTAGTGCGCCAGCAGGTCAACAGAACCAAAGGACCAGTTACGGTCCACTGCAGGTGAGGACACGGAGCTGGACTTGCACAGTATATACGAGGGAGAATCAAAAAGTCAAGGCAATTTTAAAATGACGCGATAACCCCGAGCGCAAAGCATGGAGTGGAGGCGTCCGTCTAGTCCAGGGAAGAAGAAGAAGAAACTCAAAAGTCCGTCCTCCTCCAATAAAATCATGTTAACGCTCTTTGGGGACATGAAGGTTCCTATTCTGGGGCATTTCCAAGCATGTGGACAAACAGTGAACAGTGTAAATTCCTGTGCATCGCTGTGAAATCAGCTTCAACCTGCAATTCGCAGCAAAAGAAGAGGAACGCTGTCCAAAACAGTCTTGCTTCACCATGACAATGAACGTCCTCATACAGCAGCAAGGACAGTAGAGACAGGGTAACGGCTCGGGTCACAACGTCTCTCACGTCCTCCTTACAGCCCGGATCTGGTGCCGAGCCATTATCACATCTTCAGTCCCCTGAAGGAGGCGCTGCGTGGTCACAGATTCACCTCTGATGATGAAGTAAAGGAAGCGGGGCTCACCTGGCTTCGGGAGCAGAAGAACAACTTCTTCTCTGCAGGAATCCAGGAGCTCGGTGAACGATACGTCAAATGCGTCGTCTCGCATGGGGACTACGTGGAACAGCGACATGTTCAGGCTCTCACAGTTACTTCGGTTAAAGCCGTTAAATGGATTTTGCCTTTACTTTTTGATTCCCCCTCACATATTATCCATGTACAAAAATGCAAACGAAATATTGTCGTCTTGTCATCTAAAGCGATCAGCCGTAACGGTAAACCCTCGGACAGGTGAAGTGAATAACCCTGAGCATCTCATCACAGTGACCCGTGTGATATATTAGGCAGTTGGTGCAGTTAAGTCCATGTGAGGGAAGCAAGAAAAACGTGCAAGCATGAGGATGAACGACTTTGGCAAGGGCCAAATCGTGATGGTTGGACGACTGGGTCAGAGCCTCTCAAAACAGCAGGTTGTTGGGGTGTTCCCAGTGTGCAATGGTTGCTACCTGGTCCAAGGAAGAACGACGATGAACCACTGACATCATCCTGGGCGCCCAAGGCTCAGTAAAGCATATGGGGAGTGAAGGAGTCAAGGCAAGACTGCCTGGTCTGATCCCACATAAGAGCTAATGTGGGACAAAGTGCTGAAAAAGTTAACGCTGACTCTGAGAGAAAGGTGTGAGAACCTCACGCGCCTCAGCTCCACCTCGCAGGACTCAAAGGGTGTGCTCCGGACCTCGCGGGGCGAGGGGTCAGAGGTGTATTTGAGGCACAGGGAAGGGGCATAATGTTATGGCTGATCCCTGGAGATGTTTCTCCTCCAACGAGGCTCATGTGGAGGACTCCACAACAGCTTCCCGCTCAGTCTCTCGTCAAGCTTCGGGTTACAAATCGGAGCTGATCACAGTGACACCATAAGAGTCTGAGGGTTTGGGGGTTTCTCTGTCCGAGAGTTTAAACCAGAGAGATACCACCGTTTCTTTAACAATACCCGGAAACCTGGAGTTTCAGCTGGCATGGCTTGCCTGAGAAACTATTCAAGTTTATTTCGATAGCGCTTTTAACAATGGACATTGTCACAAAGCAGCTTCAGAGTATATAACGTCCAATTAACAGCTTATTAATCTATCAACATATCTAGAGGCACAGGTGCTCCCCGAGTTACGATGGGCCGACTTGTGATTTTACTTATTATTTTTACCATGAAGTTATGATGGCGATTGCGATACATAAAAAATTGTAAAATATTTAGAAAATATTTAAAGTTCGCAGGCAGGCATCGCTGGCAGCCCAGCATAACAGCGCAGATGTTTGGACGACACCCGGAAGTACGTGGACGACGCCCGGATCACACGCCTCGCGCGATGCCTCACTCTATCCCGCAGCTCACGGAGTTCCCTTGTGTATCGTGTACTGTACAGTGCATTAACGCTGTTTTTCTGTGTGCTTCAAGAGCTAATTTTAATTCAAAAGCATGTTTTCTACACGAAAAGACTCCTGGACAAGCTAGGCTAGGATAGGCTAAGCTAGGCTGAGATACTCACGATGTATCTCACAACACT
Source organism: Chrysichthys thysi (assembly GCA_030068315.1). Classification (NCBI taxonomy): domain Eukaryota; kingdom Metazoa; phylum Chordata; class Actinopteri; order Siluriformes; family Claroteidae; genus Chrysichthys; species Chrysichthys thysi. Next base: position 13,985,263 of record JAQLOM010000004.1, read on the forward strand.
GTCACATCACTCCTGTCTTATCTACACTGCACTGGGTCCCAATCAGATTTCACATTAATTATAAAATTCTGCTGCTGACCTATAAAGCACCGAATGGTCTCGCACTGCAGCACCTGAGCGATCACCTGAGCGATCTCCTGATCTTTTATGATCCACCACGCCTACTAAGATCTAAAGGTGCAGGTGATTTGTTAGTACCTTGAATACTGAAGGCTACAGCAGGGGGCAGATCTTTCTCTTATAAAGCCCCACAGTTATGGAATAACATTCCTGTTAGTGTTTGGGACTCGGACACAATCTCGGTGTTTAAATCTAGGCCGAAAACGTTTCTATTTAGACAAGCTTTTTGTTAATAGTTTTATTAATTAAAGGAGCAGATCTGGAAGGTTCTCAGGCAGAGAAACTACTCAGCTTTGAAATGTTTTTTAATGCCACCGAGTGATGAGTGTAGGATTTCTCAGGAACATGAGATCTCAGGAAGCACTGTAGGCTGTAACTGTAACTCCATAGTTATCGCTGTGAGCAGCAGATGAACTGATTAAATATTGGGATCAACCCAAGTAGAGTCAAAGTCACAGCAGGGTCAGATGTCTGGAATGGTCCTTCTGCAAGAGCTTCCTTCATGTATGAAGTATGCTGTTTTAAGGGGTTTTCTGACGTAAGTTAGTGACTGGACTGATTGATGGTGGAAGCGTCTTCATCTACATGACCGGTGTCGAGTTTGACTGGTTGCTTTAAACTGAATTTGGTTTTGTTGAAGTCAAATTTTTGGATTTTTTTGGATCTTCTAGAAACTATTCATTGTGTTTAACCCATCCAGGTCCTGACCACACAAGTGAGAAGTGAGCACACGTACCCGCCTCACACTGCAGCACCCAGGAAGCACCCATGAGGGTCAGGTGTCTCGCTCAAGGGCACTTCAGCCGAGGATGCAGTGGGAAGGGAAAGCGCTGTTCATTCGCTCCCCCAGCCCACACATCTTTACTGAAACTCCCGTTCAGTGCTGCGCTGATTTCAACGAGAACCAGAGACAGGATATCTGAGATCAGATTGTGTAGCAGATGGCAAAGATCAAAATTGGATTTGGAAATGAAATGTGGTTTTGGAATTGGATTTAGTTTACACATGAAGAGCCTCGACTGTTTTATTCCTTTATTAGGACTGATTATTATTATTATGATTATTATTAATGTTATTATTATGATCCCTATTACAGTAATCCCCGGCTATATCACGGCTCACATTTTGCGTCCCCGGCTAGTCACAGATTTTTATTTAGAATATATATATATATATATATATATATATATATATATATTTTTCCCCTGATATTATGAAATGTAAACATTAATTAAAATGAAGTAAAATATTAAAATATATAAAATACAGTACAGTGTAGATAACATTTACACAAGAGACAAAGAACACGTAGCGTTGTTTATGAAAACGCGGTGTGGGGATACTGAAAAAAAACCCATTATGGCTGGAGGAACGAGTCCGGCCAATCGTAATGCTCTATTCGTTTAACCTTGGCTGTGATTGGTTGCTGACTATGATGCGTACGGTCAGGGAGAAGCATCCAGGATTCGCCAACGTCCAGTTCTTCGCCCGTAGCAGTACTGACATTTACGTGCGGTGAATGTGATGTTTCTATGAATTCGACACAAAATTCACCTCACTATACACTCGCAAATGTTTTCTTTATGTGTTTAATTGTGTCTAGAATGTGTTTAAATAGTGTGGGAGGATCATTTAGGGCTTAAACTATTTTTAAAAAAAACATTTAGGGGTGGCGTCTGTGTATTGTGGATTTTCGTCTTTTGTGGAAAGTTTTGGAACGTAACCCCCGTGAAAGACAAGAGACTAATGCTATGAAAACAAAGACAAAAGAGCGACCAAAGAACGAGGGCACGTGCAGACTGTTTGCAAGTCCAGGTAGTCCTCAGGTTACGATGGAGATACGTGCTGAAAATATCGTATGTCGGACCGCTGCTTATCCTAGCTTAGCCTAGCCTACCCAGGACTCTCTTCCTGTAGGAGACATGCCGGGGCGTTTGGAAGACATGCTTTTGAATTAAAATTAGCTCTTGAAGCACACAAAAAACAAGCGGTAATGCACTGTACAGTACACCGATACACAAGGGAACTCCGTGAGTCGCTGGAGAGAGTGAGGCATCACGCGAGGGGAGTGGTGTTGTCCGAATGTATCGTACATCATACACTGTTACACTGCTGGCGACAGAAACTTTTCTAAATATTTTACACTTTTTAGCGTATCACAATCATCATCATAACTTCGAAAAATCGTACGTCGGGCCATCGTAACTCGGGGAGCACCTGTACTTGGTTCTTGTGAGCCGAGCAGATCATTACATGAAGGTTTTTTTAAGGTTTTTTATTTATCAAGCTCAATCTCTAACACTTAGGTGAGTTTTACATTTGAATGATTCCCGCCCGTGTTCACCAAGCTTCGCCCCAGGGCCTCAGGTGGCCTGTATAGTGTCTATAAAATGACTGACAGGAGGCAGATCCAAACACAAGCACGCATTCTGGACCCAAAGTCAGTTTTCCAAACAGGTCCATTTCTATTATCTTGTTCTATGTGAAGGTTGGGCATCTCCATCGCTGAGATCTCAGTGCAACACCAAAGATCGCATACTTTAAAGATACATGTGAGGTGACTACTAATGCAATAAGATACGATTCCCCACATTGCGATGCAGTGCAAGTAGACACCATTTGATTCACCACAATACGATGCGATACAAAAAGACACGAGGACGGTCCGGCGCCAGAAGGGACTTTTATTTTGAAATCCCATTGGAGCCACGGTGAGCGAGCCACAATGAGTGAGCTAGCCCCACCCAGGCTCCCATTCTCACATCATATACTCGCGTGTGACTCACCCGGACCTCACCGAGAAGCACTTTATAGAGGAGGAAAAGTATTGGTCAAAAATCCTTTTTAAATAATAAATGCATAGAGCCTCTGATAATAATTAGATATGAGGAAATTGGATTCGGTGCATACTGTTTAAATCCCTGTTCTACATATCAGAAACATCGATTGCACCTTTACATGAATTAATCTGTGCATTTCAGAGAAGATCTGCAGTAACTAATCTGAACTCCAGGTAGATATTACTGAATACAGCGGACCCTCGGCTCGCAAACGCGTCGGATGGCGAACAAATCGACGTACGAACTAATCCAAACAGATTTTGTACCAACCGATGAACAAATCCTCGCCCGACGTACAGACAGCCGACCCACGCTTCACGCCACAAACGTTCAGTTCCGGTCAAGTGCTCGTGGTGTGAACGTGTTCAACGCATTTTTTTCATTGTGTTTCTCTGCATTTTTGCTCTATAAGCTTCATTATGGGTCCCAAGAAAGTGGAAATGG
>JAQLOM010000004.1:14071283-14083656 GCA_030068315.1 Chrysichthys thysi
CACACACCCTCCATCGCGCGCACACACACACACACACACACACACACACACACACACACACACACACACACACACACGTGTTGTGACATCCAAAGCTGTCAATTTGATCACGTGTTGTAATATCTGTATTTGAATAAATAATGGCCTACAGATCCAGGCTCTGGGACACCCTGTATAACGGCAAGGAAAAGATTTAAGAAGAAACTGCACTTTTTTCCAACACATTTGCAGTCGCTACGCTACAAGTCTGCTGTGAAAAAAAAAATGTTGAGTAGTAGTAGGTCCTACAGGCCAATTCAACATTATTTTTGTGGCCTGACGCTGTGCTTGATCTCTTCCAAGATGACAACGTCCCATCTACAGGGCACAAGGAGATGTGCTTTCACTCTTATCTCCATCATCTTCGAAAACACAGACTGTGGGAAAGTCCTTTGGAAGAATGGTGTTTGTCCCTCCAGTGTTGTTCCAAAAATGCCTTCTGTCGGCGTGTGGTATCCCAACACCTTACTAAGACACTTTTTTGATCTGGCTTTTTCTTTTGTTCCTCAGGCACCTGTATTTGTCATAATAAAGAAGTGCCACATGAAAGGAGGAAAACGCACACACGGTCCCACTGGTCATCCTGAGATGATCTGTCGTAGTAAAGGTTTATGAGGTGACTGATTCTGGTCCTACAGGAGTCAAGTGGTTTCAGAGGGTGATGAGGTGACGCAGTTTAACGGTGATTCAGTTGACCTAAACCTCCCAAGAAAGAACTTGGTATAAACCTGGATAAATATTCCATAAGAGTACAAAAATGCAATTAATTATACACATGCATGACTAAAACCATTACAGATTGTGTGTGTGTGTGTGGGGGGGGGACTGCTCACTGAAAACCATTAAACCGGTACCAAAACACACCATATTTGTGTGTTTTTTCCACTTCAGCAAAGGGGAGGTGACATAACCGCGTTATGATTTCATAATTTTACTTTTTCGCTAACACTTACAATAAATAATCCGTTCATTAACACACCCGCCCGTTTAATCGCTACGCAGTATGGAGTGGCTCTGGACAGGATGTACTAAGAGAGTTCCTTAGCAACTTGCTGCCAAGAATACCGAGTTAGAGTGATGGATTTAGAACTGCAAAGTCATTTCTCCATGCCAACTGAATCATGTACTGCTATTCGCTGCCTCTGAAGTGATGACATGCATCCAAAAACACTTTCATTCAAGGGCTGATGCTGAAAAGAGAGCTTGAGGGGCAGCGTTTCAGCAGTGAAGTATAACCGACACAACAGAGACGCCACTTGGTGTTAAAGGGGGCCAAAAAAAAAGGGTATATATTTGCTAGATGGGAAAACCTTCAATAGTATACACTGCCACTGGTTGACGCTATGTCTCTTTCTATGGCCTTCTGCGGAGAGGCTGTACTAATTCGCCTGTTTAATGTCTCGTACCGCATCGCTACTACAAACAGACATTCTGTGCAGTCCTTGTGCATCACCATTCATATCTCCCTGCAGGCAATCGCAGAGGACTAGGAAAGGATAAATATGTACCCGTGAGAAGAAAAGGGGCTTCTGAGCACTCCCAGCCTTGGCTCTCTGTCTCTCACGTATACACGGGTGAGAAAAAGGGTTCTCACGGTTTTGTGGGGTACAAGCTGTGGGGTTAGTGGTTTTGCTGTTCACTTCAGGCTGTGCAACATAAGCAAGAATGTGGGGGTGTGAGAGAGCCGGGCCACGAAAGCCAAAACTTTCCCAGCTCATTAAAACTGTTGATTCGATCATAAGCAAGCTGCTAAAGGAAATTGGGTCTGGGCTTTTCCCTCCGTGAGAGCGCCATCCTCTGCGGGTGACTTTCGGTAGCCTGCTCGAGCTACAGCACGTCTAGCGTGCGTGGATAAGTTCCCCTTATCCAGAACGCGTCCGTCAGAAAAGGTAAACGGCCCATCATTAAAGCAGGATTTCATTTTTGACCCACTGCCCTTCGAAGCTCTCCAAGGCGAAAGGACGCGTGACGTTGCTGAAACGAACTGTTTACGTTTCTATTAGCCGCCGCGTTCGTACTGTCTGTTCCTCGAACTTCAAACGGGCCGAGGTATCTCAGTGGAATGCGGGACTCCTTCCTGCTCCGCCCAGCCCCAGTTTGGCATAGCTCGTGCTTCTGACCGTGTTTTAACTCCAGCTCTTACACGTTATGCTCTCGCTGGCAGCATTGTTCTTCTATAAACAACAACGCCCCGAGAGAGTAAAAGAAAGGGTTTGAATGTTATTGGAACGTTGAACCTAATCTCAAATCTGCTTTCCCTTCCAGGTCTTTCTGCTCACCCTTCTTGTTAAAAGCACCCTGGACCCACCTTCTGTCATTCATTAGCTCGGGGTGAACATCCTGAATGTCTGCGGTCACGTGGGACTTGGGACAGATGCTTATCTGCACCAGATTGATGGTGCGTCAGAAAGGCACGGGGTATAAAGTGGAAGCACATTCTCAGGAAGGTACCTAAATACTGGGCAGAAAGCCAAAGATTAAAGCGAGGACAGTCTCCAGGATGTGACTGCCATGTTAATTACGTACCTCTTACATACACACGTACATACAGATCATGAGCGGAAGGGGTGCCCGAGATTCATACACCTGATCATCATCCATGAACATCTCAACTGTGAAAGGCGCCCCACCTCCACAATCATGACTCACAAGAAACTTTTTTTTAAACTTCACAGTGTGGGCAAGCTTATCTGTTACCTGCTGAGGGATTATCCTAATGAAAGCTGGAAGGCTTTAAATAAAAAAAAAAAAAAAAAAAAAAAAGCCTGCTGCTGCGGATCTGTAGGGGATGTTATTACGATCTGGCACACGTCGAGGGCATGCCTTTGAAATCTGTTTGTTGTGGTCGGGAAACACGCTGTGAGGAAATTGTAGCGCGTCGGACGTGATTTTTCCACTGTTGTGCATACCAAGGAAAAGAGGAGAAGAATTCCCCCTCTTAAAAACGGGAATTGTCGCCGCCGCCGTTGTGGTTCCTGTTTATTTTTCCCCATTTACAATTATTTTATACAATTCTTAAATTATCTCAAAAAAACATCTGAGATATGATTTAGAGGTTAAATGTTGTGTTTCTTCAAAGGCCGGGATTATAATTGGAAGATTGCAAATTCACACATTCATATACGTTGTATAACACTTTATAGAGGGGCGGAAGTGGAACGGGGCGCCTGCTGTGTTCGTGTATAAAGCCGTCTGTATCCTCAAAGATGGCCAGACTGCTGAAGGGAGTTGACCAAAGAGATGGAGACATCCAGTGCTTAGCAGGTCCACCATGATGGTGCTCCTGGACACAAAGCCAGCTCCGTGAAGACATGGTGTGTGAAGGTTGGAGTGGAAGAACTTGAGTGTCCTTCACAGACACTGACCTCAACCCCACTGACGTTCAAACCTTTGGGACGACCTGGAACCCCGACCTCAGCGCCTGAGTTCACTAATGCTCTCGTATCTGAATGATCCCAAATCCCCACAGCCACACTCCAACATCTAGTGGAAAGCCTCTCCCAGAAGAGTGGAGCTCATTGTAACGGCAAATGCACAGGGGAAGAAATCTGGAATGAGATGTTCAACAAGCACATACGAGGATAATGGTCATGTGTTCACAGACTTTTGGCCACAAATACCTCTTTTCCACCAAGACAGGTCCAGGGCGGGTTTTGGAGCTGGTGCCTAGTCCTGAACCAGTTCTTCACATTTTGACATCCAAAGAACTGGATCTCAGACAGGAAAACTGGGTCCAAAGAGACACCAACGCTCTGCTGGTCAAGGCCCACAGAAACCCTCACCTTACAGGATGCTGGGGGCGGGATTAAAGAAATCTTTGCCTTACAGGATGCCGGGGGCGGGACTAAAGTAACCCTCACCTTACAGGATGCCGGGGGCGGGACTAAAGTAACCCTTACCTTACAGGATGCCGGGGGCGGGACTAAAGTAACCCTTACCTTACAGGATGCTGGTTGGGGGTTAAAGAAACCCTCACTTTACAGGATGCCGGGGGGGATTATCATGACCAACAAGGCCAATCAAAACTTGGTCACCGCCATTGTAAAAAAAACAAAACAAAACAAACAAAAAAATAGCATCCAGTCGTACTAATCTGAAGAGACCATGTAGTCCACTTGTTGTGCTTGGTGCAAATCGGGCTGGCTAGTTTGACTAGCGACGGCGAAAGTGGAGGTGTATTCGTTATGAAACATTAGAAAAGCAAACCGGTTCTTCGAAGGTCACAGATTGAACCAAAGGGGGAAAAGGTGCATCTCCTTGGTTTTAGTTTACTGATTGGCATCGATGGATAAAGTCTTACTTCATGTCATTACATTACATTAGTGTCATTTGGGAGACGCCCTCAAGGTCCCAGCAGTGGCAGCTTGGTGGTGCTTGGATTTGAACTCCCAACCTTCTGACCAGTAGTCCAACATCTTAACCCCCTGAGCTACCCACTTCTCCATGTTAGTCTCTCCACCACCCTGTCTCGACCCTCGATAAGTGGAAACGTGGCACTGTTCAGTCACGCAGTGCCAAACTTTTTCTCATTCATCTCTGCCTTTGTCAACAAGTAAAGGAAGGTCAGCGATTCCAAATTAGGAGGGCGACTTCCTCCTCGAGTGCAAGCAAAGCCTCAGCCAAGACGCCCAGTGGAAAGGCACAAAGTTCAGAAGAACGAGGGCGTGCGCTCCACTTCCCTGTTTGTCGCAGGCCTTACAGAGGGACAGAATAATAAGTAAGGACTGAACCACGTCACATGCCGATGTAGTAAAATAACGAACAATGGGGTGTTGTGAAACGGTCACCACAAGAAAGCAGATTATTGTCCTATAACAGCTCATGCTAAAGTGTTTCATTGGATTTGTTTGCTTGATGCTGTCCCGGTTTTGTGTATAATGTTCATTAGAGCAGCCGTGTATATCCAGCTTCAGGCTAGCTGGAGGCGAGCATGTGGCTTATCTGAGAGCCCTGACGGCATCAGCTGTGTCTTCACATTTCTGCTCACGGCGTGTCTGGGACAGGATCACGTCTGGAGGGTAAAGATATTTTACTGCAAGATGTTAAAACAGTACTTGTCACTAATTATTCGAAGACAAAATCACTGGTTTGACAGCAAGAAAAGCTGACAGATAGAACGCTGCCTTCGGCTCACCTCGGAAATGGGAGTCGTGCCATTTTCTTGAGCGTCTCATATAAGTTAGGAAGTATTACTGGGATAACCGTGCATACTGCGACGTCTCCGGGTCGAAGAGACCGTCCCAAGTTCCCGAGATGGAATTCTGAGCTGAGGAAGTGTTTTTTTTTTTTTTTTTTTTTTTTTTTTTTTTTTGTTTGTTTTTGTTTTGTGCTTTTCCTAGTCAAGCGTCTGAAAACTCCCAGTCCCTTTAATTCCCCAGCTGTGTACGTACGTGTGACCAAACAGACCATGATATTTGGCTGTCCACTGATCTACACAGAGTTCAGCAGAAGAATTACGTCATCCGTTTACTGTGGAGGAGATCATGACCGCATGCACTCACGTTGACTCATGGATGGATGTTACGAAGAGCTTTAGTTATATAATATATATATAAACTATGTAGAGCATGCAGGCCTTCCCCTCCCGTGTAATTTGTAAAACTGAGAGGATTAACCCTTTATAGGGCACTAAATGAAATACTTGAAATTGCAACCCTAGAGTGTAGAGTATTATTGGGTTCTTTGGTTCACCGCTCATTTTGACCACTTGATCGGCCAGTAAGGCTGTGACTGGAATGCGGGACTAGAGCTGTCACTCACACGGGACACTTCAAAATCACCCATTTTCCGGGACAACCCGTGTAAATCGTGACGGTTGGCAACCCTACCCGTAACTCACGGAGTTCCCTTGTGTATTGGTGTACTGTACAGTGCATTACCCCCTGTTTTTTTGCATCCTTCAAGAGCTAATTTTAATTCAAAAGCATGTCTTCTAAACGCCCAGCATGTCTCCAACAGGAAAAGACTCCTGGGTAGGCTAGGCTAAGCTAGGGTAAGGTACCTAATCAAGGCTAAAGTATGACATCTGACATCCGATATTTTCCACTTACGATGGGTATAGCGGAACGCACCTCCAGCGTAACTCGAGGGCGACCTGTATATCAAAATTTTTTTTGCGGATTTCCCCGGTATTTCACGCCATCCGCAAAACCTCTAGGGAATTGTTTTTATGGATTTTTCGACGGTGGAATTTGTCAAACAGATGTTCCTTGATCCAGTTGTTTATGTCGCTACAGTACCATCTGTTGTTTATGACGACTGTAGTGTTTCTGAAATCCAGTCTAGAGCAAGTGGGTGTTAATTACAGTATTATACAGTATAGAAAAAAGGCTTGGCTAGGCTAGTGTACTACATACATACAGTACTGAAAATATAAGTCCAGGCTACGCTAGTATAGTATACAGCACATTGCAGTACTCGCTCTAAATGTGATGTTTCTACGAATCCGACACAAATTTCAACACGCTATATGTTCGGAAATGTTTTCTTTATGCGTTTAATTGTGTCTACAATGTGTTTAAAGAGTGTAGAGGATCATTTAGGGCTTAAACTATTTAAAAAAAAAAAAAGCATTTAGGGTGGCGTCGGTGTATCGCAGACTTTTGTCTTTCGCAGAAGGTTTAGGAACGTAACCCCCGCAAAAGATGAGGGGTGTGTGTGTGTGTGTGTGTGTGTGTGTGTGTGTGTGTGTGTGTGTGTGTGTGTGTACACATGTAAGAAAAACCCATACGAACTTAAAGGAACATTTATTTCGGAGGGGAGAAGTCCATATGGTTCTGCGAGGTCACAGAGAGACAGTGAGGACATTTTAATACCCGTTGAAGTCACCAAATATGGTTCTTCGCCCGATAAAAGGCTCAGACGTCACGTTTATCTTCTTCCGGCAGGAACGGCGACGTCATGCAGCACACAGTGAGTTTCTGTGCGTACACGTATCATATGCGTACACGCTGAGAGAAATCAGAGCGAGATTTTAGGTGCTCTGGAAAACAACAGGAAACCGAAGCGTCCTCAGAGTCACCCGATCGTCGGGCCGCTGGGGTTCATGGGAAAATCTGCCTTAGCGACTCGTTATTTTCGTCCCGGGGTGCTAAGGTTTGACCCCGGTGAAACAGGAAACCTTTTTTATTGGAAAAGCTGGTGTATTTTTAGCCCATCGGAGTGTCAGCGAAGGGATCCTGTGACTGTACTTCACTTGACCCTTCCACTGGGTACGAATAATACACCTAGGTTTAATTTTCTCGATTGACTTTTAAACTTTTATTCACGCCGTGTGGCCCGCGATACGCCGTTATCAGGGAAATACGCCTACGTGCTGTAGCGTTAACGATTAAACTAAAATAACAGCGAGAACTGAAACACAGGTAACTTCCTCCCCCCCACGCACATTTTATGTTCCTCCCACGGCGTTCTCACGCCTCACCAGTCGCCGCATACAAACACAAATGAGTTGTAAGGCCTTAACGGGGTCGAACCTGTCTGAGGATTGAGGGTCGACCTGGAGAGTTACGGATTTTAGGATGGATTTTTTACATTTAACATGTACGAAAATTCAATTACACTGTAAAAAAATACAAAAAACAAATTGCAAGATTTTACAGTGAACTTTTACTTTATTTATTCTTTTTGTTTCCCCTTAAAAAACCCAAAGGGAGTTTGTCACTGCGACAGATAACGTGCTTTATTACAGAACGCACTTGTAAACAGCTCGTTACTGAGAAAAGTAATAAAATGTGATGACGCGGCGCTTTCATCGTATCGGCGACTCGTGATCCAGAGATCAGCTCGATTTTTTGTGATTAGACAAAACGTTACGCAAGAATACACAATTCGGCCCCCCCCCCCCCACACGAAACCACTCGGGCCGTTTCAAATATATACACGGTATAATTTCCGCTAGCAATATGAGAAGCGTGGATACTGATTATAGCGGTGCTTTGGTATTCGACGTCCTCAATATTCGACAGAATTGGTACTCGCTGTGATTTCAGCTGATTTTTTTTTTTTTTTTTTTTCCCCTCAGAAATCGCCATCGACCGTGAGAACAACCACTAATGGTCAAAAAAGAAATCGGGGCGAAATATGAAAGTGTTGTGTGCGTGACTGATCTCGCCGAAGAATATCAAATTCCAAGATCTACCATCTTAACTTCTATTCAAAGCAATGTTTAATATGGTTAGTTTATGTTTAATAGGATTATTAATTATGACTGAAATGTCCACAAAATAGGGGACAATATGGGGAAATTTGGGAGGCAGCGAACCAATTACTTTGAGTTACATTATTTCTTTTGGGGTTAAATGACTTGGTATTCGACGTCACCTCTGGAACCAGTTAGCGTCGAATACCAAGGTACCCCTGTATTAGCATTACTGAATTTTTGGTCTCTGGGATTCAGATCCCAAGAGGCTCCTAGACTAAATTAGTAGTCTTTACGTGACATGGTTGTATTTAATTTAATTAAAATTTTTTTGATTCAAGTGTTTGGAAACACACCAAACTAGTGCTCTTGTGGTTTGATAGTTTGTCTTGGCGCACGCTATCGAAACGGCCTTAGTGTGCAATTTGTTTTATTGTCCTCGTGTGTGGGCCTTGCTGGAAGGGGGGAACTCGAGGAGAAGAGCGTTTTTGTTTGTTTGTTTGTTTGTTTTGTTTGGTTTTTTTTTTTAAATATAGCAGCGAGGGAGTTTCCACAATACCGCCCTGACACGATGCCACCTACATCATTACTAGGAAGCTGGCGTTTCCCAAATCAGACATTTTCACACATCTGCTTTTTACCCACGCTGCTTAAAGCACACTACCATTTCAGACAAGCAGAACGCTGCAAAGCTTGACTGAGCACGCTCTCATCCGTAATAACCGCTCCAAATAAACGTATTATTTATTTATTATTAAATGATGCTGTCCGTCCCGGTGTCTTGTCCCGAACAGTTCAAATTAACACATTGCTTTTCATTTCCGCAGCCTGATGACCACTTGAGCTGGAAGACGAGAAGCGAGGAGATGATGTAATGGCACCGTGGCCCTGGAGAAAAGCCCTCTTTTGTGTCGTCCGTGCAATGGTGTGAAAAAAGCCACCCTCCTCTTTTCCCTTCCCCGGCAAAACCCCCGAAAACACAAGCCGAGACTGCTGGAAGCGGGCCGGAGTGATCTTACTGCTTGGCAAGCGCACGCAACCCATTACCACATCCATATTCTCTCAGACACGCACACATACGCACAGTGCGCAGAGTGCGCACAGGGGTTTTTTTTTTTTTTTGGTTTTGTTTTGCTTTCTGTTTTTTGTTTTATTTTTTATCCCCCTTTTAATACATAAAGCAAGCCTGCTCTCCTTGCATCCCTCTTTTCCTTTCTCTTCTTTGCTTTCACTTTTTTCCACTCGCTCTTTCTTTATTCTTTCTTTCCTTTTTTTTTTCAAACTCGCCAGCCAAACGCTAACAGGGTGACATCATCGGCTGCCACCACAATGGGGTCGTTCTTCTGCTGAAGGCCCTGGTGGGGCCACGTCATCGCACCACAGGAAGAGAGGAGGTAACAGGGAGACAGATGGATAGAGAGGTCATGGATATGGTGGAGCATGCTGGGACAGGAGCTCTGGCCTCAGTGAGACTCATCGGGCCTGAAGGCCTCGTGGCCCTGCTGGAGGGTGGCCTGGACAGGGTGCTTCTGATTGACAGCAGGCCCTTCGTGGATTATAACACCTCCCACATCCTGGAGGCGGTCAACGTGAACTGCTCCAAGCTGATGAAACGGAGGCTGCAGCAGGACAAGGTGCAGATTGCCGAGCTCCTGCAGCATTCGGCCAAGAAGAAGGTGAGTACGGGGGTCGAAATCTGCCAGGTGCGCTTTAAAGGGGCCGGCGCGCTCTTCCCAGAATCCCGCACGCTGATTTTGTTCCGTTTCATTTTGAAAGCACGTGACCAGCATCTGCGTTAGCTCTCTGTGCAGCAAAAAACCGCCACGAATTCACCATTGGCGATCCCTTCGGACCCCACCTCACACGTGGAAGAAGGAACGAAACGTGCATTCGCGTTTCTTTCCTTGGCGCCTCTCCGGGTGTGTTACGTGCAGAACGTAACGTAGGAAAGTGAAACAAATTGGTGGAACGAATTTCACATATAGCTACTTTAAGAAAATATCTTTAATTTCACGTTGCAGTGAAAGAAGATCTACGGTCTAGGATGGCGCCTGATTGCCGCAGGTTGTGTCTTGGAATATCGACTGCGTCGGGAACGGCAATTTGCTACTTGGAGCAGAGGATTCTGGGATGGGAAGGGTGAACCGGCCACTTTAACTATCTTTTAGTAGTCGGGGCAAAATTTCCGTAACGTATCTGAGTGTTTTCTCATTGGCCAGGGGTTAGGGGTCATTTGATGAACAGATCTGTTGCAGGATGTGAATGGAGTAGGATTAAAAAGACAATAAGCAAAAATAAGTAAAGCACCTTGTTTACTTTGACTTTATAGGAACTACTTTTTCTTTTATCACGCCACCATTTCATACTCCGTACGCCCGGCGTAAACAAAGCCCAATCAGACAGAGCGTCGCATCCGTAGTGCACGCATCACCTGTGAGTGACTGCTCCATAACCCCAGGTGTGTGTTGTTCAGTGTTTCACGGTTAAATACGGTAACCCTGTCTAGCAAGAAAGGGAGTTCAGGCAGCACTGGGGCCGAGAGAAAAGCCGTGAGAACAACCACTGAGGGTCAAAAAGAAATCGGGGCGATATATGAAAGAGGTGTGCGCGTGACTGATCTCGCAGAAGAATATAAAATTCTCAACTTTTATTCAAAACAGTGTTTTAATAGGGTTCGTTTATGGTTAATAGGATTATTAATAATGAGTGAAATGTCCAAAAAATAGGGGACAATATCGGGGATTCTGGGAGGCAGCGAACCAATTATTTTGATTTACATTATTTCTTATGAGGAAAAATTACTTGGTATTGGACGAAATTGGTATTCGCCGTCACCTCTGGAACCGACTAGCGTCGAATACCGAGGTCCCACTGTGTGGAAAAATTTGACTCTACACGGGCCATATATGGAAAAGTCTATTGAACTTGATTTTCAACATGAAAACGAAACTAATATCCTCCAATAACACTCTAGAGTCGAAATTTTGAATTTCCAAGTATTTCACAACTTGCACTTGATTTGAACCAGTTTAAGTTTCAGTTATTTTTCTCACACCCCTGGTTTCTCACACAAAAAGAAACTTCCAGATCAACTCCTGAACGTCTTCAGTTCCTCAAACGCAGCTACGTCACTGGAGATCGTAACTGGTCCTGTCAGTACCCTGGAACTTTCCACCAACCTGTCTGTCCAGTGTGAGCGAATAAGCCGACGATCTCCACCATCTGTCTTTCTCGAACCCAGGAAGTGCGGTGTTGTATATCTAGAGCACACTCCGAGCCAGCGAGTATTTTTAGCTTATTTACTTATTTTGGTTTATGGGTTTGATGGATCCCAGAAAGAAAAGGTCACTGAAATGCTATCTGAAGGTTATCTGCCGTGTTGGTTAGGACGTAACCACGGATGTCCAGAATTAGCTCTAAACAGGTGTTCCTGAGCTCATCTGTGGACTGAGAATCACGATCGAGCGTATTAAAATCATATTAACGCTACGGGGGCGGAGTTAACCATGTTTTAATTATTAATACAGTCAAGACTCTAAACCCGACGTGGTGTTTTTAAGCGTTTGGTTGAGTATCTCCAATGAGGAGATCTTCTCGAAAGCCGAGCGAGTCCCATCACAAAAAAAAAAAAAGACACAAAACCCAAGCTAAACAAGAATTTTATTTTTCAGAACGAGTTTTCTCGTCCCGTTATTCAGAAATACATTCATACTACTGGATCGTACACCTTTCCAAACCTGCGGAAGATGGTTAGGTTACAAGATCTTAGTCCTTTTGAAGTGCTTACGGTCATCTCAGCAAAGTGGCTAACCATCATATAAGTGCGCTACAAATCAAACTGGCTTCACGTTTAGTTAGCTACCATGACTGATTTATACTGCTTTAGCAGAAATCTAGCTTTCTAATGCTGGGTGTCAGAGGAGTTGGCCATCATGGACATGTTTAGCTAGTTGAAACTTCGTTCAGCCACCAATGAAGTTTATGGCGTCTGCTTGGGCAGCACCTCGACTTTCAGTGCAAGGAAGTCCTCGATTATGAAATCGTAAAGCTTTATGTTTTTAATGTTTATTTTTTTCCCCCTCTTTGCATCGGGAGCCATCTACACCTTTATTTGTATGTATTCGTCTTCTTCCGCTTAATCCTGTTCAGGGTCGCGGGGGGAAGCTGGCGCCAATCCCAGCTGACATCGGGTGA